>JAQISU010000293.1:1202500-1440000 GCA_029339505.1 Unio delphinus
TCATATTTTGCATAGGTTAATATTTGAAAGAAATACAATTTCCCTAGTAGTCGCACTGGTTATACTGGTTATTCCATAAATATCTTGTGTATCTTAGGCATTGTTCAACGAACCTTTAATTCCCATTAATATGGTGCATGATTGATGGATGTAATAGGGAGTACACAGATTAGCCTTTTTCCAGATATGCTCCTATAAAATAAAGTGATAGTTCCACTTGGTCATTTTTACTTGCTGAATATCAGCGGGAAATTGTATAAGAAAAAAACATTTTTTTTCCTTCATATATTTGGTAACTTATTCATTATCAAATTAATTCACTTATTCACTTTTAAAAGCTGATATTGGCTAGTCTGGAAAATTCATTTTCAATATTTTAATAGCTGCTAAAGATAGTGTAATTTAGTAAAATTCATGCTGATTTTGGATTACAATCGAACATTAATTTTAGTTAGCAGTGTGCTAAGATTATTTAAAATTTCCCAAAAGTACAACATCCAAATCAATGTCAGCCTCATTGCATCAAAATACCATACATTTAAACCAACCATCTATGCACTGTACCTATTTTTTCAGCAAAAAACTTCACCTTGTCAATCTCTCAAATGTTCATAATAAAGGGTGAGCACTAATTTGAATGTATTAAGACTAGTTCTTGCTTTACATGGTGTACATGATAAACATGGATTTTATCTGCTCTCTAATCAAACAGTATGACTATACGTGATTTGTTGTTATAAATGCAGACTTGTTTTCTAATATTTTTGGTACGTGTAAGATCGTATTTTGGAAAACGTCTCGTAATATCTAGTTTAATGTTAAAGATAAATTTCTTATGCTGTAACTCGCTTAAAGCTTCTAGAAATAAGACGCTAAATAAAGTCCTCACTAATATTACTTTTAGAGGTATTTTTATTAATTATTATTATAATCTAGAACTCAAGCTGTACAAAAAAATAATGCTAAAAAAAAAATATTGTATACTGTGGCATGGTTAACAATCCTCATCTAATTTCTTTAAGCTATAATGAAGCATTAATAGTCAATGCATTATTTACAAACAATTAAGAAACAAAATATGGGCACTTGCTATAGTAATATTGTTACTAGCAACTAGTCCTTGAAATGTCCTCTTACCTGAAATATATTGCAAACTAAATATTTTCTGGAAAAAAGTAACATTTATTACATAGTGTTTATGGTACATAAGAAAGTTAATAATTATCTTTATGCTTACTAATTAAATATTAATTAGGTTGCAAATGAGAGAAAGGAATTAACAAATTCGTTCAAAAGTTTTAATTCCTGTGTTGCGTTGATGTTTTCATGACAGATACAATTTTGTATACCTATTGACATAGTGAATTAAACATAATTTATGAGTTATGTTTGATATGAGTTTCCTTCTTTACGAATGGTTGGGTGTATTGAACATTTAAAGTAACACAAATCACTAATACCATATCCATGAGACAAATGCCAACGTAAAGCAGATTGTGAGAAGTGTTTATAGTGTTTAAATTGCACTTGGATAATTTAGGTAGTGAGAGGATAGCACGGAGGACCAAGTTAGAGAAACTGGAAATCAATAGAAACAGTCACAAATGAATACGAGAGACTTTGGAAATGAACACAATAAAAGCATTAAACAATAAACTCAAATATGGACATAAATATCTCTCAGACCCAATGCATTGTGAAGATTACAAACATACTGATGTATGAAGAAACAACTATTAATTATATGTCTCTCAGTGTAAACAGCCTTCTATGCTGGGATCAGTTCCTAAAATTGAATTTGAATACCAGCACTGTATGTTGATAATCAGTCTGATACATGTACCAGATTACATTCTATTTCAAAGATTTATAGAGACATATATTCCAAAGTTGCAGATTCGTCGTTTCATTGCATTTATGTAACCGTAATGAAAATTATGTTGAATAATTAACTTTTTAATGTGCTAATTTTTCTTATTCCATTTGAAATTTGAACAAACTTTAAAAGATACAATTCTGTTCAATATTGTGTTTATTAAACAAATTGTTATAAACATTTCTCGGACTTTTTATTCAAAGCTCTTTTTCTGTTAAATAGTATTAATAAATTATGTTATAAGCCTCGTGCAGCGATTCGTACATTGCATCATCAAACGAACTCCAAAACAATTCACAACTGCGAACACGATACAATTTTTTTTTCTTATATTTGTTACATATTTGAGCATTACAAATAGTTCAGGTTTACATAGCAATGATATTGAAACTATTTTGGATTTCCAAATGGTCGATTGTAGATTCTATAAATATATATTCGCTACACTGACATATCATATTATGGAAATTCCAAGTTCCCTATATGTGTGTTTGCGTGATATGGAAATACATACTGAAAATATGTATTTGAAGCAAGATAAACTATATTATATAAATAGCAGATATAATAAACAGATAAAGAAAATCAACTAGCTTTTCTCCTTTATATTGAGTGCAGAAGGTTTTTTATGTGCCATATCAAACAAAACAAAATGCTTTCTACCGACAATGAACGAAAAAGGAATGACATTTCAATTTTAGTTGGCTGAACAAATTAACAACAAAGTAGAACACCAGACGTAAATTTAATCTCGAACAAGTGAAGTATCCTAATATCTATCTGTCATTCCAATGCATAATTCCTGTTAAATCTTGAATTTATTAATCATTAATTGCGAGTTCTAAATTATTGCAGGCCTCTACTTGCAATACCTACGCAAATGTTTTTGGTGATAACAGACATTAATTAAATTTCAACTAAAGTAGTTCCTACATTCTGAATACAAATTCCAAGATTTATTAAGTGTTTTCATATATTTTGTCACTAAGCGAAATTTAGTTTCATCCAGTAGTCTTTTCTCACCGACAGGAATATTACGTGAGTGTCGTTAATTTTATCTTAAAGCAACTTTCAGTACGCCATAATATATTTTCACACCAGAAACGCCGAAAAAGCGTTTGATTTTTAACAGTATTTTCTTTCTTTGAAATGAATCAGGTTCTTATTTTTTTCCTTCTAAAATATACAGCAGCACATAGAACATACGCCAATGCCATTGACATACGACATCTGTTTCTTAATTCGATATAATCTATAGTTAATCGATCTATTAACGAATACAATAAGCATTGATTTTTACAAGCGAATAACATATATAGTTTATTCCATTATGCTACTCGGTTTAATTTTGCAAACGCATTGTGATTGTATTAAATAAACAAGGCAGGGACATATTTTTGAATTCAAAATTGATAGCTGACTGGACATTTTAGTTTCAATTTATAGACGTTGATACTTAATAATAACACTATTATATCATATATATTGATGGCATTATAATGTCTACAAATGAACGTTCACAGCATTGTTACCGCTCTTCATATATCATGCCTTTTCTCACACTTTGTTACAAATTTTCAAATCCATAACTAATCAGAAGGAAACATCGTAAAACCTCTCTAAATCAATATAATTTGGTTTAGATGGAAAGAAAGACGAAGATACCACATGCTTGTTAATTGCTAGAGAAATGGACGTGATGGATCTTAGGTTATACAAATTAGATAAGCTCAGGAGTAAACGGCATCACTAAGAAGTAGATTGAAACGATTTTCAAACACTTGCCCATTTCAGTTCCAGGCTCTTCAATGCACATTTTGGCAACACAAACTAACTATTGTACAAGTTGAAATGTATGTGGTTTTAATACAGAAAAATGGTGCTAGCAGCTTTGGCATCTTCACATTGTTCAGTTTCATTGTGTCATACATATATTAAATAACTGTTTAGTGATCGGATGTAGCTTTATTTGATTATACATATGACATCGTTGATTGCAGTATGATTTGGTGTTTTCTACTGCCTGTCCGTTTGTCTGTCCACATATATGGAGATCTATCTCCCTGAGGAGGTCTAATTGAACGATTATGCAAACACTTTGATGCGGACAAATAAAAATGTGGTAGGTTTGTTTGTGCCTATCACAAAAAACTGGTTTCATTAGTTTCATACCATTCAAACAATATATTGTAGTCAAAGTACCATTTCAGTATTTTTGCAGTAACACATTTTATACACACACAAACACTTTGTTAATGTTAAGTTAATTTTAATGGCCACGAACACTTTGATAGGAACAATTAATCTCGAATCGCAAGAAAAATTAAGACTATTTTAGGAAACGTTCGATTCAAATCCACTATTTATTCTATCAAAAGTTTTTGATTACACACACATTATTCTCCAACAATTTTACTAACTTCGACAATGAAAAAAATATAAATTTCATGAACTGAATTTGTGGTGTTAGCACATGGTCTGCTGAATGCTAATGCACTACAGACCGGAAAGACGTCACATCCTTTCTCCTCCTTACAATTCTCAATTATATATCCTTTGGGATGTATATGTTAGTGTTCCAATGCGTGTAGTATAAATTGTAGGGATTTTATGCGATTTTTTTCTGATCAATTTGTCTTACTGGGCTAGTGTATGTACATTGCTAATTATGTGATGTTTTATTCGATGCAAATGTTATTGAGACTTTATTCAGATAGCTAAATTTAACTTCTGCCTTGTACAATACATATATTTCAAAATGGAAATTCACTCTTTGAAAATTTGTATTCCCAACTGAGTGTAAAATGATAACTATTGCAACAACTATTTGCGTAATCTTCATATTAGTTGGAATAACTAATCCAAGAAGTAAGCTAATTGAATTAACGCTATTTACCAGCACAAATACAAACATAAACGTTAAGCAGTTAACAAGGTTCAAATCTCGGTTGAAATATAAAAGTATCGAACAATAATGGCATGAAATATCAATCATGATACGCAATGTTAAACATGGAATACAATAAAAAAAGCGAAACAGAGCAAACGGTATAAAATAAATTATGTTCGAAGCTGATTATGAAAAATCTTATTTATTGTTGTTGAGTATGATTCAATGGTTGAGTTTGTGATTTAGTTACCACAGGCATTGTTTTGTCTAAACACAGGTGCACACAAACACACACACACACACACATTTAAGGCATATCTCATTTTAAATTCTCAATGAAAGACTTAAACAACGGTTATCAAATTTGAGGGATATTACAAACTTTTTTTTTTAGAAGATCGGAAACGGAAAGTGTTCCTTCGAAGAGAAGATGCAACTGTGCATACTGATTTTTTTTGAAACTATGAAAAAGAATATGTTTGAAATAACATTTACTTATTACACCAGTAAGCATCTTGTCCAACCTGTATTGATCTATGACCAAAGGAAGAATCAGACTGAAAACATATCTATGATGCAAAATTATGATAGTCGAAAAAAGGGATTGAAATAAACAATGATAGTCTCATTTTTATCCTGTTTAATGTCAACTTTGTTGACAGTGGACATTACATGACCTATCAAGATTATGTGGTAAAAGGAAAAACAAGCATTCATGTTGCACATGAGTTTGTTTATCTTTGTCTGACTTGTGTGTCATAAATGTTTGATATCAATTGCCTTTACTGTTTGGTGAATGTAATATAATTTTCTTTAATATGCTCCTGTTTGAGTTAATATTCCCTCCTGTTTTGTTGTCGTATACTCCACTTTTTTTCCGTTTCATGATAGACAAATAACTAGTTCAAAGTATTTCTCTTGAACTGATTAGTAACTTAAAAAACTAATTCGTAATAGGAACTATACTATGCAAAAGTTAAATATATTGTAATGAAGTATTGTTAGGGAACGTAAAACAGTTTTTGTCTACACCACATCAATCAATAAATATCAAGGGCATCCGATAGTCAGATAGACTACATATGAATGAATGAATTGAATTTTCTTAAAGTGATTCGTCCCGAAGGCTCTTGTCACTGTTTTATCCGTCAATGGACGGTTATTTAATTTATCCTGAGGGTGGGAATTGAGCCACCACCCTGCAGGCGTTTATGTGTTCATAGAACACTATTTAATTAGGCCGTCACATCTGAGTAACTATTGAGCTACAACTGTATGATTGTAGGGCCTGTATATAGATGAGTGGGAATAGTTCCAGCACACACTCATATTATGCCATCCGGTGTTGTTGGTTATTATTGGACGTGCTAAGCACGCGTAGTTACTGCAGCAGGTGAGGTGGGCGAGGCAGTGGGCCAGGCAAGGTTGGTCCCTAAACCCTAGTTAGATACCCTGTGTTGTTTTGAGGTATTAAGGTATAATACAACTTTTGTAATACAGTGTTTTTTTGATGTTTTTCTTAGTTAGTGCTCTGTGTGATTTTTTAGTTGCGTTTGTTGTTTCCTGATAGAATATTTTGCAACATTGTGTTGCTGTGTCTGATGACCTTGGATGTTTTGGTCACCTTATAGGTACTATTTGGGGTCAAAATTTAGTCCTATTTTCTGTACTTTTGATATTATCTGCAGCCTTGTGCTGCTGGACCTGATAGTCTTGGACTTGGACTACTTTATAAGTGCTAGTTTATTGGCCGCTGATTTCTACCGCAATGTTTTGTTTAGTATTTGCGACCTTGTGTCGCTGAGCCTGATAGTCTTTGGGTTTTTAGACTACCATATAGTTACTAAATTTGGGTCCTATCTTAATTTGCTATCTGATTTACATGCGTTGTTCTCAGCGCACTGTTTAGTTCTATTCAATTTAACTTATGCTGTAATCTAGATGTTAAATTTTACACTGTTTACATTGTTGTATTTATATAGAGAAAGTTTAAGAAGAGATGAAAAGTAGGGGGTTGTAGAGGGAGGTGTTTATCATATTTCCTATGAATGGTAATTTTTAATGTTTCCTGCTACTATTTTTATGTTGTTATTTGTAAAGTTCACTATTTATGACCTTATAATTTGTTGTTGTTATTTTCCCTGTTTGAGCTTCGGTTTGTATAGCCGTATTTATATAATAGTTTTTCTTTGTATTTGGTGAGATAGGTGGGTTGGCGGCTAAGTGTTAACAGATGGGTCATTGCAGTAAGTATACGGGGCCGTTAAGCGACACGTCAAGGATTTTCCATTGCCACACCCAGTCACCGCCCCACGGTCCGGGCCGTGAGGCGCGGCAATCAGGTGACAACATATGGACCTTTGCCGTAAATACACGGGGCCGTTAAGCGACACGTCAAAGGTATCCATTGTTGCACCCAGCTTCCGCACCCCGGTCCTTAACCGTTTCTTAATATTTCTGCCCGTAAAGGTTCGAGGTTTGTTTACTGTAAGGGGCTTATACTACCTGGCACTCTAGGTTTATGTTGTTAATTTTATGTTTTCTAATTTCCCTATGTTTTTTAGAGATTCGAACATATTTTTGAATGTGGTTAATATGTTGTTGTTTGTATTTTGTATAATTTATGGGGGCTTTTATTTCTAGTTGTTGTGATCTAAATTTGTCCCTTTCGTTTTTGGTTTTAGTACAATTGTTGAAGACATGGTGGAGATCTTCAGTGGTGTTACAATTGTAGCAGTTAATATTATGAGGAAAGGGTCCTATGTATTTCCCGCAGCTGTTTGCCAGCCTGTTTATTATTGTTTGTTCTTTAGTTGTGCCCTTGGGCGGTTTCCTATTCCTATTTACATCCCTAACAGTAGTGTACAACACTCTCCCTTTTGTACTTGTATCCCAATCATTTTGCCATATTTTGTCGATTTGGGTGTTAATTATACTGTACAGTTCTGATGTACTGTATTGTAATGGCTCATAATTTGGTTCGTTTAGTTTTTCTTTGGCTAGTTTATCCGCCATTTCGTTACCATTTATTTCTATGTGGGAGGGTATCCACATGAATTCGACTAACATATTTTTGTTTTGGAGTTGTTTTAGTTTGATATTTATTTGATTGAGGAATTCTTCCCTACTTTTGGTGGTGTTGTTTCGGATTGAAGATAGGACACTAAGCGAGTCACTAATAATCACTGTCTTATTGGGTTTGAAATCTTCAATCCATTTTAATGATTCAAGGATGGCCCAGAATTCAGCTGTATCAATAGAGCAGTGATCTGGCAGACGTCTGCCCATTTGGATTTTATGCTCTGGTATGACCATTGCTGCAGCTGTTTTGTATGGATTTGTGATTCTGGAGCCATCCGTGTAAATTTTAGTGTATTGATGGTATTGCGAGTTGATGATTTCTAAGGCTTCTATTTTTAGGTTGTTTTCCTGATTTTGTTTATTGCCTTTCTTGGTTAGGGAGGTGTTAACTTTAGGTTGTACGTTGTTCCAAGTTTCATGTTCGTACACTGCGGTATGTTCTAATGGGAATAGTTCCACTGGTAATATTGGTTTTAGTTGATGTACCTGTTTTCCCATAGGCAAGTTTCGTTTTAGGCTTTTCCTATATGGGACATTTGTTTTATTTATGGCCAGGAGTGTGGGGTGCGTTTTGGGATGAGTGGACAGTCGAGCTGCATATTTTAACATGAGTTCGTGCCGTCTCAGATGTAGGGGCCGTTCCCCTGTTATTAAAAGCAGCTCGGCTGTCGAGGTTGTTTTGAGAGCCCCAGTGCTCTTTACTAGGGCTATTCGTTGAATACTATCTAATTTCTTGAGCTGAGTTTTTGAGGCTGATGAGTATATTTGGCAGCCATAATCTAGTTTTGATCTTATTAAGGCCCTATATAGTGTTATTAAGGTTTCCTGGTTTGCACCCCACTGTGTGCCTTTAAGACTGTTGATTAAGTTTAGGTCATGGTTACATCTTTTTACAAGGTCATCAACGTGGTGAGCCCATGTTAGGTGTTGGTAATAATACATACCCAGAAATTTAACTATTTTTACAAATTTTATTTCCCTATTTTGGATGGTTAATTTGGGGTATCGGTTGTGTTTTTTATTGGGGGTGAACAGTACGGCTACCGTTTTTTGGTGCGATAGTTTGAACCCCCATTTATTTGCCCATTTTCCAATATTGTTTAGGCTGGTTTGAAGTTCAGATATGTTTTTGTGGTTGAAGGGGTTTCCTGGTCTCCATAGGCCACCGTCATCAGCAAATTGGGATAATTCTACTTTGGTAGTTGCCAATTTTTTACCGAGGTCATTTATCATGATGTTAAAGAGAGTGGGGCTGAGTACACTTCCTTGTGGAGTTCCGTTTTCAAGGGAGTGTTTCTCAGAGTAAGTTGCCTCTACTCTAGTTGTTATCGTGCGGTTTGTTAAGAAGTCTTCTATAAAGTTAAACATTCGACCTGTAATGCCATAATCATTTAATTTTGCTATAAGGCATTTGGTCCACACTAGGTCAAATGCTTTCTCAAGATCGAGAAATACCGCAGTTAAGTGTCTGGCCGTTTTTGTTTTTGGAGTTGAATGCTAGTTTGATAGCGGTCTCAAGTCTTACTAATTGGTCTGTAGTGGAGCGCTTGTTTCTGGATCCACATTGATTTTCTGATATTAGATTATTTTTAGTAAGATGTGATTTGAGTCTGTTATTGAGGATAGTTTCCATGATTTTGCATATATTATTTGTTAGAGAGATTGGTCTATATGAGTTGACATCATGGCTGTCTTTATTGGGTTTTTGGATAGGTATTACTATCGCATGTTTCCATTCTTTTGGTAGCTTTCCTGTATCCCATATTTTATTTAGGAACTTTATTATTTCATCAACTATGAGTGGTGGTAATTGCTTATAGATGTTGTATCCTATTTTATCTTCCCCAGGTGAAGTTTCTTTTTTAGTTTTAAGTGCCTGGTCCCATTCATATTTTGTAATTTTGTTGTTTAAGGGTGATTCTTTGGGTCCCAGGTCTTTAAATTTTTCTCTATTAGTTGTTTCTTCTTTATTTCTGTGGTCTTGGAATTCTATTGTATGGTTGTTATTTTTGCTCATGCTGGAGAAATGTTGAGCGAATAAATTTGCTTGATCTTTATCATTTGAGGTGTTGCTTATTTTAGGGTTATTGTTGGTCTTTCTGCCCCTAATTCGTCTAATTTTGTCCCATACTTGTTTGTTTGTTGTTTTGTGGTTTAGGGTCCCACTGTATTCTTTCCAAGTGTCTATTTTTGCTTGTTTGATTAGTTGTTTCAGTTTTTGATCTTGATTTTTGTATTCTAATAAGTGAGAAGTGACATTTGATCTTTTGAATTTAGTTAGAGCTTTAATTTTTGCTTGTTTGGTTTTCTTAATTTCTTCATTCCACCATAGTAATCTTATTTTGCCTAATTTAAAAGTACTGGTTGGAATGCTATTTGTTGCTGCCTTGATAATGACTTTTGTGATATTTTCATAATATTGATCAATGACATCTGTTTCTAGCTGGGTGGTATCTTCATTAGTTAATATTTCATGAAATAAGTCCCAGTCTGCTCTTTTATAATTCCACCTGGGGTTGTTTATTTGTTTTTGTGTTTGCACTGCCATATGTATGGTGGTAATGATTAGGAAGTGATCACTGCACATGGGGTCAGACTGATCCACTTCCCATTCAGCCACTTGTGCCAGTCTTGGTGTGCATAGGGTGACATCAATGGCGGATATGTTTCCGTTCACCGGGTTTAGTCGGGTTCCGGTTCCATCGTTTAATATGGTTAGGGTTGATGTATTGGCCCAGGCCTCAATCAACCTGCCCCTTGTGTCCGTCATTCCCCCCCCCCCAGCGGGTTATGGGCATTAAAGTCCCCGCATATGATAGTGCGCTCACTAGTTAAAAGGGTGGTTAGTGTTTGTAATATTTGTTCCTGATTATGGGTGTTGGTAGTCCCTGGGTCATAAATATTGTATACATGTAATTCACTATTTCCTATTTTAAGTTTTAAAGCCTGTAGTTCTATTGGTGAATTACCTATTACCTCTGATGTTATAGGTATTATTTCTATTGATGTTATGTTGTTATTTATATACATGACTAATCCTCCCACTGATCCTTCCTTTCGGTGTTGGAAGTATCCTGGGGCAAAGCCCTGTATTTTTGGCAATGTTTTGTTTTTTTCTATTTAAACTTGTTTCTTAAATGCAGAGGATATCAGGTTTTATTTTGGAATTTATTAGTTTTAGTTTAAGTTCATTTAAGTTATTGAATAATCCTCTGGCATTCCATTGCCATATTGAAACATTTCCATTAGTTGTGTCAGCCATTTGTAATTGGGTCATTTAATTCAATTAGTTTTTTTATTTGATTTTTTGGTCGTTCTAAGGTAGTTTTGTAGGCCTTTGGTGTTACTGATATTGCCTTGCATTATTGTAGTTAAGAGTATTTCTATTGATGTTATTGTCTTAGCTGCCTCTATATATATATATCATTTCCTATGCTTTTGTTTACATGTTCCTGCTTTTTTGTGGTATTTAGTTTGTGTTTTTTCCTGGCTGTTGAATAATCTATTTGGTTTGCTTCCATTTCCTTTATAATTTTCATTTCTCTTATTGTAGCCGGACATATTGGGGATTTTGGTGGATGCTCTCCTTCGCATTGGGCACATTTAGGATTTATCCTGCTGCATTTTCCCCTATGTACCCCTCCACAGTTATGACATTTACTTTGTTGTTTACATTTAGTGGAGAAGTGTCCCCAGTGGTGGCAATTTGAGCAGAACCTTGGTTTGTTTATGTATGGTTCTGCTCTATACTTAGACCCTGTTGGGCCGATTTGCATGAGTGGTGGTAGTGGTACTTCTGATTCGATAACTGTAACTGTTCTTTTTGGGGCCCTGTGTCCTATTCTATATAGATTGGTGATGGTATTTCCACCTTTCTGGAGTTCTGATTTTAATTGATTTCAGTTCCATATTGACATTTTCCCTGTTAATTTAAGTACCGCCTTGAATTTAGTTGGTTGAGGTACTTTGGGGGTGAGTGGCGTTTGATCTTGGCTTTTAACTGCAGTGGTATTGCTTATATGCGAGTTTGTTAGTTTATGGGGTTTCGATACCTGTACTGGTATTCCGCATAAGCTATTTGTCTCTAGGATTTTTGCAGTTTGGCTGCTTGTGCTACAATGGAGGATTATGTAACTTTTGTTACGCCTAATGATTATGCAGGCTCCTTGGTGAATTCTAGTTAATGCTCCAGTTAAGCTATTTGTGGAGAGGTTTAGGAATTTATTTGACTTGCTTTGTACAAATAGTGTTAATTCTGGCCTATGGAATTTTGGTACTGGTTCCTTTGTTACAACTTTCTTTTGTGAGGGTGGGGGTTTGGTTTTAATTTCATCAGGGGTTTTTGTAACTGGGACTGTTTTCCCTTTTTTGGAGGGCCCCTTTCCCTTTCCCTTTCCGTCCCAGGTGTTGGGGACTAAGATTGGGTTGGTGGTTGGGGGCACTTTGTTAGGGGAGGGGTATATTAAGTCCGCCTCAGTTAAGGGTTTTGATCGCCCTGGAATTTGACTATTGTGAATTTTGAATTTATTTGTAGTAGCGGCATGCGCATACGATTTTCTCCTTTCCGATGTTTGGGAAGGAGTGCTTTCGGTTGCGCCCGCCGTACTATTTGCTTTAGTCCTAGGAGTTTGAGACGTTCGGGTGGTGGTGTTTTCCACCACGTCCGCCGTACTGTGAGTCGGTTTAGTCCTAATATTTTTGGAAGTTCGGGTGGTAATGTTTTCCACCACGTCCGCCTGGGTCCTAGGTGGGGGGGGGGTTTGAATAGTTCGGGTGGTGGTGTTTTCCACCACGTCTGTTAGGGTTCTAATAGGGATTTTTGGTGATTGAATTATTTCGGTCAGAGTGACGTCTAAATCTTTATCCTGTAGGGTTTCATCATGCAAATTGAAGCTTATTGGTGATAGCGGGTCCAGTTTTGCCGCTTCTACTTTTAGGTTATTGTATTCTGGGGTGGAGTAGACTCTAGATTTCTTATTGTTCCTACGTATTGCCTGACCAGTTCGTTTTTGCATGGCTTGTTTATTGGTTTTGGCGGCCATTTAGGTTTGATTGGTGGCCATCTTTGCCATTTGTCCTTTGTTTAGACTTTTGGTTGGGCAGCCATTTTGAATTTTGAAATTAATAGATATTTTAAGTTAGATAAGGTTTTGTTTTACTAACTTAGCTAACGTAGCTATACTTAAATTGATTTAAATTGGTGGGGTTAAGACGAAGGTATATATTTAATTGAATTGAATTATTGTTGAAGATTGCAAGGTTCGAATGAATGGTCTGATGGGATCCGACCTAATTGCGAAACGTAAGCAACCCAAGCTTTGTTGTAGTATGGTTCCTACGCTTGTGAATAACAATAATTGTTCAATTAAATGTATTTAGAGTTGAAATAAAAGTATAGGATAGTTTGTAGTATAGATAGTTGAAGGCATGTAGAAGACTTAATTTTGAACAGCACAGAGTATAATTCCTGAAGGTTTAGTACTAAGTTGACTTACAGTTTTAGCTGATTTAGATAGATATTGTAGTCCGGGCTGGTGGTATTGGTCCCTTGGTGGTATGGTGGTTTGCTGCTGGGTCCTGAGGCGTTGATAGGAGGAGGTTGATGATGGTGGTTGCTGGTGGTGGCGGTAGTCTTCTTGTACACTAGCAGAACACAAAATACCCAAACTCTCCAACACGCTGTGGGGCCAAAACCTTGATTTATTCTGGTGCTATAAATCAAGTAAAACACCCCTCCTTTACTCCAGTGCTAGAGTAAAGAAATTGATCGAATTTGCGTGTAGGAGATAGCAGAGATGTAGATGAAGGTCAGATCAGGGAACAGGTGACTTCGGACACGTCTGTTCTTCTCTATAGTTCTTGCTGGAATGATGGTAGACTACATACAGGACGTTTGACGAAATATAACACGAACAACATCTTAGCAAAGTATGACACCGGTATGCTGATGGGACGACTGAATCAAGGAACTGTGTCATAACAAAAGTTGATGGTTTTTGTTTTAAATAGCTGCAATGTGTTGATCGACAAGGTTGTACTCTGTAAAGATATGAAAAGTGACAAGTTACATAGTATACACTTCGATAATATTGTCAAGGCTGCAGCTCATTTGTTTGATCAACTGACATCGTACGTACACGAACACTATAAATAATATGATATGTATAACTATCTAAAAGCGTAATCTCCAATATTTTAATATTCATAAATATGATTATTCTTAGTACCGACTGTATCAATAAATAAAATGCTCATTAGCTTTCCTAGCCCAAGATATGAATATTTATTCTCACTCTCTGATTTATTAGATATCGGTTTGGCTAAGTTTGAAACTATATGTTGTTTTTATTTCACTCGATATATTTTGTACTGAATCTAGGTATTATTTCTTAACGTTGATATATTCTCGAAATAATATTTATTTAAATAATGTTACGGAACAGACCAGTATGGTTTAGTTGATGTATATCGAATTAAATACTGAATAATAAAATGATAATAATATATGCTTAAAACAGACCAACACAAAAGTATCATGAAAGTAATTCCGTCAATCGGTACGGCAAGAGAACGTTTAGTTTAATCAAATATTAATGTATACATGGGTGTTTTTTAAGGACAATTCATAGCAAATATTAGTTTATTGAAAGGAGCACAGTGAATGACTTTTAATGGACCATACTGTTCAAGCTAACATTCAAGTTCAGAATTTTTTTGTTATTCCGTAATTCTATTTATTTTGTAGGTCACCGACTACTTGTACAAGATGGTTTATCGATTACCCTTCCTTTCTTGTGTAATGTAACAAACGTAACGTCAATCAAAAATTGGGCTAATGTTCAATACGTTACAGTTTGTTGTTGTTAAATATGATGATACACGGGCAACCTGTATAGAGGTTGGAAATCTGTATATCGATCGGATAGACAGCTGTGCACTTAGAGACAGCAATTTTTGTTCACACTTCGAAGGGTATCATATTTAGACGTGGGCATTTATGATGCCTGGGACGATATGGATTTCCTCATAGATTCCGTATTTGTGGAGGTTGCAGGTTAATATTATTTCGAATTAAATCATTAATATATAACTTTGCTAATTACATAGTACTGAAATTACTATCTCTTTATTTTCGCAAGATGTCTTGTGGTACAAATATTAATCGAAAACATCTGATGTTGTTAGCAGAGAAACACGTTTTTATTGCATATATCTTACTCGGCTGAAACATGGATTTTGGTGTTCTATATGGCACACAAAAGAGGTAGTATTATAAGTGAGTTAAACGCGCAGTTTGCTATTGCTCAATTTGCATTCGTGTGGTATACTATTCTCAACCAATATATCGATATATCAGTTCCGTAGTATTTTGTTTCCTTATTTTTAATGTTCAGAAAAAGCATAATATTATACAATACATTTTCAACAAAATCACATCTTTAATAGGTTAGTCTGTACTATTTATTGAAATGACGATTAGAATGCAACATTTTATCTTATCAGTTGCATTCATGTATGGTTGACAAATGTTTGATCGTGTTCTGTAATCGTATTTGCCGCTAATCAAGACCATTTTAGATATAGTGAGGTCAGGAAAGCATGTTAGATATTTAAAAGACATCATTGAAATATACAAATCTGAATCCAGAGACTCTCAAATATATCTATAATAATACGCTTTTTTTGATAGTTGGAGTCATACGAATTGGTTACATAAAGAAAAAGACAAGTTACTCATTTACAGTAGCCAAATATATATATGGACTATGTAAAAGTGGTGCAATACTGTTTGTTAAGTTATATTCAGCAAAATAACTTTCAGAGATAGCTATTTAGTTTATAAACAATATGCATGGATTACTGAGGGAAGAATACACATTATGATAAAGAGCTATAACTACTTGGGAATCGTTTTAACAACAGTAATAAAAAGATGATGAAGGCGTTTCGGTTTTTTACATCATCATACTTTTATTTTATCCCATTTGTTCTACGTTTGCAGCATTTGATAAAATACCCAACACCCAGTATTTTCTCGATGATATCAACTCTTGTAATCTCTATCCATTGCTACTAGATGCAGATATTAGTTTTTGATGAGTCGGTAGGTTTTGATTATATTAATCTTTGGTAATCTGTCCATCTCTGAACTCTAGTACCTTATACTGTACATCACAAATATGTAGCCCACACCCATTGAAAGTACCAGTCATTCCTCCAGTGGATTTTATTAAAACGTCTTAACCTGAAATGCATATTTGTTTTAAATTATCCAGTCTTGAATAGTCCGATACTACAAATTAAGCATTGGTCAAGGTCTTCAATTACCTGAATGATGATGCATAGATTAGTGGTAGGATAAACATTTATGTATTATTTATATGTGCTTTTTTTGTTAGAATGTCTTAATTAGTATCATAGACAAATAATATGAATGCTTTAATATATTAGCATGATAATATACGGAAAATTTCTAAACATGGTATCATTTTATATATGTATTGTATTGCTGCAAATATGTTCAATTATAGTTAATTTGTGTATTTAAGGATTTCCTATCTTTTCTGTACTTCATTCTCGCCCTAAATGTTGTATCCTTTCTAAGACAAACTACTGTGATTCCCCAATTAATCGTACGTTGCACTGATATAATTGCGAGATTCACATTAAGTTACGTTGTCATGATTGGATGTTAATTTGTTGAAGTATATATAGTAAGATTGCTAATATATCTTCTCAATTACTATAACTTTGCGAAGAGGTGGGTATTACAAATCTAAGATAAAACCACACCCTTTCGTTTACGATAACTGATATATTTTATATTGCCATCAATATCTGTGTGATCACATATCCGTGGTTAAGCATTCGCTACCTTTCCGTCTGAAACCTCCTACATTATACGGCTTAAGTGTCGTCTTATGATTATCCTATGCATTGTGTTTGACTCACCTTATTTTACACATCAATGTCATGCATGATGGAAAGCTATTCTACTTCCATTTTTTCAGAAGTATTATGTCCTTCTGTTGATATTGGATTGGTTCCCGTTATATCTTACAGATGGAATATGGGCTAGGCATGGTCTATGCACGGGCAAAAATTATAATACTTTCAAAGGTTTCCTACTGCGTTAGCTGCCAATATCTTCGTAACAAAACATGTTTTCTGCATCTTGGCAATCAATGTCATATAATACAAGTAGAACAAGTTTAGTTGATGAACGATAAGCTAACGAACGAAGAACAAAAAACAATTAAACGTATCTTAACAACTAAATGCGATTCATCAAATAGAAGGTGATGATTTATGAATCCTACTGTATTAAACTATTGAATTTATTTTAATTTAGAAAGCAACGAACTATCAAGCTCGGATATTTCAACTTCATGATTTATTTCTAATTTAGCATGTTCTGATGCTGAAAATGGTATGTAGCGAAATACAGTACAAATTAAGGGAAGTTAATTACTTTTACCGTTAATTTTGAAGACATTAATAAATACAATGTTCATTATGTAGAGCCATATAAACGTTTTACTATTTTCGTTATTTCAATTTTAGCAATGTATTTTCGCACTCGAAGACAGCATGTGCTTTTATTTTTTATCGAGGAGTAAAAAAATATATACCCTATCTACTAATAACACAACTATATGATCTTTACTAATCAGATATTTGGTAATTTCCATGATACATCTGTTTAAATAATATCTGAGAACGAATATGATGATTTTCAATTGTAAACGAATGTGTCGTATGATATCAACATAAATGAATTACAAAAAAAGCGAAATTCGGTAATCAACGTTTATATAAGAAAAAACAGATGGAATATCCACTAGGCAGGGTTCATTTACGGGCGAACATTACACATAACTGACAATGTTAAGATATGGGAAATAATGAACAAATTTCGCTATAATTTATATTGTGTCCACAACAATAACTGTTATTGTTTCAAGAGAACTTCTCTTCGCGATACATTATAGTGAAGATAGCTTATATTGTCATCAACAATTTTAGATATTGTACTCTTCTCGACAAATCGAAAGCGTAATATTCCTCATGTAGCGCATCTGTGCAATGTACAAAACTAATTCTGTTTCACACACTCAGCATTATAACATGCCTTATTTCCTCGAAGTGGATCAAGGGCTGATTTTGGAAAAGCATCATATAAATTAATTTTTTGATGGTAGAGTTAGGGAATCTTGATTTTTAACGTTGTGCTGCTATGATTTGTAAATAAACTATCTTCGGTGTCCGTGGACCTTAAGATGGAAACAGTGTTATAATTGATACATTATTGTCTATGTTCACTGACAGAAGCATGGGTCAGGATATTGTTCGCTGCCGTTGGAGTGGCCGTGACTGTTCCACTTACTGTTGCCAGTACTTTGGTAATACTATGGATAAGAGGTTCTTTCCAATTCACCTGCATGGGACCAGGTAAGTGATTTTATCAGTACATATTTTACCAGACATTGATTTAATTCGATTGATTCGAACAAGGTAACACACCGAATGCATCTAGGATGACATTCGAAAAACTAGGGTCACATGTCTGCCTCAGTCCTTAGGTGAGTTTAGCGTACTTTCAATATTTTCCTTATGTTTACAACAAACGGACTATGTATATGCCATTTCTAAATAAACAATGTCCCAATAATCTTGAAATTAAATAGCAAAAAATTCTTTGATTTTTCGCTCTAGATGACTGAATATAACACATGCTTGCATTGAGCGTCAGTTTAGGCATATCCTACACTGAAGCATTAGAAGGTAGAATAGACAACTACCGATGTGCATACTGTACAGTTGTCTAGTAGAACATGTTTATGGTGAAATAACTGATGCACTCCATTAAATGCCTATCTAAGCAACAGAACTCGATTTGGGAAATCTTATTTTCATTTGATTGGTTGGCAGAAAAGGAAAAAACGACTTGCTATAATATCAAACTTCTAATGAGCGAGAGTAAAATCGCTACTTCAAGTCATTTTGTGATACGAAAGGTTTATCAGTTCAAATATTTTATTGATTTGCCTTTGTGATTTATCTGTAGATAAATTGTTAAGAAAATCTTGTAAGATTGTAAGACCCGGAAGTTGTAGCCTATATACACCATTCAAACGCGTTCGAATAGTGAAGCATCAGACTTTGTACTGTGCTTAACTCACACTTAACTGAGATCTCTAAACGTTTGTGTTGTAGTGCAATCTAGATGTATTTATTATTGCAGAAACTTTGCAGTGTAGGACTGAATATGTTGCACGACGATTTAAGTAGATTTTTCTATCACTTTGCCTTTTCTTCTATATCGTGCCTGCAAACCGTAATCTGAATTTGTGTAGTCATTTCGTAAGTCATATTTTGTCCCAATAATTCTTACTACGTTTGGTTTCCGTGCTTACGCTTGAAAATAATTAATATTACCATTTTTCATGAAATAATATTTGTTAATTCGAAGGTATGACTAATACTTAATACATTATGAAACTGATAACTCATGTAGATTGCTTTCAATATTCTTTGATCGATATTACCTCCGACCAAGAGTTAATGATGGAACCAATTTCCAAAATTTCCACCGACAGTGCTGCTGTTGATGAAAGTGAATATGATGAACCTCGCATCAATGAAACTGAAATAAGCATATATTTAGAACCTATTGGTAAATCTCTATGTCTCAATATATGTTTGTTCCCTAATCTCTATCTATGTATCTCTCTGTCTCTCTATCTCGATCCTAAGAGAATAATTTGAATCATATATGCTAGAATCAATAGGGATAATAAATAATTGATTCCAGGTCTAAAACTTAAGCTAATCTATGCACTGCGGATTTAAGCATATGTAAAACTATTCCTAAAATTCTGAAAACAGACAATATAATGTACATCATGATTGTTATATTTATGTTATTTTTATACATGATACATTAACCCAGACGAATATGGACGAAAATTGGTAAACGCACAATTTATAAGAGTTTTGAGAACTATTAGGAGCAAATAATTCACCATTTGATGGTTCATTTCTCTTTAAAAACTACACCACATTAATATAGTAAAGCTTTCGAATCCACTGAAACTAAACGTTAAGTTGATGTAAACAATAATTCATGTTCTTGTCAATAAATCAGTGTTTATTAATGCATTCAATATGAAAATAATGCCATCTGAAACGATACAGGACAGATAAATTTACTGACATGGACTTAGTTGTCATTCCTAATGGCTCAAATGTGTGCTTGGTTAAACGTAAGAACTCTTTAGACAAGATATCATGTACATACTGATTCTTATATTTCGTGGGTAATTATGCATGGTATGGTAAAGCAGACGAATGCTTATGAAAACAACAGCGATTAATACAAGTATACATTATAAAATGTTTTGAGCAGTTTATGGAGGAAATCATTTACTAGTTGATGGAATATTAAGGCATTAGCCTTTGTAAAATATTGCATTTGTTTAGTCTATTGTTGTCCATTCACGTCACTAATTATTGTGTGTCCAGTACACGCAAACACCGATTTCGTCACTTACAATCCTACACTACATTTATATGACAAATCTCTCAATTCAGGTAAAACAAAACGTCCCATTAACGTCACGAATTTTCATGTTCATGTAAACAAACTGGGTGTTTAGTGTTGAATCTAAAATGACGTTGGTACCTTCCAAAACATTACGTAACCTATCCACTTACTCGGAAAAGCTCATACAATTATTTTGAAGTTACATTCATACCATTGCATCTAGAATGTAAAATGGCCGTCGAAGGAACAACTCGAAACTTTCAACAGTTGTGTTTATTGCACTTTTTTGTCTAAATAAAACACTGTGAGTGGTAGACTACAGCTAAATCATACAAAATTGATAAAAACAAAGACTGTGAACTTACTTAAAAGGTATAACACACTTATGTCACTAAAATACGCTGATGCATATATAAAACTGATAAAGGGTAGATGGGTGGATGCTTACATGAAATGATTTGTTAGGGAAAGATACGAATTCTAACGCTGTATCACAATAAAATGGGATAAAAACGCAAAAAAAACCACAAACTGCTTGAATTTGATAACTCAACATAACTTACATAGAGAACAGAACATTAATAAATATGAAACTATGTTTGTCATTAAGGTTGTTTGTAATTTGACTTTGTAATATAGCTTTAAAAATAGTCCAGTCGTGTCTCTACGATGCCCTAAGTGTAACATTTTAAAGTGATATTTAAACTTTAGGTATCATGGCGCAAACATGTGTCTCATGATCTTTGAATCACGTCCTAACACTAGCCTCTTAAGGCTGAGCTAGGTTTATGTATGTACCATTCTAAAAGACGCTGGTTAAAAGTGATGCTGGTCAAACCTGCGACCTCTGAGGCCGACGCTAAAATCACTGTGTATCATCAACCGATGTTAATTTTTTGCGGTTTGGTTATAGTCTTTATATATTATTATTTTTTAATTATTGTGTAATTTACACAACTTGCCACCATCTGTGTAAAATAAGTATACGAACATATCTAATTTACTGAAATGAAGAACTTCGATAAGAGTTATATTTTTTGTCGTCATCTCTGCTAATAATAATTGCATCACATTAGTTTATATCTATGCAAAATATATTATTTTCTGTTTCCTTTATTAGTACGTGGTTAATGGATCCTTTCAATAACTGCTGTATTTGTACATGTGCTGTAATCAAATTATTCGTTTTAAATATAATTACGTTGCCATAGGAGGTAAAACTCATTTTCAATGTATTATCCCTAATCTAATTGTATCATGGCTTTAAAAGCATTGATATGCATCGGTTTAGTCGATTTAGATTACGTGATACAACTTATAACAGAAAAGGTATTGGTAGTTTAGCAGCAGAGAGGGCGAACCTCACAACGTTTTTAGACAAAATTTTGATTGAAATCTTAAAACGAGCCTTCCTACGATCTCATTTTAACCAAAAAAAAGGGCGAACCTCACAACTTTCCGGCAAAAAAAATATCTCCATTTGCCATATGGAGATTTTACGATTTTTTAATTAATTTTGGTCGCAACGTCGTTGTCATTCACCCTCTCTGCTGCTGAACTTTCAGTTCTGGTTAATAATTTTTTTACGATGAAAATCACTAAGATTTCAACCGAATATTTGATCAAGTCCGATACGATATCGTGTCCGAGGATCATGTAAATTTATCGTTACAAATCCGTGCGGGGTTGACTGAGCGTTACTAAAGAAATTTTTAAATTGATTATGATCCATATCACCGCAGCACCAAGTTTGCCAAATATTTCTAAGAGTATGAGTATCAACTCCGTTGAATACACACAATAAATTACAGTTATCTCTGATCACTTTTGGAATCTGAGTGTAGCGTTGAGTGACATATATCACGTCCGTGTTTTTATGCCTGCCTCGGGAAAATATTCTAGCGGGATTTGTTTGTTTATCTAACATCACATCGTCGTATACAACTAAATTGTTAATGTTTCCATCAAGATCTTCAACTGATGGTGCCTCGTCAATATCGGTTATAAAATCAACGACGTTTTCATCTTTAATCTCTGAAGCGTTTTCATTAAAATCTTTTAACACTTCATTGCATCGTTGATCATCTACGCTTGGGGCAATTAAATACAACTTATCCCACTTCATCCATCTCATTATTAAATTGAGCAGCAATTGCGTCTTGCCGGATCCAGATGGCCCGATTATAATCATCCGGATAGAGTTTGGTAGCGCTGCATGATGCTTAACCGGTTCTCTTGTTTTAGTCGCTGAAAAATCAATTATATCCATATCTCTATACATAAATTATGGATCTATATTGTATGAAGTGTAAAACGCGTACTGGCACAGATGACGTGACGACGATTACAACTAGGAATAACAGATCAGCACTAACTGGTAGATGTGCAACATGTGGTATAAAAAAGTTTAGATTTGTTTCTACAAAATCAAAGATTTTACAATTCGGAGATGTTTTAAAAAAAAAACGAGGAGGTGATATCGCAGCCAAATTGGCAAAGCTCCTTGGAACCCCATGGGCAAAGTACCCCGGAGAAAAGCACCTTCCAGGATATAGCTACTGTGGCCCCGGAACACGATTAGATATCAGACTTGATGATCAAAATCAACCTCGACGTGGTGAAGAACCGATAAACGCTATTGATAAGGCGTGTCATGCTCATGATGTTGCATATAGGAGCAGCGATTTGCAGCAAAGACATCTCGCAGATGTGAAATTAATTCATGCGTTAAATGCTATTCCTGATAAATCCTTCAAAGAAAAATTAGCTTCATTGTTAATAAAACCGGTTATGAAAAGCAAATTGATGTTAGGTGCCGGTAATTAATAACAACATGGAATCTATTTTTTATTCTCCAAAAGGATACTGGCGGGGTAACGCTGCAATCAATAAACTCGCTAGCGCCGCAAAAGTGAAAAAGGCCACTGCGGCTAATTGGTTATCCAAACAGGCTATATGGCAAATTTATCTACCGGCGCCTAAACAAATTAATTACTCGCATTTTGATGTGACTGTCCCTAATGAAGTTCATCAGGCTGATATAGTATTTTTGCCACATGATCGTGGTTACAAATACGCGCTAACCGTAGTTGATGTTGCGAGTCGATACAAAGAAGCAGAGCCACTAAAAACAAAATCATCAACTGAAGTCGCATCTGCATTTGAAAGGATTTATCGAAAGGGTCTTCTGAGTTGGCCAAATCTATTGCAGGTTGATCCTGGCAAGGAATTTCAAGGCGCTGTTTTATCAGCGATGAAACATCAGAAAGTCACCATCAGACGGGGGCATACCACGTTACATCGTGATCAGGCAATTGTAGAACGATTTAATCGGACTCTTGCAGAGCGGTTATTTGGATATCAATACGCGAAGGAGTTTATTCAGGATAAAAGATCCCGTGAATGGGTTAAGAGATTACCAGCTGTGATTACCGCGCTCAATAACGAGATTACTCGAACAATTAACATGAAACCTATCAACGCGATTAAAAAGAAGTCTATTCCTAAAATGGAAATAGAAGGAATTTCGCAAAATGATTCTAGCGTTTCCCAACCAATTCTTGGTAGTAATGTCACTGTTAGGTATTTATACGAACCAGGAGAGTTGGAAGGTGGCACAAAAAGGGCTACTGATCCTATTTGGAGTGTTACTGCACACAAGATATCTACTATATAACGATCAACTGGTAGACCTCCAATCTATAAACTGGATTCAACTGCCCCTCAACGGGGTTTTACACGCGAACAACTCAAAGTGATTCCTGACGATACTCAATTACCACCACAGGGTCTTAACTAGCGCCGTTGCGTCTATTGCACTCAAGACAAGTCAACATCACATTGTTTCTGACATGACCGAGACTGTTATTTTTTCTGTCTACGGTAAATTGGCGAGGATCCTTATCTAAATAACGCCAACGCATTATACAATTGCAACTTGCGCAGTGATTATTCTGTTGTTGTTTCAGCGTGATTATTAATCCAGCATCAATGTCAAATTCTCGTTGTTTTTTTGTCTTGTTGTTTGTAACCGGATAATTTTTTATCAATAATTTTAACATCAATATCATCCATTGTTGAGTCATTATCGTCATCATTGACTTCGTCAACAACAATTCTTCGAAGTTGATTTATTTTTCGTACTCTGGATACTGCAAGATAGACTAAATTTGACCATTCGATGCGATTATCTATCATCCAAACAATTGTATCCGATATAGTCAATCCCTGTGAAGAATGTATCGTCGCTGCGTATCCTAGCGTCCACGGGGATTTATTAGCACGCAATGCATCTTCAACGACGCTGATATCATCCAGCACAATATCATTTAATACGAGAATTTGTTTTTCACTCTGTCCTGGAATATCAACTTCGATATTCTGTTTTCGTGTATCCGAAGGCCTATAACACAACGGTACTGGAAGCGTTGCAAATTTTTCTTTATGCAATTTAAATAACTTCATCTGAAGTGCGTCTCTGACAATTTTTCTACTTGCGATTATCAAATCGTTTGGTCTCCACGTTTTCCAAAAATCATTCATTGGAGTCTCTGAAATCACTTCACGCGCTATTTCACATTGGATTCTATCCGGTTGTAATCTAATTAGCGCTTTGAATTCTCGTAATCGTTCATCAAGTGATCTATAATCAGTTTTAATTTCTTCGTAATAGTCTACAAAACCCTTTAACCATTCATGTGGGGACCCACCAACAAATGGTGGTGGTTGGCCGTGATCCCCGCACATGACGACTTTTGTGTTTTTGTTTAACAACCACTCGAGAAATGTTTGTAATACATCTAATGATACTGTGCATATTTCGTCCCAAATTATGATTTCAGGAATGAATTTATCACCCATACGCTCAGGAGTCCATTTGTCACCCTTCCATCGAAAGAAACTGTGATAAGTACAGGCATTTACCCCTCGTTGTTTCATCTCTCTGGCGAGTCTGTGAGTCGGTGTTAGCACAATCATGTTTGTGAAATCCGTACGACTTTTCCCACGGAATAATTCGATTGCACGAGTTGTCTTTCCTGACCCACCACTGTCTTGTATATACAGATTGGATCAGATACCGGTGGTGCATTAGAAAATTCTGATTGAATTTCAATACGGTTACAACAAAGATATTTATCATCCATGGCAACGTCTGCGGATTCGCAATACTCATATAGTGTTTCCTTTTTAAATCGCCAACGCCCCCAATTTTCCTCGGGATCTGTGAATGCCGCTACAGCTGATTTCTATTTATTATGTATATACATCGAATCAGTGGCTACTCTAACTGCGGTATTAGGAAATCTATTTATCATCGAAAATAGATTAATGCAAGCAAAGGCTAGCATAGAACTTCTTAAGTGTGTGTACTGGGAATTATATCCATCACAGTAGGTAACAACCGTACCTAATTTTTCACCATTGGATAGAAAAGCATCCTTACGGGATACAAGTTTTCCCTGTTTCGTTAAATCCGCTACAATAAAATCGTATTCAGCGACGTCTATGATCAACCGCGAAGAGTATTTTGCATTGTCGTATCTTCCACCCTGGATTATTCTTCGTCCAAAATCCTTTGCTTGTTTTTTTTTAATTTCAAATACCTTCTTAGACAAATTCATGATTTCTTCCTCGTTGAGATCAGGAAACAGTTTTCGCCGTTCGCTAATTATTCTATCTAGATCGGGTTGTGGTAGCCAAACTTCTTTCTGAGCTCGATAGGTTATAATCGCCTCACTGACAATTAATGATTGTAACATCTCACAATCGATCATATACCGCAATAAAACTATTGGCATCCAGGCCTTTTCAGATAGGTGTCTACCAAGCCAAAGATAACTACACGGATGTAACCCTGTAGCTAATTCGAATGATATCACACGAGCGAATCAAGTTAAATCAAAATCAGGCAATTGACCATTAATCGCAACACGAGTTATTTTATGCGTGGGGTGTCCAAATCCTTTAAAATAGTTACTACATTCCCCATACCCGAGAAAACTTCCAGGATAACACGCGGATATATCAATTGAAATCATACCATCGCGTGCGTATTTTGTATTCCACAGTCCTCCATGACTAAATTCGACGCAACTCAATTTAACGTGTTCGAGAAAATCACTTCGTGTTGGACGCCATGAGTTTTTTTCTCTTGCAAAGTAAGCTACCACTGATGGAATAGTAAAACTATCCGTGAGTAGTTTTTCATGGAAACTCTCCGGTGAAAAATCATTTGCAATTTTTCTCATTCTGTTTTCTAACTCTTCAACGCAATATAATTCACCATTTGGTCTTACAAATTGATCAAATCCTATTTCGGGATCTTCATCACTTCTAAGTAACCACACTGACACAGGATCATCCTTACACAGCGTCTGAATAGCATCGAATACTTTCTCTTCATAGAAAACATCCCCGACGAACTCCTTGGGGATATATTTCACGATTCGTTCTCGTGGAAATATTGTTACTGCAGCCGTCCACGCGTGTTCGTTATGATCAATAATTTGTATTGGCGCTCCTTGTAATTTATATTTCGGTTCGTGTAATACTTCTCCGGTTATCGTCATAACGGTTATTGGGAATTTTAATGATGTTTCTAATTTAGCTATATCGGAAATCTTTGCACCGTTCTGTTTCACTGTCAGTTCCCATTCGGTTATTTTCCTACGTCGCAGATCAGTTAGTTTATTTCCTCGGGGTGAATTTATGAAGTGTTCCATTACCGTGTTGCTACACAATTCAACGTCGAAGATAGTTTCATAGAAGCTAGTTTTGTAATATCTGGTTTATCATTTAGCGGGTATATTCCATAAACGACTGCTGCTACAGGATAAGATCTCTCGTAGTATGGTTTGTAGATTCCAGTTAGAATTCCTGGTTTGGAATCTCTACTCAGTGTGATCGTTTTTTTATTCTTGAGGATTGGTTCAAATTTATCCCTAATAATCCATTTGCCATCGACTTCGATAATGAATTTTATTCGGAAAAAATACCTTTTTTCCCCAACACGTGAAATTATCACTGCTGCTTTTTCATCATTCATGGTAGCGTCAACAACACCATCAATTCGAAATGTTGACCAACAATAAGATGCTCCATCACGCTTGAATTCATTAAAACAGTCTCTGATTTTACTAATCATGGCTTTATCAAGAATTGTATTCTTTGGTGTATTAGAAACTATATCAAGATTGAATTGAGCATCTTTCCAGGGTAATCTCTTGGACGTTTTTTTTGGTTTATCGAGATTAAATTTAGGATTGATTTTTAATAATCTCTTAAACTCTTTCATGTTTCCGTCTCTTGGACGTTTGAGATTAATTTTGTTACGTTTTTTGGGTTTATCGCGATTAAATCTATGACTAATTTTTAATAATCTCTTAAACTCTTTCATGTTTCCGTCCACTAGACGTTTTTTTGGTTTATCGAGATTAAATCTAGGACTAATTTTTAATAATCTCTTAAACTCTTTATCAGGATTGAATTGAGCATTTTTCCAAGGCTTAATTTTCGATAATCTCTCGAACTTCTTCATGCTATAATTAAAACAAACATTTAAATGAAAGATTTATATATAATGAATTACTGCAAATGGCTCATGATTGGATCAACGACTCCGTGTAACAAATCATGTAGAAAGGAATTCTGTGGGTATCATATGCAAAGCTTTCGTCGTGGAAGCCTTGGTCCATTACCCTGCATACGATGTGGGGTTGGGGTCAGGGGAGAATCGCAGTTGTGTTTGAGTTGTGGTGGTAAACGATACAGGGAATTGAAGCGTTATTATGACAAAATAATCAAAAATGGACAATCAATCAGAAATTATGACCCTGAAAAAGTCCTTGACGTTGACAAAGTCAAGGATAAAGTCATAAGAACCCCCCAAGACTACATCGAAAGATTTTCCAAAGATGTAATCATTAGACCAAACAATGAATTAGACAAACAATAGTATTAGTATACGAATGAACCAAGAATTCAGACCACACCCTGTGATTGCAAACTATGAAGCATCCAGTGATGGTATCGTAAGAAACCGTAGACTGAAGAACCCAGTTGGTGTTGTGACTAATCAAGGGTATTTGAGGTTTACTGTATGGTGGAGGAAAGAAAAGAAAACTTATTTCAATCATCGTTTCGTATTTGAATGCTTTTATGGATTGATCGAGGATGATTCTGTCATTGATCACATTGATTCTAATCCAATGAACAATTCTTTATCAAATCTGCAAGCTATCACACAAAGTGAGAATTTGAAACGAGGAAAGACTGGAAAATACTCGAAAAAAGCGAGACTCGTAAAATCTTTTCATACGGCAACTAACGAGGAAAAAGTATTTTCATCAATAACTAGCGCCGGTAAGCACTTTGATATTTGTTCACCTTCTGTTCAAAGAGTTGCAGAGGGAATAACCAATACGGCGATTTCAAAAAATCGCGGACAGAAAATTAAATTTAGTTATGTCTGATGCGTCATATTTTTCATTTAGAAATATATAATTGTTATAGAATAATGAATTCTGAAAAAATGAATAGCATTATTGATGAAATTTCAAAATTGAAAAGTCAGGATATCAAACTATCAGATGGTTTAAATCCTGATCAAATCATGTCAGATTTTCAGGATATAGAATACGGAGTTAACAACAATAAATATATGCTGCCAAAGCAATACGCGCTCATCAAAAGAATTCAGAATTCTATTCGGGACTCTCTTGCATTCTCCAGTGACGTAAGTGTGTTCGCTCCGTTATATACTATCGTAGAACGAATACGAAAAGAATTAGGTAACGAATACGAATTGAAAAAGGAGGTTAATTCTAAAATTAGAAACCTACGGGCGTTAATTTTAGAAGATGAACAATTTTGACCGTGACCGATCTTCAAAGAGATTTTGATTGTGACCGACCCTCAGAGAGATTTTCATTTTTTTTAGCATTGTTTGATTGAAAACAACAAAATCGATAGGCCGTTAATGGTTGGTTTTCTCGATATGATATGTCAGATTGATCAAGGGAAAAGTGTGGAAAGTGCCAGTATTATTTATTTTATATACAATTAGGCACTTTCCTCATCATTGATAACGCCGTTAAAACGCTTCCATGATGGAGTTAAAAATCATCCGACATGTCTGACATGTAACAGCAAGTGTGGAAAGTGCCAGTATTATTTTATTTTATATACAATTAGGCACTTTCCACATCACTGATAACGCTGTTAAAGACTTCTACGATGATTCCATCACTGGTGTTAAAAATCATCCTACGTGTCGAAGTGTTTTCGTCTGTTAGGTCAGGTTCGGAAAATTGTTTTACAATTGAAAAATTGTTTGCGATTTCAAATAATGGTCAATGAAGCATTAACGACCCGATTGGTACGTGAACGACTTGATGCAATCAAGAAATTTATACCAATTCGAGACTCTGTCAGGAATAAACTGCAACAACGACAGAGTTTACAAACTGATTTTGCTGTGGGGTCTGAAGAATTGTTTAAACCAGTAACCACTGCAACGAAACAGATAGTGTCAACAATCTCTGAAGAAGGAAAAAAACAAGAAGAGTCTTTTCTTCCTGTGTTAGAAAAAATAGCAAAAAGAACTAAACAAACAAAAAAATCATTGAAAACACTTCCTCAGGATATATCAACCGCTTCAGAACAACAACGAGAACTTCAAGAAGATATCCCCCCACCCGAATTTCAAGAAGAAGGGGAGGATACTACTAGTGGACGAGTTGCATTCAATGAAAAACTTCTTCCCGGTAAATTAGATGAATTGAGAAATAAAAAATTTGATTCTATGGAAGAATTAGCCCAATTTGTCACTAGAAGTTTTCATCAGAGAAGAAAATATATTTACGGTGATTATAATCTTCCCCCTAAAAAAGATTGGTATAGGGGGTTATATCGTATACTATCAGGTTCCTCTCAAGCAAAAGGAGATGATAAAACATTTCAGGAATATATGGCAGCAATAAAAAAAAGCTGAATCATCTATAGGGGAGCAATCGGATACCGGATTTCTTAGACTACCAGAACAATCAAAATTTATTGATATAACACAATCCCCCCAACAGATGAAAATAACGAGAGAAGCTGATCATGAAAAAGGTGCAACCGGTATCACTGATAAAACCAAAAGATTTTCAACAACAGGCAGTGGTTTAGTTGAAAACTCTTCGAGGGAAAATCCTTGGATTTCATGTCCTGGTAGTGTTCTCAGTGATATATCACGATTAGAAGTTCTTGTTGGAGGATTCCGAGCTGGAAACAACTCACCGGAAATAATTAATGAAGCATCTGATATCTGTAGACGTTTATTTCAAGGCGGTATCATAGATATCAGCACATATCGAGATTTCATTGGCGAGTTAGTGGAAGATTATCACAGTGATTAATCACCGGGACTGAATAAAAACGCTAGCGTTTCCAATTGAAAAATTGTTTCTGATTTCAAATAATGATCATACATTACAATCATGATAAACCAACCCCCGTCTATGTAGTTAATTCAAGGTTTCCAGTTTATAAAGCATACTATGGTGATGGTTTAGGTAATACCATTGCGGGGTTATTTGCAAGAATGGATCCAAAAGTGATGCCGTTAGCTAAACAATTATCAATGAAAGCAATTGATGTTATTCGTGATAAGGGTACCAGCAAAATCGGAGATTTCGTTGGAGATTTTGCCGGGAAAGCGTTTTCAGCCGCGAAGAATAAATTAACATCATTGGTGCGACGAAAAAAGAAACCGTTACCGTCTACCGCGGAAATGCCTGCACGGGTTAGTAAAATAATAAATAACGCAGTAGACGAAAAACTAGCGTCGATGGCTTTACCATCGTTGATAACCCCCGACCAAAGCAATATTGCAAATATGATAGCAGGAAGCGGCTTTAAAAAACTATGACGATGAAAATCGTTTACGATTTCACGATTTAGACTCTGATAAATAGAATAAAATGTTCAAAAAGTCACATGATCCGGCGTTTGATATAGACGCCCCAGTTGGCAAGGATGATTCTGTACGCGATTATCAATATTACGCCTATCATGCAATAGACGCAAATAGTCGATCGCGAATTGAACTTCAAGTCCATGATACCAGTAAATATTTTCTACCCGCTGAAGCGTTTATCGAAGTAGAAGGAGAACTTGTAACAGCTGCTAATACTCCTGCTGTACCAGCACCGTATCCAGCTGGTACTCAAGTCGGTTTTGTCAATAATGGTATCATGGCGTTATTTGAGAGTGCAAGATACCTCATTGATGGAAAAGAAATCGAGTCGATAGATCGCGATGTTGATGTGGCTACAACAATAATCGGGTTAGCGAGATATTCTGATGATTATACAAGATCGGCGGGACCTTCTATGATGTTTGCAAAAGATGTTAAAAATACCGCTGGAGGAATTCAATTTGTTGTAAGACGACCAAAGAATAATGCTGGCACTGCTAATATTGATGCCGAGGATATGATTATAAACAACGATGTTAATTTCAATCTAGGGGCTGCAACACGTATTTCAATGTTGCAAGGGGCTCGTAAATCATTTTCATGGGCTATTCCACTGCATCACATATTTGGATTCTGTAGAAACGTCCGAAAAGTTATCTACGGGGCGAAGCATACAGTAGCGCTTGTACGAAAGGGTGATGATAATGACGCAATTTGGAGGATTCCAGCAGACAATGCAAATCCCAATGCTGATGCCGGTAAAGTCAATTTAACAAAAATATCATTGTGGATGCCAGTGTTGACTCCATCAATCACCGCTGAAGGACGATTACTATCATTTATGGACAAAGGAGGAAAGTCGTTGTTAAGTTGGTTAACCGTGAGTACAGATGTTAAACAATCAAATCTGAACGGGTTATTCACGTGGAATCTAGCATCAAAACAAGGTGTTTCAGCTCTACGTCATATATTTGTAGCGCTACAGGATAACACACGAGTTGGCGATCAACGTTTCAGTCATATGATATTTGATCCATTAGGTGTTAAAGACGTCTCACTGAGAATAAACGGCCAGCAGGAACCATCCGAAGATGTACAACTTGATAACGGTCAAAATCATATTGCACGCGTGTATCATAGATTGTTGTCGTTCATGGCACGCGATCAAAATGTCGATACTGGTTTGCAAATATCACAATTTGATTTTAAGAATCTATATCCGATCTATTACTTTTCGCTGGAACATCTCGATTTAACAAGACAATCCGTCGTTGATATACACTTTAGAGCTAATGTGACTCGTGGTGCTATTGCTAATTATAGAGCGGTTGCTGTCATTCTCAGCGATAAATCAATGCTACTTGAAGGTGTTGGAGGAAGAATGAGAGTGGTAGATGCGCCAGTAGAAAATCTATGATTTTCATAAACATGTAATTGAAATCCTCTATTTAGAATTAATCTATTACGTATAATGTCGTATAGTAATATCAATGTGTCGTTGACACCTGGTCAATTAAAAAAATTACAATCCAAATCAGCTAAGCAATGTGGAACCACAATTACGCTGAAACCCAATCAAATGACTGGCGGGGCGAATAAATTATCGCTTACAACTCGTCAAGTAAAACATTTCAATGATGCACTTGTAGCAAAAAAGGGTGTTTAGATTACTATTTCTGCGGCTGCTATCAAAAACATGGAAAAAACAGGCGGTATATTCCCGTTGCTAGCTGCGATTCCAGCGTTGATTGCGGCAGCAGCCCCAGCGGTGGCTAAAGCGGCAGCGTTAGGGGCTGTTGGTACCGCGGCAGGAATGGCATTAAAGAAAGCAACGGGGAAGGGTTATAAAAAAAGTGGAAAGGGTCTAAGACTACCAGGAACCCCGTATTCATGGTACAGCGGAAAAGGTCTAAGACTAGGACCGGTTTATTAACTCGGGAACCGATGGTTCCTATGTCCAATTTTGATTTAATTGATGCTGCTAAAAAAACTCGCCATAAAAAACTTCAGAGGTGTTTTTATGTAAGATCAATTACCGACACAACCCAACAGCGTTGAAACCGGTATCATTAATCTCGATAACAGCACCGGACCTGGTACTCACTGGGTTGCATACGCTATTGATCCACGTGGGATTGTCTATTTTGATTCATATGGATTAGCACCGCCGAAGGAATTCATGCGTTATATAAAAACTTTTCCAATGAAGACTTGGTATTCTGCGCTACCAACACAACAAATGAATGATCCACCAATATGCGGCAGCGAAGTATTAAATGTTCTTGATGCTATTTCTAACTCTTTGGGTAACCCAAGGGGAAAACCACCTCATGTTGTCGTAAATGAATACACCAGCAATCGCTTTTTAGAGAGAGAGAGAGAGTTTTACAATAATATGATTGATATTTGGGGAAGACCTCTGAAACCTATACCCGATGGCGTTGCAACCGGTGATTCTAACAAGGATATAAAGAAACTAATCGAAGATGAAATCGCTGAGACGTTAAATTTAACAGATGTTGATCCCGGGGAAAAGTTGTATTTCAAGATTGTCAGGGTAAATTAAAAAGCAGTAAAATGTCGTTGAATGATATTTTGGTTAAACAACAAAACGCCGCTGAAAACTCTATTGCGCTGTATTCCAGCGGCGGACGACTTAAACCAGGCGCACTTGTGTCTACGATCACCGACGCAATTGCCGCCCAAGACAGCATGATTGCCACCCGCGGCCGTGAGCTGGATGATCATATACGAGGTTATAATAATTTTCGCAAAAATGTCATTCATAAATTCTTTGGAACCCCGCTTGTGGTTGGCATGACTCTCGCTGAAATCAAAAACTTTCTATCACTATTCTTTTTTAACAAGGACGCGGAGAGGATGATGAATGAAAATGAAATCAAGGCAAATTATCTTGATATTTACAATGATATTTCTAAACTAATAGAAAATCTTGAAAGAGTGCAAAAACCCACTAACGACGTCGTTGTTAAGTTTTTTGGAACCCCACTTGTGGCTGCCATGACTCTCGCTGAAATCAACGAGTTTATCGGCAAGCATACTCATAATGCCTACGTCGCTAATAATTTCTTTGGTGTCCCGGTTACATCTACAATGACTCTCAAAGATATTAATATGTTTATGGTGAGACAAACAACACTTAATACCATCGTTGATAAATTTTTAGGGAGAACACCTGTCTCTGAAACCACATCGTTGACAGGCCCGACTCTCACTGAAATCAAAAAAACCTATCTCGACGTCATCGACGATATTGCTAAACTAAAAGAAACATCTGAAAGGGTAAAGTATGGGACCTTTGATTGGGTAAAAGAATCTAATGCTAAATTGAAAGTCAATATCGATGAGTGGCCCCATGGTAGTATCAACAGGATGACGTTAATCTCTAACAAGCAATTTGATATCATCGTAAGCGGTAAAACCTACTTTGGTGGCACCGCAACAGTAATTATCCGGGAGGGTAAAGAAGAATTTGAGATTGTCGCGGCTGATAACACCGTTAGAAAAGAAATAACCTGGTGCTTAGAATTCGTATGCAAAGTAAATAACTAAATTGAAAGGAAAATCCTTTAGATTTCACAATTGAAAACGTTAGCGTTTTTAAAATAAAAATGATTTCATCAACGCAATGTCGCTATGATCAGGTCAGATAATTTCAAACTAGACTCAAAACCCTCGCCGAGGAGTATCAAATAAACATAAAAAAATACCGACGAAGAATCACCGCGATTGATATTACTATGTACTCGGTGTCAAGCGTTCTCACTGGTGCCGGAATAATACTAGCATCTGTTACAATGATTGCCCCGGTCGTAGTTCCAATTTGCATTTCTGCGGTGGCTACAATCGCGGGTATATCAACCGGGATAACAAAAAAGATATCATCATGCAGCCAGAGTAAACTGCAAGATTACTTAATTCAATTTCATATTGTATCAACCGCGTACTCGCAATTATCCTCGATGATATCGTCGTCACTCGATAATACAAATATATCAGATAGTGAGTTCTCAGCGATGCTCAGTATTTTTGATTCCGCGATATCAAAATTAGAGCGACAACAACAATATAGCAACGATGACAACACAGATGGAATTATAAAACACGAACCCAAAAACCAGAATGATATCAATAACATCAACGATATCGGATAGTGAGTTCTCAGTGATGGTCAGTATTTTTGATTCTGCGATGTCAAAATTAGAGCGACAACAACAGTATAGCAACTATGACAACACCGATGGAATTACTTCAACGAATAGTAGAAAATACAAACCCAGTACAAACAAGTATGATATCAATAACATCTACGAAACCCGAGTTTAGTGTAAATTTTCCTAGCCCAGTCCCCGTGAAGGAGATAGCGCTAGCAAAACTACGAGTGTATCACAGTTGGCCTAATATCAGATCAAAATCATTTGGTGGTCAACAACCGAATAATTCCTTGGTTTTCGCGAATAAGAATAAAGAAGACGGGACTCCAGACTGGAACGTCGTTTCAATACCAACCGGATCATATCAAATTGAACAAATCAATAATGAATTCGCGCGCAGAATAAAATCGATTACTGGAAAAGAATCAAAAATCGCTATAACGGTTCATGAGCCGACACTATCATCCGCAATTGAAATAAGCACAGAAGGATACGTCGTAGATATCTATCAGAGTTCTATTAGAACCGTACTAGGATGGCCTGAATTACCACCCGGGGGAAAAACCGTTGTTGTACCCGAACCTAAAAAATCTGATTATATCACCAACGTGATAAAACCCGATAATCCAGTAAAAAGTTATAGAGAGTACAATATAGCTATAGAGTTTTTTGGGTTAGGACACGAACATTTTATAGGGAGTGGACTATCGAGTGTGTATCATTTTGTTAACGAACCTAGAATCGTTGAAAATTTCACAGCGATGAATAATGGTTTTTCACTGTTGTTAATATCTATTAAATCCGGCTCTCTCACCCGAGATGAATTTATCAGCGTCGTAGAAACATGCAATAAAATTATCGACGATATGGAAACATTTAATTTGAAAATTATTCAGGGTATATTAGATGACGATAATCCCCTATCGAGAACAGAGTTTGCAACAAAATTTAATATCCCCGTCAATGATGTTTCAACATTTAAACTACCAGGATATAACGTACCAGAACTAAAAAAAACTTCTCAGTGATGCCATCGATGTCAGTTTTAAAATAATTCATGATGCATGGAAAAGAACAGCATCATCGGAAATAAAAACCCTCAAACATAATAATGACCCAGATGGTGGCGGCAGACATATCGCTCCGTTCAATGTGAATATTTCATCGGTGATTGCGCTCAATTTAGTATGCGATGTTATCGGAGGAAGCTATCAAATTAATCTCGAACGATCAAATCAAGCTCAGCAGGGGTATATTTTGTATTCATTTGCACCAACAACCCCTCCAGGATTTTTAATCATTGAGTCTCCGGTGAATCCAGTCTATATGCGGTGTCATAATAATTCGCTAACCAGAATTAATTTCAAACTCACTGACCAGTCCAATAATCTGATTGATTTACAAGATGAGGTGTTAGCGATTAGTCTGTTTGTGAAATCTTAGTGATTTTCATCGTAAAAAAATTATTAACCAGAACTGAAAGTTCAGCAGCAGAGAGGGTGAATGACAACGACGTTGCGACCAAAATTAATTAAAAAATCGTAAAATCTCCATATGGCAAATGGAGATATTTTTTTTGCCGGAAAGTTGTGAGGTTCGCCCTTTTTTTGGTTAAAATGAGATCGTAGGAAGGCTCGTTTTAAGATTTCAATCAAAATTTTGTCTAAAAACGTTGTGAGGTTCGCCCTCTCTGCTGCTAGTTTCAATCTCTAAGTTTCACAGTGTAGTAGAATGATGTCAAATTGAATATAACGATATTTAAAACCTAATATCGTTATAAACTATATTGCTGTGTTATCTCAAGGTTGAATAGGTCTTCATATGTACATATTGCTACGAAATATATATTAGTTTTATTGGTAGGTTTATCGTGGCCTAATTTTCCTTATTTTTTACAAACATTGAACAATAGTTACTAACAATTAGAAGGTCACACCTAACAAGATTGAAAATGATTTCCTAGTTGCAATCTACAAATATATATAGACAGACATACAGACAAGCAAACATAAAGTATATAAGTTAATTGGCTTTAATTTTCTTTTAGCGGAACCTGCATCAAAGCTTACGAGAAGCTTTCTCCATATGAGAATCAAGGACTAAATACGTACAGTTCTTTAAGAGCAGAACACATTATTGAAGTATCCAAAGGACCCATTATATGATTGAATTAATATCTGATAATCACATTCGTTATCATGCGTTTCAAAGGTAATTATATTGATAATTTCATTCGTTAAGTGCAGTATATCGAAAGACCAGTTAAGATGCCTTGCTTGGTTAGCTTTCCCTTCTCCACATCATCCGATTCTCATGTCGATAATCGTGTCTTAGAAGTATTAACTTACCATGCAGACTAACTGAATATATACTGTGATAAAACAATATGTATAACATCGTTATAAAACTGTCTCATGTATAGAATTGTCATTTATTATTAATCGGTTCGGTGCTTGAATGAACATCAACAAGATTATTATAATGAATCCGTCATATACATATTGGTATAGCACCCACATTCCTTAGCATAGGTTCTTTCGTCGTTTTGATAATGAAGAGGGTCTCATACATATTTAAGCTGTGATTGAACGAGGATATCTAATGAAGCTTTCTCCTGCAAAGCAGTCATATAATATAATATAGGAAAAGGGACTTAACTAATTCAGGACTGATAGAGCAACCTATTTGTAAAAATTTTCCAATTGGTTATATTATTGCATATGACCAAATGACATAACATCTACATTGATATTCAAACTAAAATGTTGCAGCGGACTAGTGAAAGTTATTGGTCAGAACTCATTTTTGGCATATAGGCGACTATTACAGCAATTAGACAATTAGACATTTCATAGGTACTCAGTTACAATTCAAGATATTCTGAGCTATCCAATATAGTATTTAACTGTATACCATTAACAGCTAGTCCCAGTTTATATATTCTGCTAAAGATATAGTGCTAAAAATACATATTATGAAAATGAAATACTGCAATGTGCAGACTATATACAAGGAAATACTATAACTCTAACCATTCCTGACGATTACCTTAATAACTCGTGGATTATATGATATTATACAACTAACCTCTGTACAAGCTTAAAGGTTTACAAGTATTAGCGCTATTAGTGTATCTTTGTGGTTTTTTTTATAAACGCTTTATTTTCTTCAAATAGTATGGATTCTCGGTACTGTTAATTGCAAAACAAAGTTAATGTAAATTGTTTCTTAAGATAAGACAATGATTTTCTCATTTACATTTACTGATCTTCATTTTTAAGCAGAATGAATAATAGCTGATTAAATAAGCGACACATAAAGAGTCCGTGAAAATCTCAGAGAAGATACGGCTAACACTTGATTTTCAAGGTATCTGAGAGAATGGCCTACTGCTTCTGAAATTTAGAGTTACTGAAGACAATATTTTCTCTCTCTCTCTCTCTCTCTCTCTCTCTCTCTCTATCTCTCTCTCTCTCTCTCTCTCTCTCTCTATATATATATATATATATATATATATACATATATATATATATATATCTACATATATACAGAGAGAGAGAGAGAGAGTAATTTTTTTTGCACTGATTCTTAGCGTGTTAGTCATTATATGTTCTGCTCCAAAATCAAATACAAATTCTACCAATACATTGGAAATGTTTCATGAAATACCGGTAATTTTGTTTACTACATTTCATGTTATACATTTAGTAGCATATCTTTCTAATTATATTTAAGATTTCTAACTTGTGATGTGTAAAGTTCCAGAAGGAGATGTACCATTTGGTAATAGTGATTTAAGGAAATGCTAATTGTGGTTGGAGTTCCAGTAGATGACCCTTGTTCATCTAGAAAGTTTTAAAATAGTTCTTTAGGTTATATTCTTATAGGAACTATTGATAGTCAACTATCGAGGTATAACATTTTAGAAATGTTAATGCATTCTTGACCATAGTCATTGTTGCTTTTTTTCCAAATACATGCTAATGATCAAGGCACCTCGTGACATAATTACCTTGTAAACGAATCTAGCCAGTGGATTGTCTTTAGCATTACGTTTAAGCATTCCAGCACATGCACATTATGCCATTTGATAATCATCCCTGTCTTCACCTTGCCATCAAAGTACACTGGTATGTTAATTTTTTGTATTAGTCATACATGTGTTTGTTATTTCTATACTCTTATTTTCTTTTCAACCTTTTGATCTTTTGAAATAAGTTTAATGTTAGTTCACCATTATTTATTATAGTAAATGTAGTTTTTCATTTGCAATAAATATGATTGTTTTCTATTAAAACTAAGTATCATGTGGTGGGATCTTATTTAATTAAATACAATTTGTAAACCATGTTTCATATTTTTCAAACTTCATTTGTAGTAAAAATGTATTGTACTTCTCTCGCCTCAATTGTATGTTCAGGTTATCTAGATTTATGTGCACGGTTTGTTAGATTGTTTTTTTGCATTCAATTATATACTATATACAATCGTATTTTCGACTTGACCTTGTCCAAAATAGATTTCATATTCAACCAAAACATTGGAAATTTGCCTTGAAATCTCTGTTCTTTTGCATACTTCATTTTATCTAGGTTTCTAGTAGCATACCTTATAATTATAAGATTTGTATCTTGTGAGCATGTCGAAAATTCCGGAAGGAACGTACCTGTAGGTAATAGTGAATTAAAGAAATGTTAATTGTGGCATGGGTTCCTTTAAAGGACACGATAATCTTTCTTATCTAGAAAATGTTCATTCGTACTTTGGGGTCTAAGCATAATCAGTTTAAAGTGAAGTTGAAATAAATGTGCGACACCTATAAATGGAAACATTGTTTCTAAAAACAAATATGTGTAGTAATTTCGTGACAAGTGTTAAATGTCCAAATATTGCTAAGTACATTTACAATATTTATGCTACGATAACAATTAGGTTGACATCTTTCGAAGTCAATAACGCCGTACTGGAGCTTGATAATCACATCACGATTTGCGTAGTTGCAAAGATGTATTCTAGCATGATTCACTGAAAGTGAAGAAATTAAAGCAAACAGTATCCTGTACATCAATTAAGAAGTGCATCACATATTTCACGTTGAAGTACTGTGGCTAATTGTATAAAATAAAGACAGAGTCACTGCTGATATAGGTTATGAACTGTGCTTTCTTCGTTCATAGTTCATTATTTGTTAGACTGAAAGGAACGATCGATTGTTAAGTGTTCAAGGTATCAACATACATTTAAAAAAAAATGTAATATCTTTCTAACTATATTCATAGTGTGGGTTATTCCAAATATATGCTTATTGATCAGTCGATCTCGTGATTGAATTACCTTCTAGACAAATCTAACATACTGCCATGTCTTTAGCATTACTTTTAATTTAATGTTACAGTTAATTAAGCATTCCATCATATGCACATTATAATGTAAAAATCATTCTTGTCTCTAATCTACCACAAACGATCACTAGATTCTTAAATTTCATCATATTTTTGTTGCATATATCTGTCAAAACTGTCTTCTGTAGCTATTAATAAAAAATGGCAACAAATATACTAATGTTTTACGTCTTGAATTTCCTCAAAATGCAATTTTCTTCTTCTGCAAATCCGAATTGAATGAGCCATATCATGGTGTCTCAAGCTTAATTACACGTTTCAAAGTTAACATTAATTTAGACTATACTCTTAGTGCAATGACATCCTACTTACTGAACTAAAAACTAAATAAACAATATATTCCATAGCGCATTTTTGATATGTACAATATAAATTCTTCATATTTCCCAACATTTTGGTTTTAAACATACATATGCCAACACGCTGCTCCATTGCTGCTGAAACCAGACCAACATCAATTAGAATTGACAGAGAAAATCCAATCATCATTACGAAATGTAGCAGAATCCACAAAACTACAAAACTCTATTCATTCCAAACAATATTAAATATTTGCTGCACTGTACATTTATATGGAATAGGAATCTAAATTTCACTTTTAAGTTAACTAAAAACGCCTTCTTCTTTAAAAGGTAATATATATTGCGCAACAAAATTAAAATGTATCTGGTCGAAGTTATGAGCACATTAATACGGTTTTGTAATGATGAATTGGCGTTTTTGTATTTGGATTGAAATACAGCATACATTCAGGTACTTTATTTGATGTAGTGTATGTATATTTATATAATTAAGTCGTAGGTAGAACAAGAAGTATAATGAGAAGGTTAATGCGTTTTTATGGGAAAATAAGATCGTTCATTATATCCATCCCAGAAACCCTTCATATTCTCCCATACGAATGCTGTAGCCTATAAATACTTTGATGTATTGTCGATTGAACAACGTATTAAACAGTTATGAACACTGCCATAAACTGAATGTTTATTACAAATACTGATTAGAAAACGATTATTGAAATAGTTTGGAAAAATATATTTGAAATCTTTAATTTTGAAACAAAGTTTTAAAAACAATTTTTATATAGTTACATCGTGACTATCATGTATCATGTACTGATTTGTTTCAGATGAGCATATGTGACAAAGTTGTTTTGACAGTGGACTACAAGCATTGTGGTCGGGTTGCCAAAATATACAATGCTCTCGAATACTGATTAAATATATATAAGTATCTAACTATCCAAAGCGCTTTCGACTCTTAATGAGTCTTTCTGAAAGCGAAAACAAAGAAAAGCCTAGGCAAAAAGTAAAAGATAAAAACAGTTGTGTATGTTAAACTTTACATGTCTGTTTCAATGCAGCAAGGTTTCCTGCTCAGTGAGTGAAGGAGTTAAAGCGATTACAGCATGCATTATATATGCAATTATTACTTTATACGATACAATTATTACAGTATAGCGCTGGGCTGGGGACGGCATTAATGAAACCAAATGAATACAGTTCGTTAATAAAATAAACTGAGGCGATTTCATCAAAGCAAAATAAGGAAGATTTATCGCTTTTCGATATAATACTTATTTGTGCATTGCGGAATCCATTGTTCTCCTGTAATATTATCATTAATTTAAATCGTGTTTCGTTTAAAATGACAATTGGAAAATCCACAATACAATTGTTAGTATACTTATTTAAGTTTTGCTTTTGAAACGTATGTCTGGAATAATGAATGATAGTTTATCTTTTATAATTACCTGTTTAAGACAATTGTATGTACATCATTAAACTTCGAATCGCCCTCTACAATAATTGAACATTGATCTGAGATCTTACATGGTCGGTAAATGATTTGCAGCACAGCTCTCTGCATATAATTTAAAATGCCTTTATTTTTTTTCTAGAGTATTTTACAATATATTGGTTCAGAACAAAAAATCGACATTACATCATCCACCGTGTTGTCCGATTCGATTATTCATATTCTAATTTTGATAACATTTATAAAATCATTTAGGTCACAAACTTCAGCTCATTTTTTAGACGCCATAAGCTCTAAACAAGTCGCAATATACTGTAAATTTGATAAAGGCATGTCTGGCTCAGGAAATGATAACGTTGTTCATTTAATTCGATTTTTTTGTAAAAAGTGTTGCATATGATAAATAGTAATATGTCTTAGAATAGTGGATACGCGCACAACACTTTTATTGATTTATAACATATTCACGTTTCCTACATGACATGATGATGAATCTTTCAAAAGTATGTTTTCGGTACAAAACCATGTGGGAAAAATGATGCTCAACATTTAACAGTTATTTAATTTGAAATAAATTTGTTTGTATTAAATATATTTTACTAATGTATGTTTTTAATATTATGCTAGGTTAATAAATCTAATCAGCTGATATCCCATCGATTATCCATTTTGAGAAAAATTATTTGCTTCCGAATATATCAATTGATGAGCTATCACTGAACAAATTCTGCCAAAGTCGCAATCGAAAGTTTAAATTGGGCCAAATAACATAAATGATCTTCATATGAGTTTAACAGGCCAACCATACAGAAATGCATTGTTTGTAAAACAAACATATATATTCTGATAGGATGCTAATCAGACTAAAAGATGATGAAATATGTCATACAATTTATTTAATATGTCAGTCTGGTACTATTGCACAATCAATCCCTTTATTTCTTTCATGCATCTATGCCCTCCCCAACACGTAAAATTCTGGAAAACATTCAAACGTTGAATGAAACGGGGCCGTATATATTATTTACAGAAAGTTCATAAGTAAAATGGCTCATTCGTTTCTGTTTTGAAAGTGCAAAAGCGTATGTCGAGTGTTCAGGTTCCAAACCCCAACGTATACGTGAATTACAGGTTTTATTTGGTAAATTTATTCTACACTCGTAATGCATCCAGACTAACATTAATATCCTATTACAGTGTATACTATTATACTATAAATTTATTTACAGCATTTACGTTTTATCTCACTGATTCTCCCAGCATGCCCTGTAAGAAGTTATTTAAGATAGTTCTGCCATCAGACAAGGAGCCTGAAAACGTTTATGAAGTTGTTTAGTTTTACTGCATGAATGTTGATCTGACAATTTTATCGACATTACAAGTATAAAAACAATCAGGCATTGATAACTCTTGGAGTTAATTGGCAGTCTATTTTGCTGGTGCTAGTGGGTAATACATGCCTGATGAATCTCAACTGAAACAAATATCATTTTTAGAAAAATGTACAATGCAAGTTTACAATTGATTCAAGAGGAACGGCTCCCGTGGCCTATTGGTTAGAGCGTCCGCCGTGGAAGCGGGAGGTCGTGGGTTCGATCCCAGGCCGGGTCGTACCAAAGGCTTACAAAAGTGGTACAGCATTAAGAGTTGATAGGACTGGTCAGCCTGGAGTCATGATAATGTGAATGTGTGGGACATCATGTTACATGTCTGGGGCAGGATGCCACAGTGATAGACATCACTATAAACTGCCTAAATGCAGACGTTAAAAATCCCAATCACACTCAAAATGAACGATGTTTGTTTCTTTAAACAAATGATTCCAGTTTGTTCACAATAGGCTGCCTCATAACAAATGTATGTTAACCTGACAAGATTTTTCTCAGTACATATTTGTCGCTTTTATCATTAGATAATGTGAGTGGAAAGGCATGATATTAAATCCTACACTTCTTTCTCCGCATCAGAGGCTAGAAATTATTTAACCATGGTAACGTACTCCACTAATATAAAGGCGCACACTGTTTTAGACCGGGTGAAGCATGTTAGAAGTTATAGCTGGTTTTGACATTTCGATAGCTGGATTGTCCTTGGCTTTTATTAATTTAGGTTTTACTGGTGGTAGTACAACATTTGCATGTATTGCTTAAGAACTGTTAAAAACAAAATTGATTTGGATTTTTTTAACCTGATGATATCAGCATTTGCCATTCACCAAGTAAAATTACATTGATAACATGAAAAGAAAGCACTTGTGACTATAAAATCGACCGTGAAAAAAAAACCCAACAATAACTCCATCTAGCTAGTTATAAACAATAATTCCATATAGCTAAGATTCGACAGTTATTCATTATAGCTAGGATTCAACGATAATTCCATATTGATAGGTTTCAACAGTAATTCCATATTGCCAGGATTCAACAATAATTACACATTAAAAGGATTGCTAGTTTTCACAAATATTTTCATAATACTAGGATTCAACGATAATTCCATATTGTCAGGATTAAATAAATTAATCCATATTGCTACGATTGAAAAATAATTCTAGATTGCTTGGATCTAACATTAGCTACAAATTGCTAGAATTCAACAGTAATACCATCTTGAGAAGAGAATCATTAATACTTCCATATTGTTTGGATTCAACAATATTTCCATATTTCTAAAATCAATAATAAGTCCATATTTCCAGGCATTATATTGTTAGGATTAAAAGAAATCATTCTATATTGCTTGGATTTAACACTAGTTCCATATTTCAAAGATTTAACAGTAGTTCCATATTGCTAGCATTCAACAATAATTTCATATTGCTAGGATTCGATAGTAATTCCACATTGATAAGATTCAGCAATAATTCCATATTTCTAGGATTCGACAGTAATTCCATATTGTTAGATTCAGCAATAATTACATATTGCTAAGATTCGACAGTAATTCCATATTGCTAGGATTCAACAATAATTACTAATTGCTAGGATTCAGCAATAATTACATATTGATATGATTCGACAGTAATTCCATATTGGTAGGATTCACCAATAATTACTTATAGCTAGGATTTCATAGTAATTTCATATTTCTAGGATTCAAGTAGTAGTTCCATTATGCTACAATTCAACAATAATTAATTATTGCTAGAATTCAGAAGCCATATCAATCTATATAATTCCAAGGGCTTTATAAGCAAATTATTAATATATGTCTCAAAATTAATCTTGTTTTTAAAGAAAGACTTACTATCTGGAAGAAAACTTTCAAAGGAAAACTTGTAAAGGATCCTCACGTTTTCTACGGATCAAATGTAGAACTACCACAATCTATTATTGATAACTAACGCAAGTTTTGTAATTAGATGCACTTCCGTACGGTCTATAATCTTCAACTATTTGTTTTTGTTGTTTGATCCAGATGGAATTTAACATGGAAGAAGTATAGAACAAAATAATGGACTAGTATAGGAGAAAATAAAGAAAAATGTTAGATTTCTTGAAATAAAACGGCAGAACAAGTTATAAAGAGTTAAGAGTTTCGAGCTATAGATTCTGGATGGAAGCAAAATAGGTACAGTTTTCACGTGTTCGTATGAGCGTGAGTTTATAACGTAAACCAAAATATGTTTGTCATCAAATATATACTGCATGCCATGTTTACTTTTGCTGTGCATTTCATGTTTACAATTTTAGTATATTCGTATCAATAATAGGGTTGTGATCAAAGACTTAATTTGGGTATATTACGAATTTCTCGTTCTTTTTAAGCACTCAGCTTTTATTTCCTTCGCTGAGTTTTTCGTCTAATCTTTCTCCATCTTGAATAAATATACTTTTGATCTAAACCCACGCAACTCTTTAATTGATGTTTTGGCAACATCATCTTTGAAAAAGGCAGGTCTCTTTTCCATTCATATATGGGACACCAAACTAAATCTCTGTATTGCTATTGACTAGCAGCACCAGTAATTGTTTTCTTGGTAAATGCAAAATGTCAGTGTTATTGAATTTTTCCTGTTAAATGCTAAAGGACAGGTCCAGTAATATTTTTCCAGGGTAATTGTAAAATACAGCGACATGGAATTTTACCTGTTAAATGCTAAAGGTCAATTTTCCCTGCTAAATGCTAAAGGTCAATTTTCCCTGTTATATGCTAAAGGTCAGCGTCAGTGAAATTTTCTCATCAAATGCTATTGATCAGCGACATGGAATTTTCCTTGTTAAATGCTAAAGGTGAATTTTCCCTGTTAAATGCGAAAGGTCAGCATCAGTAAATTTTCCCACTCTAATTTGTAATTCCTTCTGGTGAATGATCAAGGTTAGCATCAATAATCGTTTTCCATTTTTACAAAGTTTATTCATCTGTACAAATTGTACTGATGCTTTTTTCCCTCAAATTCTCCATCAAATTATTTCACAAATGACATGAACCATTTTAACACATTTGTTTCTAGTACAATTTTCCTTTCCAATACTAGAGGATAGTTTGCAACATTATAATGTAGATTTCATGGAATCTAAAAATAACTCAGCTCCACATCTAAGAAGAATTGGATCATGTTTAATATTTTTTTAAATTTATTTGGAAGCTTGCCTCAAGAATTTCTTGGATGGAATCAGATTCGAAATTGCTCCCTTTGACATAACTCTTCCTTAACAAGAGGATTAAACACTTTTTATCATGTAGCATACCTTTTCTAATGCAAATTCCGATTTCAAATACGAATTTTTTTATGGCTGATGTTACACTTTTCAAGCTTGATCGATAATTGACTACAGAATGAACAAAAAACAAATGGCTCTGCTCATATGTTGTTTTTTTAAACAGGAACTGAATGTTTGCGCCCATCTTTCCTTGTGCAATCCTAAATAGACCAAAAAGATAACATTTCAGTCTGCATTTTGTCAGCTAACTCAGGTTCCAGTACTCTATTCTGCAATCGCCATAAAAAAGTAGACAACACAGTGGCCTACCTTAGCACACACACAAACACACACACACATACACACACACGTTTAATATTTGATATAATTTTGCAAAATTGCACTATACTGCATTATGCTTGTTTGATGAATTGTTGAAACTAAATAAAAAAATAGGATTTATAATAATTCGGAATAGCAGACGATATGTTTTTTATAGAGAAGATGGTACAATGATTAATAACGTTCATCAGTCTGTTAATGCAGACAATTATTAGTAGTCAAAAGGTTTGGGGACCCCGAGTGGTCGAGTTGTCTAAAGCGCTTTCCGCTACGGATCACTGCCATATCATCTCTGTCTGCATGGGTTCGAGCCTCAGATTCCGCCAATGTGGGTACGTGAGAAAGCTTGCCAGTAGCATCTCTTGGGTCGGTGGTTCTATTGGGGGTTTTCCCTGATTCTTCCTCCACCATTAATATTGGCCGCCATTTATAGCCTATCGTGTGCTGAAAAATGGCGTTAAACCCTACTACAACAACAAGAACAGCAACTAAAGTTTCGATTTTATTTATAAACATGTGTTTTGTTTTTTGTTGTTGGGGGTGGGAGTGGGGTTGGGGGATGGTTGTAGATATATCAGCGCTAGAATTAGTCTCATACATACTTGCGTTTTACGTTAAAACTGTTGACATTGGACCAGCTCTCAATGTCGATATGGCATTCTACGGACAGGTTGAAACAATTATGGACTGGACTGAGGAAATTGCTGATAGGACAGATATTAGAGCAAACTGGTGCGACATTAATACATGTTGACAAACGCGTAGTCGTATGAAAGGACACTTGGAAATCAGGTGTTTTCGATGGATGGGAGTTAACAGGTGCGACATTAAGATCCACCATGTAAACATGTAGTCTTGTTAAAGATTACATGTAAATTACCTGTCTACATTGTATGGGAATGGTACCTATTGTGAGAGCACGGTATTTCAACTGTTCCGATACATTTAACATATATAGACAGTGATATTTTTCTATAATGACCTTTTATTTCTTCCTTATTCAACTGTGAGAGTAAATTTTTAAACCGTTTAGGAAATTTGTGTTGTGCGCAATGCTAATGGGCATAAAACTTGATACAAATAATAGGTATATACACTCTAACGTTGTACTGCAGTCGAACTGGTAGCGACTCGACTCCATTTTAACTGGTATATTTGCTAGTTGAAAAATGCCATACATGAAAAATAAGTAGTTTGGAGACAAATCAATATAAAATAGCAAGGTATTTAATTCTTCAGTAACTATACACATTGTTTCTACTGGTTTTAAGATACTTTGACGGAAATAGAATAATTGATTGAAAAGTGTATATCTTAATTCCGATTAATTCTGAATGCATTGAACCTGGTTCGTATCGTAGGTAGGAAGTGTCGATATAGTTTTTAGCGATTTAATGATTAATTGCGACCTGAAACACGTAATGTGATACAAGAGGTAGTTTCGTTATCCCTAACAATACCTGATTAAGCTTATAACTTGCTTTCGGCAAGCGGTTTTTCTTTTCGTTGACTTAAACATTGACACGTCTAAATTACACGTTCCTTAAACATTCACACGTCTAAATTACACGTTCCTTAAACATTGACACGTCTAAATTACACGTTGCTTAAACATTGACACGTCTACATTACACGTTCCTTAAACATAGACACGTCTAAATTACACGTTCCGTAAACATTGACACGTCTAAACTACACGTTCCTTAAACATTGACACACCTAAATTACACGTTTCTTCAGAAGATACGTTCTAGATTGCATGAAATGATCAGTATGACCATTCATATAAAATTCTCAGCGGATTCTCAAGAGATACGGTATGGATGTATATGAAGTATAACTTTAGATAATTCGCTATGTTTTTGAATGTTAGGTTATCTTCGTTCATTAGCATACTTGTGAACCGGTCAACTCATCTACCAAGCATTACAAATCCACAGTTCACAAATATACACATTGCACCATTCTTATAAACAAAACCCTGCCAAAGTTTCCAAGATACAGAGGAATACTGTTTTGTGCACTAAAGAATTTTGAGGGCATTTAATCACGTCCAATCGTTCCTAAGATGGAAGGAAGATAAATAAATCCTTACCTACTATTAACGTATATGACGCAATGTCGAATGGATGAATACAGAATGTTATCTCTTGTTTGTAGCATTCTAAGCGATAGGGCTATCTTTTAATTGATTAAAATACATTTAGACTAAGTTTCTTCTGACCTTTCCCATCCCAAGCTAGGTACAACTGTTGGGGATGGAGCTAACAAGGGTGACCAACACAATCCAACCAATCCAAATACAATTTTCTAATACATGGTTGAATTTGGATCAACAAACTAAAACATGTTGTTTGTTGATTTATTTGTTTCCTTGTTGTTTTATGGGCTTTTTTGGTGGGATGGATGGGTAGGCGCACTGTTAATATCATCGAGCATGGTTATTGAACTTCAGTAGAGAAGGTGTTAAGTTCTCTGCATAATATTTTCATAATCAATTTTACAACTTCATCATTTGTCGGAGCTACACAATTTATAGATGGGAAGTTATGTAACTGTTCAAACCTGTTAGTCAGTTAAATGTTAAAATTTGGAGTATGAGATAAACTTAAATAATAAATTAGCTACATAAACATACATCACGTAGGATAAAGGTCGTTACATGTACACGGAAGTAGCTTTTTTAATACTGTAACCTTTATTTACAAACCAAAGGGTCAAGTGCATGAAGGGTTATTTCCATTGTGGAATAAGCTCTCTTGATAATAAACATTTGCTCATATGTCATAGTTCAAGTGCGCGAATTGTTCGTTCCATTGTCAAATAAACTCTCTTGACAAAGGACATTTTCTCACAGCTTAAAGTTCAAGTGCGCGAAGGGTTGTTTGCATGATCTCAATAGTTCACGTGATGTTCAAGCTACTTAACATTTACCACTTATCCTTCCTGATAAACTTGCAAATATATACTGTAGTTGGAAAGACAGAAAATGGGGAGGAAAGGGGACGTCCATAAATTATGTCAACAAGTTTTAGGCAATTTCCCCCCCCCCCCATTGTCAACAACTGTCAAACTTTCAGTCACACCCCCCCCCCAATAAAATTGTCAAAATCGTTTTCACCCCACCCCCTACAAACTAACAATATTTTATTACGGAAATTAAAAGGTCTACAAATAAATTTTAATACATTTTATTTTACACTTGTTTAAAAAAAAATAGCATTGATGGCGTCAATCTATCTTGAAATACCTCTGCCCCATGTCAACAATTGTCAAACTTATTCAAACCTCACCCCCCCCCCCCCATTTTGCTGACATAATTAATGGACGACCCCAAAGTAGGAAAAGCCAACGAATGAATAACCGAGGAAGGCAAAGCCTTTTACCAAATTAGGGCTGCTGCAAGTACCTTTCATAGACAGACGTAAAAAAAGTTTGTATGGAATAAAGCAATGTATATATAGACCGACGAAAAAAGAGTTTGTATGGAATAAAGCGACGTCTATATAGACAGACGTAAAAAAAGGTTTATATGGAATAAAGCGACGTCGATATAGACGTAAAAACGATTTGCATGGAATAAAGCGACGTCTATATAGACAGACGTAAAAAAGGTTTGTATGGAATAAAGCGACGTCTATATAGACAGACGCAAAAAAGGTTTGTATGGATTAAAGCCACGTCTATATAGACAGACGTAAAAAAGTTTGTATGGAATAAAGCCACGTCTATATAGACAGACGTAAAAAAAGTTTGTATGGAATAAAGCAACATCTATATAGATAGACGTGAAAAAAGGTTTGTATGGAATAAAGCGACGTCTATATAGACAGACGTAAAAAAGGTTTGTTTGGAATAAAGCGACGTCTATATAGACAGACGTAAAAAAAGGTTTGTATGGAATAAAGCGACGTCTAGTATTCAGTATGGTTGTATACACTGGAGAGATGGTCGTGGAAATGGAACAGTAATCCTTTTATAGACAGACGTAAAAAAAAGGATTGCATGGAATAAAGCGACGTCTATATAGACAGACGTACAAAAAGGTTTGTATGGAATAAAGCGACGTCTATATAGACAGACGTAAAAAAAGGTTTGTATGGAATAAAGCGACGTCTATATAGACAGACTTAAAAAAGGTTTGTATGGAATAAAGCGACGTCTATATAGACAGACGTGAAGAAAGGTTTGTATGGAATAAAGCGACGTCTATATGGACAGACGTAAAAAAAGGTTTGTATGGAATAAAGCGACGTCTATATGGACAGACGTAAAAAAAAAGGTTTGTATGGAATAAAGCGACGTCTAGTATTCAGTATGGTTGTATACACTGGAGAGGTGGTCGTGGAAATGGAACAGTAATCCTTTTATAGACAGACGTAACAAAAAGGATTGTATGGAAAAAAGCGACGTCTATAAGGACAGACGTAAAAATAGTTTTTATGGAATAAAGCGACGTCTAGTATTCAGTATGGTTGTATACACTGGAGAGGTGGTCGACGAAATCGATAAGTAATCCATATCGGTGCAAGCTGTAAAAAACCTTACCCTTTTACTGTTCTTGGCATCTTTAGATTTGCTCCGGATCTAAATATAAAATTATGATACATTGTAGTGTTATAAATGTGTTGAAATACAGATTCACAATTTTACCACAGTATTTGCAACTGTTGCAAGCCTGAAGGAATTTATATCTCTATTTGCTATTTTTTAAAAACATTCTTCAATGTTAATAATCAACAATAAGTGGAGTCAGAACGCTGGTGTTAATAGAAATCAGGATTGGATGGGAGTTGTTTTGGTAATTTATGGGTCGAATGAATAAATACATTTTGGATGCTGTGTCGGTTATGCATCTCAGTGCACATTTTATCTTCCACCGATAGGCTTCTTTTGAAAGCTACATGATATACAGGTGTGACTCGGTAATTGGAAATCTTTAACTTAACATGGCTTAGTGGATCATTTATATGTCACCCGGAACTAAGCCCATTTTTGACACCTACAACCCTCTGATGGCTCACGGTCCGTACGAATTTGCTTCCCGCATGGCAAGCATGCTTCACAATGGTTTGATGCCCACTTTTTAAGTTTAATTTTTTTTAAATATAAATTTTGAATCCTGTGGTCAATACAAAAATTTTAAAAACAAAATGTGTCTAACAACCATATCAAGGTTATGTATATTCTTCTTTAAACAAAAGGCGTAAAAGACAATACTTGAATATTTTTCCGAGGAATCAGAGGTTGAGCATGGAGATATCGTTGGGTGATGTTGAGCAATCGTAGGGCGAAATGGAGCAATGGAAGAGGGAGCTTAGAGCGATCGTAGGGTGAGCTGGAATACTCGTAGGGTGAGCTTGGAAAGATCGTGGGGTGAACTTTAGCAACCTTAGCGTGACCTTGGAGCGATCGTAGGGTGAATTGGAGAAATCGTAAGGTGAGCTTGGAGTAATCGTAGGGTCAACTGTAGAAATCGTAGCGTGAGCTTGCAGCGATTGTGGAATGAGTTGGAGCAATGGTAGGATGAACTTATATATAGATAATTAAACAAAATAAAAACATACTGACACTTGGATTGAAATAAACTTTTAAAATAAATACGGTTAGAGGGTTTCAATGATCCTAAAATTTGTATTAAGCCTAACAATCAAAAAGTGAAATAAAACTTGAAAAAAAAAACATTATTCTTGTTAATGTAAACCTGGATGTTTTTAGGATGCCTGAGTTTTAACTCTTCTTGCATTCCTCAGGATGTGAAATCAAAGAATTGAGAATATTGATGGTTGATGAGTTTAAGTGAGACTAAGTTATATCATTCTGATGGAGGACACTAAGTTTTAAATACAGTCTGATGGTAGAGTCTAAATTGCATACATGTTGATGGCAGAGACCAAGTTACATACATTCATAATGAAAAACACTGCTCGAGAGATATTGCTATCTACAGATCTTTAATCATCAACATCCTGTTCTAAAATATCTCTATAATATGGTTATTAAATTTTCTTGTCTGAATACGCCATTATAAAATTTGTATTAACAGATTAAAGACTAGAAGAGAAATTAATGTAATGTTATACTATTATTTAAAGTATTACTATAAGTGAAACAATATCCAAGTGGGACACCTGCTTGCAGGGTTAAACGTTTACTCATCAGAGTGCCATCAGCTTTCTTGTCATTCCAGAATAAGCACCTCGGATGTATGTAGCGGAATGATCTCGACATATTTAGGGAAAACAAATATTAAAACAGCACATTGTAACTTTCATATTGGATTTGCTTAAACAATGAAGGTTTGAGAAAGGTCACAAACTAACTTGAATGTTCTTTAAGTCTTGAGTTTCCAATTTTTACCAACTTAAGATCTAATCACTTTTACCTTGGCCTTACTGCACCGCTTAAATGAATGTAAATTTAATATTTATAGTTGCATACTTGTTTGCACCCAAGATATTATTGATAATGGAAATTTCAACCAAATAACTCATCCATTTTGATGACACAGACAGTAGATTGGAGTACATATTAATTAAATACATTTGGTCATTAAGATTACCAATATAAACTGTATTTATTTAACGTCGACTACAGATTTAGATTTTGATGTGATGACACTAGTATCCTAGAAGCTTTGTTAAAGAAAAATAAATTCAAGCTTAACCTCAAAACCTGAAGTTGAATAATATATTGAAAGTGCAAATTCTAAGCGAAATAAATTTAGCCAATTATTGAAGACATCAAAGTAAAGCAAATCCTTAATGTACCATGACGTAATTTTTAAACGTTTGATATGAACTTGAGTGCCTTCCTCAAATAATTTAGAAAATACATGACATGATATTGAATTTTGGAGAAGATATAGAACTGCGAGGAACCCATCAGGTTTTGGTTGATTACTACAAATCACTAACGTATCAAAACTGTGTGTGTGTGTGTGTGTGTGTGTGTGTGTGTGTGTGTGTGTGTGTGTGTGTGTTACCGCAGCACCATTTGGTACCTAATGAGACTAGAAACCCAAAAGTTGTCTAAGATTTATATTTTTATTTCAAATGAAAAAGACTCTAACTCTATATGAAATCCTTACAAAAATGTAAATAATAAACATCCTGTTGGAAGTTTCTTGATAACAAGTCAAAATGAGCAGCAAAAAGTCACTGCAAAGCAGTGTCAGAAACAGCTAAAGGCATAACTGGTTAACGTAGTTAATATGATTACCTGAATAGAAACTGTCCAAATACATTCTACACAAAGTGACATTATCTTGTTGATAACTTTTCCATTGGTAAAGTTTATTAAGGTTAACTACAACCATCTTCTCAAAAGGTCTCATCATAAAAGAATGCAAACTCCTGTCTGACCAAATAATAATTTTGTATATATTTACTTCTTTTTCTACAAGTCTATAACCACGCCCAATCCCTAAGTACTTGTGAATAAATTAATACCAATTACCCATATCTGGATTAACACTCATTTTTAAATTTTGTTATTAAGACAGTATCTTGTTTTAGTCCGCAGCATACAACTCAATTTTCACATTCTAAACTGAATCGACAATTCACAACTTATAAAGTCTGTGATGACAAGAAAACTATTTCTGAACTAAATTAAAAGCAAGAGGCCCAAGTTGGTTGACTGATATCGCTGACTTCATAACAGACCACTGCAAAAAGTAGATTTATGAAAGAACACAACCTAGGTGAACACTCTCAGAAATTTCATATTATCTTAATTTTATCCACTTTACCATATCCTCATAAAAATGTTTTCTAAAGATAATGACATAATATGCACAGACTCCTGCTTATAGTTGAAGTCATCCATGTACTTTTTATATCAACCCATTTACAGAGTTGTATAGAACTGGATCAGACATATATAGTCTCTGAATCAAGAAAGTCAACAACCTCAGCCAATTAGATGCAAGGTATGTCATTATTATGTGCTGATCGGACGTACTATAGAAATTTGCCTGACAAAGATAATATAAGCTTAAGGTGAACCAAACTCCAACCAGAATTTGGTCATTAAAGTCAATCAGATAAATGATTACTTTATTAATATGTATGGCTCTTGATCCTGAACAAACTTGTATAACATCTAGCAGCAGCTAGGGCGAATCGGACAAACTTTTTAGGCAAGTAATTTCAAGCAAATAAGACAAATAATTTCAAGCAAATAAGACAAATAATTTCAAGCAAATAAGAAAGTCCTATGAATTTTTCTTATCCTCGAAATATAAGCGAAAAAAAAATATTTAAAAATCAATTACAGATAAGACTGTATATATCAATATGGAGATATACTGTGTAAAATGTCGAGCGCGTACAGCTACAATAAATCCAACTACGGTTACTACTACCAAGTTTATAGAAGTTTCTGGAATTATTTTACGAGCTACTTCACACTGAATTGAATCAGATTGTAATCTTATTAATTTTTTAAACTTTCGCAATGATTCGTCAAGGGCTCGACAATCCGTTTCAACTTCTTCATAGTAATCAACATATTTTTTTAACCATTCATGAGGACTGTTACCAATAAACGGCGGAGGTTGACCGTGATCGCCGCATAATATAATTTTTGTGTTTTTCATAGATAACCATTCAAGAAATATTTTTAATGCGTCTTCGGAAACAGTACAAACTTCATCCCAAATAATACACGCAGGAATAAATTTATCGCCCATTCTTTCAGAAGTCCATTTATCACCTTTCCATCGAAATAAGCTATGATAAGTACAAGCTTCAACTCCTCGTTCTGATATTTCTTTTGCTAATTTGTGAGTTGGTGTAAGTACAACCATATAAATTTTTCCTTTATACAAATTAATTGCTCGTGTTGTCTTTCCAGAACCTCCGCAACCATTCAAATAAACTGTTTTATATAAAACAATTGGATCTGATACTGATGGTGCATTTGACATTTTCGATAAATCATCACATTTCATTGAATAATAAGTATCCTTAATTTCCACATCAGCTGATTTATTATATTCGTGTAATTTTTCTTTTTTTATTCTCCATTTTCCCCAGTTAAAAACACTGGTATTTTCATCATCGTTGTAAGTGTATTTGACAATTTCATTATAATACTTTTTATCAATATACATAGAATCAACGGCAACTCTAACTGCAATATTAGGAAATCTATTTATCATTGAAAATAAATTAATAGAAGCATAAGCTAACATCGATGATCTTAAATGTGGGTACGTGAGAGTATCTCCATCGCTGTAAGTAATAATCGTTCCTAATTTTTCCCCATTTGATAAAAAAGCTGTCTTACGACTTGAAAATTTATCCTTGGCTATTGAATCTTTTACTATAAAATTATATTCTTCATCATCTATGATTAGCCGCGATGCAAAACTCATATTATTTTTACCACCTTGTGTGAATTTTCCTATTAATTTTCTTCCTAAATTTTTAAATTCTATTTCATCTGTATCAAATCTCCATTTTGCTAATTTTATAGCGTCTTCGGAATCATTAATATTTGATAATATATCTTCAAAAGGTTCTGGTTTTGGTAACCAAACTTCTGTTTGTTTTTTATACGATATAATTGCTTCACCGATAAATAATGAAATTAACATACCACAATCAATCATATATCTCAATAATACAATCGGTAACCATGATTTTTCATTTAAATGCCTACCAATCCAAACATAACAACACGGATGAAGTCCTTTAGTTAATTCAAATGATAATACTTTAGCAAACCCCGTCAAATCAAAATCCGGTAATGGTCCATTAATTGAAATTCTAGTCATTTCATGCGTTGGATGACCAAATCGTTTGAAATATTCCCCTCCGAATCCGTATCCGAGAAAACTTCCTGGATAACACGCTGCTATATCAATTGATATCATATTTTTAAATTCATAATTAGTATTCCATAATCCACCATGATAATACTCTAAACAACTTAATTTTACATCCTCGAGAAAATCCTTACGAGTTGGTTTCCACAAATTTTTTTTGTTTGCGAAATAAGATGCTACAGATGTAATTGTAAAACAATTTGATAATATTTCGTTTATATTCATCGGATTTTTAATTTTATTATTTAATTTTATTGCCATTTTTTCCATTTTTTCATGTAAATATTTAGTACGATATATATCACCGTTTGGGGTAATAAATTGATCAAAAAGACATCCATCATTAGCTTCAATGTTATGAATTAACCACCATGATGTTGGACCCTTACGTAAGCTATCAATAGCATCAAATAATTTTTTATCGGTTATACAATAATTATCATAATACACTTCTTCATCCATTTTTCTTGTGTTTAAAATAAATTCTTCTGGAATAAATTTTACTCTTTTCTCTTTTGGAAACATTGTAATCGCTGGCGTCCAAGCGTGTTTATTATGCTGAATAATTTTAATCGGAGCTCCTTTTGTATTATATTTCGATTCATATAATACTTCACCGGTTATCGTTGAAACCGATATCGGAAATCTTAATGATGTTTCTAATTTAATTATATCATTAATAGTAGCTCCATAATCTCTTACCGTTAAATTCCAATCATTAATTTTTTTACGTCTTAAATCGGTTAATTTATTTCCTCGAAGTGAATTTTTAAAATGATTTAAAATTAATTCAGCTGCACAATTTATTGTAATATCGGTGTTAGCGGTTCTCATCGGGGCTAATCTTTCGACGCTTGGATTTTCATTTATCAAGTATAATCCATAAACATTTGCTATTTCAGGATAGCCACGATCATAAAACGGTCTATCAATTCCGACTAATATTCCCGGTCTAGAATTACGATTAATAAGCACATTTCTTCCATTATGTAAAATCGGGGTTAATTTATCTCGTATAATCCATTCATTTTCATCTTCGATAATAAATTTAAGTCTTAAAAAATAGTTTCCTTGTTTTAATTGTGATAATATTATTGTAGCGACTTCATCACTCGTAGTGTTATCAACAACACCATCAATTTTAAATGTAGACCAGCAATAAGCGCCGTCTCTTCTAAACTCATTCATACACACATTTATTTTTCTTATTAAATTTCTGTTTTCATTTTCCGCTATCTCTTTTCTTTCTATTACTATACGATTTCTATCGAGATTAAAATTATCAAATATTGGCTCAATTAACGATAATCTCTTGAATTCTTCATCCATATAATTAAGACAAACAAATCTTCAAATGAAAAAATTATTATTAAAACAAATATTTAACTAAAAAATATTATAATAAATAATGAATAATTGTAAATGATTAATGATTGGATCAATAAATCCGTGCAATAAATCGTGTAAGGGGGAATTTTGTGGAAATCATCTACATAGTGTTCGTCGTGGTAGTAGAGGTCCTGTTCCGTGTTTAATATGTAGCAGAGGAGTAAGAGGAAAATCTCAAATATGTGTTAGTTGCGGTGGAAAGCGGTATAGAGAATTAAAACGACATTATGATAATATAATTAAAAAATATAACGACGAGGGAAAAGAGTTCCTAAAATCTAATAAAATTATAAAAAATCCACAAGATTACATCGATAGATTTATAATTAAAGCAAATAATCAATTAGAAACAGAAAATATAATATTATAAATGGAACAGGTTTTTAACCCTCATCCGGTATTTAAAAATTACGAAGCGAATATTAACGGTGTAGTTAGAAATCGTAGGTTAACAAAATCAATTGGAGATGATAATGGTGGTGGGTATTTAAACATTACTATTAGAAAAGGAGAAGGATTTAAAAGCTTATATAATCATAGATTCGTATACGAATGTTTTAATGGATTGATCGAAGATGGCTTAGTTATTGATCATATCGATGGAAACCCTCTTAATAATAAACTCGAAAATCTCCAAGCTATTTCTCAGAGTGATAATTTAAAAAAAGGAAAACCAAGGAGATGCTCAAACCATCCTAAGTGTGTGAAATCAATTGATATAATAACTAAAGAGAAAAAAATATTTAAATCGATGACCGCAGCCGGGGATTATTTTGGTATATATTCATCCTCGGTACGTAAGGTATCTAAAGGTATGTATAGATCAGCTATTTCAAAGAAAAATGGACATAAAATCGTATTTAAATTCACTGATGGATTAAAAATCTGAAAGATTTTACATATAAAGTTATAATATTTTTATAACAACATGAACATCATAGATTTTTCAGCCACAAGAAAAAGAGAACCGATAAAACACATCCCATCATTACCTAATTCTGTTAGAATGATTATAATTGGACCATCTGGATCCGGTAAAACACAATTATTGCTCAACTTGATAATGAGGTGGATGAAGTGGGATAAATTGTATTTAATCGCGCCGTCTGTAGACGATCAACGATGCTATCAAGTGTTGAAGGATTATAATGAATCCGCAAAAGAAGTTTCCGGAGAAAACGTTATTGAGTTTATAACCGATATCAATGAAGCACCAGCTGTTGAGGATTTAAACGGTGGTGATAATAATTTAGTTGTATACGATGATGTTATGCTAGATAATCAGAAAAATCCCGCTAGAATATTTTCACGAGGACGTCATAAAAACTCTGATGTGATTTATGTTACTCAAAGGTACACTCAAATTCCAAAGGTCATTCGAGATAATTGCAATATTTTAACTGTCTTTAACGGAGTTGATACACATACGCTAAGAAATATTTGGCAAACTTGGTGTTCTGATATGGATTTTAATACGTTTAAAAACTTTTTCAGTCGTGCACAATCAACCCCTCATGGATTTATCACTATTGCGTTACATGATCCTCGGACGCGATATCGAATAGGACTCAAAGAAACATTTTCATTGTAAAACAGTTAAAAAAACGAAAGCGAATTAAATATGAATTCAGAAATTGTAAACGATTTTAATATTGAAATTATTATTTCAGAAATTACAAAATTGAAAAATCAAGAAATAAAATTATCAGAAAATCTTGATTGTGAAAAAATTATGGAAGAATTCAATCATATTAATATGCTAAAAACCCACGGAAAATACGTTCTATCTAAGATGTACTCGTTGATTGAACGAATTCAAAAAGCGATAGGTTATTCCTTGGTTGGCAATGATGCAAAATTATTTATTCCGCTGTATAATGCTGCAGAAAAAAATAGAGTTGATTTGGGTAAATAATATCAAAATAGAGCGGAAACAAGTAATAAATTGAAAGAGATTAAAGAAATTAGTGGAAAAAACGGCGTGGAAAATTCAATTTGAAATTATATGAAACATTTTACAATAATGGTCCAAGAAGCATTAATTACTAGATTAGCCAGAGAAAGATTAGCCTCGATTAGGAAATATATTCCACTTAGAGATACTGTTAGAAATAAACTTCAACAGCGACAACAAGCTCAGACTGATTTTTCAATTGAAACACAACAATTATTCCAACCTATAACCGCGGTTACCGGTGAAGTAAAGTCAACGATTGAACAACAAGGAAAAACTCAAGAAGGAATTCTTTCAAAAATAGCAGCTGCGACTGAACAACAAAAAAAATATTTAGAAACACTTCCCAGAGATATCGCAATAACAACACAACAACAACGGCGAAAGAATAAAATGCTAGAACAAATACAACAGCGACAGCAACCTGCAATAGATTTTCAACCAGAGGAGGTTCAACCTTATATTGAATTATTTGACGATCCACCACAAAATCTTTTAGATTTTCAAAAAGAGTTTTCACCCGAGGAGGAGGAATTATCGTATAAAAAAATACTTATTCCAGAAGCTATCAATATAATCCAAAAATATCCCCTCGAGGATGTAGTTGGTTTTACTGCTAGAAACTATAAAAAAGATTCCCGGGATAAACGAATAAATCCCCCAAACCGAAATAAAATAAAATCACCAAGGGATTGGACAAGAGTTGTATTTTTAGCAAGAAATAATTTAAAAAGATTACCAACTAAATCCACAGAATATGATGAATTTCATAAATCAGTGGAAGCGGAAATAAAAAAACTAAAATCTAAAAAGGGAAGTGGATTCACCGACAGTAAAAATTCGTCTTATAGATTTCACTCAAATGTTACATGTCCTGAAAGTATAGTCAGTGATATATCTCGGCTAGAAGTTCTCATAGGAGGAAAACGAGCAGGAAATAACTCACCGGAAATAATTAATGAAGCTGCTGATATTTGTAGACGATTATTCCAAGGCGGTATTATGGATATCCATACATACAGAGAATTAGTCGAAGAATTAGTAGAGAATACTCCACATAGGCATCAACTAGGTTATCTCAGCGATTAGAAATCCTTTAGATTTTCAATTGAAAAAAGCCGGCGTTTTTATATTAAAAAATGATAGTTCACTACAACCATGACAAATCAAGGCTCGAATATGTTATTAATTCAAGATTTTTCTGTTTATCGAACATACTACGGAGATGGTCTCGGTAATACTATTTTAGGATTATTTGCGAGAATGGCACCAAAGGTAGCTCCATTTGCTAAACAGGCCGCTATGAAGGCTATTGACGTTCTCAAGGATAAGGGAATAGGTCTAGTTGGAAACCTCGCGGAAAAACATTTTCCGCAGTAAAAAAAAAAATATTTTCATTAGTAAAATCCAGAGGATTTTCAAAGAAAAAGCCCGACGAACCCCGAAAACCCGCCGAACCCTTACCATCAACAGCTGCAATGCCAGCACAAGTTAGTAAAATAATCAATGAAGCTGTTAAAGAAAAATTAGATTCATTAAAGGATTTTTAACAACCAAATATTTCAAGTCTAATTACAGGAAGCGGCTACACTCGTCGGAGGAAATAATTAAAATTTCCATTTGAAAAAACATTAGTGAATATTAAATAATGCTTAAACGAATAAATGATCCCGCGTTTGATATTGATGTAGCAGTAAAGAAGGATGATTCGGTAAGTGATTTTCAGTTTTATTCTTATCACGCAATAAATCCAAATCAGCGAGGACGAATTGAACTTCAGATCCATGATACGAGTAAATACTTTCTTCCGTGTGAAGCGTTTATTGAAGTTGAAGGGACACTTGTAACAGATGTTGCATTAAATGCACCTTATGCAGCAGGTGCTCAAGTTGGTTTTGTCAACAATGGAATTATGGCGCTATTTGAAAGTGCAAAATATATTATTGACGGACGAGAACTTGAATCGATTGATAAAGATGTTGATGTTGTCACTGGAATTATTGGGTTGGCGAGATATTCAGATGATTATACAAGATCAGCCGGTCCATCTATGATGTTCTTGAAAGATAATACCGATCAACCCGAAAACCGACAATATACAAAAAGAAGACCACTTGATCGTGCTGGCGGCAATGCTGAAGTTGAAGATATGATTGTAAGTGTTAATGAAAATTTCAATCTGGGATTTGCAACGCGTGTAGCAACATTACAAGATGATGAACGAAATTTTTCGTGTATAATTCCACTGCATCATATATTTGGATTCTGTAGAAACGTACGAAAGGTTATTTATGGTGCAAAACATACTGTAGCGTTAATGAGAAGAGGTGATAGTAATAATGCAATTTGGCATGGTGCTGGTCTTGCTGCCGGTAAAGTTGTTTTATCAAAACTATCATTGTGGATGCCAGTACTAACCCCATCAGTAGGAACAGAAGAGCGACTACTATCATTTATGGAACAAGGAGGTAAATCATTGTTAAGTTGGTTAACAACAACCACTGATTCTATGACCGGTAATATAAACGGTGTGGTTACATGGCATATGGCGTCTCAACAAGGTGTTTCAGCTCCTCGTCATATATTTATTGCGTTGCAGGATACTGCGCGATTAAATAATCAAGAACGTTCAAATATGATATTTGACAAATTAGGCGTTACTGAAGTTTCATTGAGAGTAAACGGACAACAAGAACCAACCGAGGATATATTACTCGACTATAATAACAATCATATATCGAGAGTGTATCATAATCTACTGTCATTTATGAGTCGTGATCAAAATGTTGATACTGGTCTGCAGATTTCTCAGTTGGATTTTAGGAGTTTGTATCCAATTTATTACTTTTCACTGGAACATTTACATTTGGTAAGACAATTCGTTGTTGATGTACATTTTCGAGCTCGTATACAACGACCTGCTGCTATTGCCCAATACAGAATAATCGCTGTTATTCTCAGTGATAAATCCATGATACTTGAAGGTGTCGGCGAAAGAATGAGAGTAGTTGATGATCCAATGGAAAATTTTTGAGTGAAAGACTCTTTCTCTCTCTCTTTCTCGAGTTTACACAATTTGAAAATGAGTTTAATTGAAAATATAAATAGTTTATAATGACATACAGTAGTATTAATGTGAATTTGACTGATGGTCAAGTTAAAAAACTAAAATCAAAATCCGCCAAGGAATGTGGAACAACAATAACGCTAAAACCAACACAGATGACTGGTGGTAGTCATAAAATATCACTGACAGATCGTTAAATAAAACACTTTAATGAATCGCTAAAAAAAGAACACGGAGTTCAAATTACTATTTCGAAGGCTGCGGTCGCTAACATGATAAAATCAGGCGGAATATTTCCATTGTTGGCTATGATACCCGGGTTGATTGCAGCTGCTGCACCGGCTGTTGCCAAGGCTTCGGCGCTTGGAGCTATTGGTTCCGCGGCAGGATTGGCGTTGAAAAAGGCAACCGGAAACGGATATGAAAAAAAGGGTCGAGGTCTAAGGTTGCCAGGAACCCCACACACGTGGTACAAGGGATCGGGTCTAAGACTTCCAGGAACGATATAATTCCCATGTCCAATTTTGATTTAATCAGCGCGGCTAAAGCGCTATCAATAAAAAATTTTAGAGGTGTTTTTATGAAAGACCAATTACCAGTAAAACCGAATAACGTTGAAACAGGAATTATTAATCTTGATAACAGCGAAGGTCCTGGTACTCACTGGGCTGCATATGCGATTGATCCACGAGGAATTGTTTACTTTGATTCTTATGGATTAGCGCCACCGAAAGAATTTATGAATTATATAAAACAATTACATTTTCCACAGTGGCATTCTACGTTACCAACTCAAATCTATAATGATCCTCCAATTTGTGGAAGAGAGGTTTAAAATGTTCTTACCGCTATTTCAAAATCAAAAAGATCACCGCAATTAGTTGTAAATAATTATACGAGCGGGCGAAATCTGTAACATTTAAAATTGTAAAAAACATTTGAATAATGGTTGATATTTGGGGACGATCAATGCGACATGAAAAACCCGAAAAAGATACTCCTGATTCTATCAAGGATGTTAAAAAATTAATCGAAGATGAAATATCCGAAACGTTAAACCTAGTAGGTGTTGATCCTGGTGAAATAGTTGTATTTGGCGATCGTCAGGGTAAATTGAAAACCAGTAACGTCTCCCTCGATAATATTTTAGTTAAACGACGAGACGCAGCAGAAGATACTCTCGTGTTACTTTCCGAAGGGGGTAAACTCAAACCGGGTGTATTTATTTCAACGATCACGGATAAATTAGCAACATTCGATAACCCAGTGAAATCATTGAAATCGCTTAGTGATAAGTATAACGATCATACAGTTGCATTTGATCAGTTTACTACAGTACAAAGTAATATAATTGACAAAATTGATAAACCCCTGCTAGAATTCTTTGGAAATCCACCAGTAACCACACCAAAACTCACCTCGATAAAAGATTCTATGTTGGAACTAGCAACTCTTCAATCCGAATATGAAAAGCACGTGAAACAGTTTTCAACGTTTCGTAAAAACCTCATCGATAATTTTATTGGAACTCCATTCGATAAAATTTAAATAACTATTCCTGATATTAAAAAGGCTGTTGATAGTCTGAAAACATTCAACGACGCAATGAAGGATGATACAGCGAGGATGATAAGCATTATTGAAAAAATAAAAATTCCTCATAAGAGCACTAACAATATCGTATACACGATTCAACACGGTTCATTTCCGTGGACTCCCACAACTAATATTTTACACGTAACCGCAGCCGTCAAGGGTATTTATCGATTAACAATAGTATCACCGACTCAATTCAATATATCATCAAGTAGTTCATCTGGAGTCAATAATACAGTATCAACGATCATCGACAAGGATGTATCTGAACAGTTCACGATAACGACCGCAGATAGAAATTTAGTCAGGGTTTCAGTAACGTGGCACATAGAATTCGTGGTGGATTTAAGTAAATAATTAAAAATAGTATATTTTAAAAATGAATGAAATACCATCGCAATATCGTTATGAACAAGTTAGAGAGTTTCAAAATAAACTTAAAACACTTTCCGATGAATATCAAATTAAAATAAAAAAATATCAGCGAAGAATAACCACGTTCGATATTACTGTTTATTCGATAAGTGGTGTAATGACTGGAGCTGGTATAATTCTTGCTTCAGTTACAATGATTGCGCCTGTTGTAGTTCCTATTTGTATATCCGCGGCGGCTACAATCGCAGGTGTGTTAACAACAATAACAAAAAAAATATCATCGTGTTCTCAAGAAAACTAAATGATTATATTATTAAATTTAATATTGCTTCCACGGCATACTCGGAATTGTCTTCGTTTATTTCTTTGTTACTTGATGATAAATTAATTTCCGACGTTGAATTTTCCGCTATGGTTGTTATTTATCAAACAGCGATACAAAAATTAGAGCAAAATAATAATAATAACATTAATGTCAATGACATACCCGCAAGAATTACTTCAACAAATAGTGAAAAACACAAGTCCGACAAGGACAAGCATGATTTCAATATCATCAAGAAACCCTGAATTTAGTGTAAATTTCCCAACTCCCGTTTCAGTGAGTGAGATTGCACTGGCAAAACTACGAGTGTATCATAGTTGGCCTAATATTAGATCTGTAGCATTTGGTGGTCAACAACCAAATAACAGTCTAGTATTCGCGTGGAAAAATCGTGAAGACGGAACCCCAGACTGGAATGTTGTTTCAATTCCAACTGGGTCATATCAAATCGAACAAAAACAATAACGAATTACAAGGAAGAATAAAATCTATCACTGGAAAAGAATCAAAAATCGCTATAACGGTTCACGAGCCAACGTTATCATCTACGATCGAGATTAATTCCCCTGCGTATGCTGTGGATATTTATCAGAGTTCTATAAGATCAGTGTTAGGATGGCCTGAATTACCACCTAGACGAGAAATCGTTATACCAGATGAACCTGTAAAGGGCGATTATATCACCGACGTGATAAAACCCGATAATCCATTGAACAGTTATCAAGATTATTCTCCTAACAAGTTCATGGGATATCAGAACTATAATTACTTTATTCACGTTAAATTAATTTAAGAGCGATGAATAATGATTTTTCATTATTGTTAATATCCCTTAAATCTGGCTCTCTCACCCAAGATGAATTTATTAGTGTAGTACAAACAGGTAATAAAATTATCTCCGATATGGAAATATTTCATGAACAAATTATTAAAGAAGGCGGTGATAGATTAGTGTCAACATGGTGGAACCCCGAAGAAGAAGGAGTAGAAGATCCCTTTCAAATTAAAATTCCTGGGTATAAACCCGACGAATTAAAAAAATCTCTCAGTGATGCCATCGATATCGGGTTTAAGAAAATCCACGACGATTGGAAGAAATTATCACAACCACAAATAACAATCCTCAAACATAATAATGATCCAAACGGAGAAAGTAGACATATCGCTCCTCAAAATGTGAATATATCCTCGGTGATTGCGCTGAATTTAGTATGTGACGTTATCGAAGGAAGCTACCAAAAAAATCTCGAACAATCAAATCAAGCTCAGCAAGGATATATTCTATATTCATTTTCACCAATGGTTTCTCCGGGATTTCTAATTATTGAAAACCCAGTTAATCCAGTATTTATGCGATGTCATAATAATTCGCTAACGAGAATTAATTTCAAACTCACTGATCAGTCAGGAAATTTAATTGATCTGCAAGGTGAAGTTTTGCAAATTAGTCTGTTTGTGAGGTCATACATTATTTTTATAACGTTCTTTTTCCTTCCTGAGTCTTCTATTTTCTTCATCATAACAATTTACATCAGTTACTAATTCCTTTATTATTCTCTCATTTTCAGTTAATTCTGATTGTTGTTTGGTTATTTTTGATTGTTGTTCAGTTATTTTTCTTTCTTGTTTGGTTATTTTTGATTGTTGTTTGGTTATTTTTGATTGTTGTTCAGTCATTTTTGTTTCTTGTTCGGTTATTTTTGATTGTTGTTCAGTCATTTCTGTTTCTTGTTCGGTTATTTTTGATTGTTGTTCAGTCATTTTTGTTTCTTGTTCGGTTTTTTTTCTTTCATAGCAGTAATATCATTACAATTAATTTTTCTTGATTCAAATTTCTCTACCATATAATTAATTTTAAATTTTAATCTATTATTTTCTAATATTATTAAATCATAATCGTTTTGTAATTGTTGATTTTTATCGTTTAAAATTGTTATCATCTCGTCGGAATATGTACTATTAACCGAATTATTTTCTTTCAATTTATTAATTTCACAAGTTAGCTGTTTATTATTTTCATCCGCGTTATACTATTGTTCTTTAAAATAACATAGTGATGTTCCTAGCGAATTAAGATTATTAGTTTTATAAAATAATTCATTGCTAAGTTTATCATTGTCATGTACTAATTTAGAAATTTCTTTATCTTTTGAGGATAATTTTAACTCGTAATCTGTAGTTAATTTTTTAATTTCTGTATTTTCAACAATTTGTGGCTGATTTTCTACGTGTTCAACAATTTGTGGCTGATTTTCAATTAAAATATTTGGATTAAAATCAAAAAAAATTGGTGTATCATCTGTTATATAATTTACAATTTTAGTTAACAAATTATAATTATCTTGTTTCGTACGAATTTTTGAACCCCAAATGGAGTATAGTCGTTTAATTCCAATATGATATTTTTTTTATTATATCAGTAATAGGCATTTTTACTTTTAATGAAATTATTTCGAAAATTTGTTGCTGTGATAAATCCGTTGATTTTATCGACATTATTATAATAATATTTAAAAAATAATTACAAATAAAATTGAAAATTATTGATAATATTAAATTATTTTTAAATATTTTTTTTTCGCTTATATTTCGAGGATAAGAAAATTCGTAGGACTTTCTTATTTGCTTGAAATTATTTGTCTTATTTGCTTGAAATTATTTGTCTTATTTGCTTGAAATTACTTGCCTAAAAAGTTTGTCCGATTCGCCCTAGCTGCTGCTCATCTTGATAATATTTAACTATTTAATAACCTTGGCTAAAATATAACCTATATTAAATTTTGATCACAAATTTAGCTGCTAGATTGGTAACAAGTTTAGCCAGTCAGATGCAAGGCCACATCAAATAATACACATAAATTTCACTCATAATCAAAGTAAATCAAGATCTTAATGAAATAGACCTGTTTACCAAGCTTGATCATATGCAAGATCACCTCATTAATATGCAAAATTCTTGTTTGCCATACACATTAAACATATTGATACCAGTGAAACTGACGACTGATCACCTCCTTAATTATGTGGATTCTGTTCATCATTAAAAATGTCAAACATCTTAATGTCAATATTTTAAATCTAGTGGACAAGAAGGGTAATATTATCAGAATAGCGACACCTATACTTAACATGTGCTTTACAAGACAGCATAAAGAAGGGTAGTTACTGGTAATTAATTATATGGCACCTACTGATATTTTGTGTAACTGGTCGTGTACCCCACTCATAAAATTAAATACATAGCAGTCCAAAGCTATATTTGTTATCCCTACACTTGAACAGGAGATATTTATATACCATCCATCTATCTGTAAATATATTTCCTTCTGAACTGCCAGTTGAAAATTCACAAAAACTTTGTACACAGATTGCATCATATAGGGTTATAGGTTTGGGGAACATCAGGTGGTGGGGGTGGGGTGGGGGATTAGTAAAAAAAACATTGGGATGTGCCATGTCAAGACAATTAAGTAGCTATGTTATTACAAAAACTAAATTTTATACCATCACAAAATGAAAGACAAACTGGCAATGACCTGCCTTCAAACTTTGCTGAGGTTATTATATTGTGTTATTCTTTAAGAATGTATGTAACTTTGTCTCTGTCATCAAAATGTATGCAATTTAGACTCTACCATCAGACTGCATTTAAAACTTAGTGTCCTCCATCAGAATGATATAACTTAGTCTCACTTAAACTCATCAACCATCAGTATTCTCAGTTCCTTGATTTCACATCGTGTGGAATGCAAGAAGAGTTAAAACTAATAGGCACCCTAAAAACATCCAGGTTTACATTAACAAGGAGTGATCATGACCTAGTCCGTGTGAGGTTGACGAAAATTAAGAAGCCAAATAAATTCAGCCTTGAGCAACTGAAGGACCCTAACATCTGCAAGTCATTCCAAGCCAAAATTGGAGGAAAATTGGCTCCACTCCTTGTGATGGATGTTGATGTTAAAGTGATGGCAGACACTTTCAAAACAGTCATGACAACATTTGTCAAGGACATCATCGGCCTCCATCGCCCAAAGAAAACACCCTGGGTTACAGAAGAGATTCTGACTCTCTGTAATGCCGAAAGAGACATCAAAAGCACCAGTCACACAAGAGTGGCACTGTAGTATCGATAAATAAATAAGAATATAAGAATAAACCGGTAGACAGCTAAAGGAGATTGGATTTTACAAAAGTTTACAGAAATAGAGAGCAGTCTGATAACGTATATCAGCAAAAAGGCATTATAAATTGTGAAAGACCGCACCAGAAAGAAGCTAACACGAGTCAGTACCATTCAAGACGAAAATGGGAAATGCCTCACAGAAGCAAATGCCATTGCAGAAAGATGGACTGAGTATTGTAAAGAACTCTACAACCATCCGTCCTCGGGAGGCTCAGAGGGGCTTGAAGGTCAAAACTCCACAAATGATGTTGAGTTACCCATTCTAAAGGAAGAGGTGGAGTCAGCAATAACAGCACTAAAGAATGGGAAGGCAGCTGGAGTAGACAACATCCCAGCTGAACTTATCAAGAATGGTGGGGAGTCAGTGATAGAGCATCTGACAAAAATCTGCAACAAGATTTGGCAGACAGGCGAGCGGCTAACACATTGGACCCAGTCACTGATTATAACACTCCCCTTATAAAGGCAATCTCCAGCTGTGCCAAAATTACAGAACAATCAGTTTGATCAGCCATGCTAGTAAGGTGATGCTGAATATCATCTTGAACTGACTGAACCCACAAGCAGAATAAATAATCGCTGAAGGAGAGGCAGGGTTCGGGAGTGGAAGAAACACAACAGAACAACTATTCTGTCTTAGGGTTCTGTGTGAAAAGTACTCACAACATCAACATGACATCTATCACGTGTTCATACATTTCAAAACGGCTTTTGACAGAATATGGCATGAGGCATACTGGACACAATAAAGAAGTACAACATGGGTCAAAAGTTGACCAACACCATCAAGCAGCTGTACTCCAAGGCCACCAGTGCAGTAATTGCTCAAGCTTCTGTGGGCGTCTCGTTCAATACCATAGTTGGAGTACGGTAAGGTTGTCTCCTGCCACCCACACTTTCAGCATCTACATAGTGCGCGTCATGAAAGAAGCCCTGGAAAACCACTGTGGGACAGTCCGAATTGCATTGGAGGACGTAAGATAAGCAACCTCCGCTTTGCAGACGACATTGATGGGCTGGCAGGCAGTGAAGATGAGGTTGCCACCTTAGTAAATACCCTTGATGAAATATCTTCCAGATTTGACATACTGATTAGTGCCAAGAAGACCTAGCTGATGACAAATAGTGGCAAACAGATCTCAACCAAGATTAATGTCAGATGGCAGGAACTGGAAACAGTGGGCCAATTCAAATATCTTGATTCAATGATCACTGAAAAGGGATCGAGAGCAAAATGTTTTTCACGAGCAGCACAAACAATGGCTGCTATCTCAAAAATAAGATCCATCTGGAGAGACAATAATATCTGACTGAAAACCAAAACCAGACTATTGAGAGCACTAGTCATTTCAGTCTTTCTGTATTCATGTGACCCGTGGACCCTGACAGCAGAATTGCAACGATGAATTCAACCACTTGAAATGAGATGCTACATAACCATCCTTGGTATCTCTTACATGAACCACATCACAACTCAAAACATGCGTAACACCATTAGGCTCAAAGTAGGCCATTCTGTTGACCTCTTTACCAGTGTCAAAAAGAGAAAGCTGAAATGGTATGGCCATGTCACTAGAATCAACAGTCTATTCACAACAGTACTGCAGGGTAGTGTCCAAGGTGGCAGAAGGAGAGTTAGATAGAGAAAAAAGTGGACTGACAACATCACAAAAAGGACAAGAAAAAGTTTTGCAGAGGCAGAGGCATTGCCACATGATAGTGACAAGTCGAGGGAACTAGTCAGATGTTCAGCAGCACAGTGCCTCAACGACCACACTAGGTCAAGAGACTGATGATCATGATGTGTGTTAACATACATGTGTTGTGTATAGGTAAATCGAATGACATACTTCATTGCTATTGGTTGAAACATTTTTCTACATTTTAGTTGGTATCATTGCCTGACATACAATATAGAACAATTGATTCAGTAAATAACTTAGTTGTTTGAAGAAGACAGCATACGATTGACAGCAGACAAGATAACTTTTGAAGAGTGGAACCATCAGCAGACAAGGCAGAAAAGGTGATCCGAGATAAATGATAACGAGACCAAATATATATGCAAAATGAATCGAGAAATATCATTTAAATGGAATGTCTAGATTTATATGTGTGCATATTCATTTATTTATATCTGCTAACAAAATCATAATTGGAAGAGTGCAAAATGTTTCTAGTAATTGTAAGTCAATCAAACCCTAGTGGTTCAACACTATCACAACGACACTGCGTCTCACAAATTGTTTATATAGTGTAAGGGCGAAAATCATAATATTATCCTGTTTTAATGTCTTTGTTATTATCACAGCAATAATATATTAGACTGTCTTACGTACATAAATCATGCAAATGTATATGCAAAGCAATGTAGCATTTGTAATATTTCATTCCTTGCCTAATTGGCATTGTATACTCTTGCAATAGTGTCTTAGTATTCCGATTTGTATTGAGACAGTGGGAAATTATATGGTTCTCCTTCAGATTAGCTGTACATGGATGTCAAAATGTTCTTTGGCTTTGTTTGAACGAATACAAATTACTGTATAGGAATGGCGTGTACTCGCGCTCTCTCTCTCTCTCTCTCTCTCTCTCTCTCTCTCTCTCTCTCTCTCTCTCTCTCTCTCTCTCTCTCTCTCTCTCTCTGACACGCAGATAAACACACATCCACGGCTAGACTGTCCCTAGCGATATCATCATTTACGTGTTACTTTAATATGTGTCAAATACTTGATTTGCTACTAAATGTTTGTTATCAAAGGTATTTTAAACATTCTTTACCTCAACAAATATATATATCTAATTTAATTAGTTTATGATGATTCATATTGGATCCAGTTAGGTTCTCTACCAGCACCTACTCACAATACGCAGGAATGTGGCATAAATATCAAGAAACCGGACAAAAGCACGTTTACTCCTTTAAAGTATGTGCTTTGTTCTCAAACATTAAGCGTCATTGATTTGTATGTTCCTTCCGTTGTCCTTGTTAATATAGTTCCATGTCCTAGACACTATTAGAAAAACTCCCTTCTCACCCTAAACGTTTGTATTATCGATCATTACAGAACATGTAATTTTTTTCAGATGTGGTTTGGTTTGTATTGAGCGACTCTTGATTCGCATTTTGTATAGGCATAATTGTTTGATGCTTTGTACGCACAAGCGGTACTATCTCAATATTTGTGATACTGAATACGAACGATATATGAGTGTGCATGTGTCATGTTATATAAGGCCTTACAATGCAAAGAGCCGATGTTTTCATCCTCCGTCTTCTTCCATTCTCTGTTAAAATGCATGAAATTCTAGATATACCCTAGTCTTGACTACATAATAGCATAAGTTAATTTTTAATCAGATCATTCAATACCATATTACCTTTTACAAATATGTGGAAGTATCAACTACATGCATGATAATATAAACTGTAACTATGATATCGTGTTGGTGTTGTTTGAAGACTGTTATACAAGAGGTAAGTCACGAGATTGAATTATACAAGTTTACATTATAAAAATGAAAGGAAACTGCAATATATGCAATGAAGTTAATATTTGCCAAACATATTTTACCCGCTACTGTATCTCTGCTTGGTCATACTGTTATAATCCTTCTATTACCGTGACAGCAGAGTGAAAACCCGCTGCACTTCATCACTCCATCAGATTTACTTTGTATTGCCATACAACGTAACTATTTATTTTTATGAAAGAAAAGGTCACACTTTTAATCCATTACAATAGAATACACCAGCCATAAATTACCATTCTTTCAAATTGTTGAAATATATCTATGAGTTAATGAACACAATTGAATTTGACATAAATTTACAAAATCAATGAAATGTTTAATTTTTTTTCTTGCGAGCTCTGATTGATTCATACCTGTTCATTAGCCAAAATAATGAAACTGCTATGCATTATTTTTGACAAGTCACTGACCGTCATCAGGGATCAAGATGGATAATAAAAGTATAGAGATTAATGTAAGTAATGCATTTCAACTAGCTGCACTTCATCACTCCATCGATCTAATCAACTAGATGGCACAAATGTATTTCTTAATCGAATATTTGCAATATTGATGGAAGTCCGTCTAAATATTTAAATGATTACAATTTAAAATGCTGGATCATAACATTGTTTAAATTTTAAGTACGAAATATACGTATTCTTTCAATAACACAAAAAGTATGAATCTAGGTAATGTTTTATATTTTTGTATGTGCGAAATAGCTTCAGATTCCATTCCCACTACACATATACACACACACACATATATGTGTATATAAATATATATATATATATATATATATATATATATATATATATATATATATATATATATATATATATATATATCCAGGAAATACACCTAAGGGAGACCAGCTGACAATAATTTTCACCATTAAGTAGACCGTGGATTTAGTGCGACCAAAACCTGGTATCCTTAAGGTTTGAAATGTTCTTATGCAAACAGCTTTGGATTAATTTGATTATATCATGCTTTGATTTCATCATTAGTGATGAAATTATAATAACAAAGTTGTTGTCTACATTTTTTAAAACCTTTACATGTCTTTTATTCGTGCTACATTTTGGCAATATATATATATATATATATATATATATATATATATATATATATATATATAAGAGAGTGCTGATAAAGCAGCATTACGAACCCTCGAAGAAGAACAAATACAGGAACAAAACGTAACTATATAACTGCAAGCTGATTTAGGATAAACTTATTATTTGTCATTTCTTGATAATATATGAAATGCAAACGACGAGAGCTGCTGTATCAAAATTTGTTTTAAAACATGTATGCCACAAACATCCCAATTTGAACAGCAGCCGCCGTGTTAGTTCAGACTACCGTCGTGGCGGAATCCCCATCGTGCATGCGTACATACGCTAAAATAAATGGCGGCTAGAAGAACCAAGTGGCGTTGCAGTGACATGAAGATACATTAGGCCTGTATTATATGGTAAGTGGATTAAATGTTACAACGAATGTTCTTACTTTTTTTGAATTAGTATATAGCCTGACTGGTTAATCAATATGTCTATGGCATAAATTTGGTCGCTTCAAAAAATGGCTCAACTGTGCTCAGTATCACAGGGTCTCGTTACAAAGCAAATTAAGAGTTAGACCCAGATTCATCGACGGATACTTCTAACTTGCTTTGTAACAAGCCCCCGTGCTCAGTTGTAGAGCCACTATCGTCGCTTACAATTGACCTGTCATACATGTACAATATAATAAATACATAGTATATGTATGGCAAGTCAATTTTAACCAACGGTACGAGTCCTTGTGGATAGACCACCGTCACAATCTCCATGATTTCACCAAAACTATTGGGCTACGAGATGCGATTCATCCAGTTTGTGCGCAAAATAATGTCAGTAAGCAGCAGAGAATATTTACAGACCAAAACTATTTCAAGCAAACCGAAACTATTTCAAGCAAACCAAAACCAATTCAGGTCGACAAGAAAAAAGAGAAATGGTTTCGATTTGTCACGCTATCGAGCCATTGTCTCCAGACAGGCCCGGCACTGATTGCGTTGCGGAGATGAATTGTTTCAATATAATATTTGATCAAGTCAGATAAGATATCTTGATATCGAGTCGTGGAATTTTATCGTTACAAATCCGTGTGGAATTAAATGAGAGTTACTAAAGAAATTTCTAAAGAGATTGTAAACCATATCATCGCAGCACAAATTTTGCCAAATATTTCGTAGCGTATATGTGTGAACTCCGTTGAATACAGCAAGAATATTGCAGTTATCTCTGATCACGTTTTGTATTTGAGTGTATCGTTGAGTGACATATCACATCGGTATTTTTATGCCTACCTCTGGAAAATATCCTAGCGGGATTCTTTCCATTGTATAACATGACATCATCATATACGATTAAATTGTTAATAATTCCATCAATATCATCAATGATCGGTGCTTGCTCGATGTAGGTTATAAACTCAATTATGTCTTCGTCGATTTCCGATTTTCCTTTCTCTTTAAAATCCTTTAACACCTCGTAACATCGCTGATTGTCTACACTCGGGCTACTAAATACAACTGATCCATTTCATCCATCTCGTTGGCAAAGTAAGTAGAGGTTGTGTCTTGCCACTGCTAGATGGTCCGATTATAATCATTCGAATAGAATTTATTAGCGCTGCATGATGTTTAAATGGTTCTCGCTTTTATGTCGCCGAAAAATCAATTACGTTCATTTTATTATAAATAAATTATGGGTCTATATTGTGTGAAATGTAAGAAGCGTACTAGCACAAACAACTTGACGACGATTACAACTACAAATAACAGATCAGCACTTACTGGTAAGTGTGTACAATGTGGCACATACAAATTTAGATTTGTTCCTATGAAATCCGGAGATGTTTTGAAAACAAACGAGGAGGTGATATTGCAGCGAAATTAGTAAAACGCACAGTAACACCATGGGCAAAATATCCGGGAAAAAAAGACCTTCCAGGGAATAGTTATTGTGGACCCGGGACCAGACTCGATATCAGACTCGATGATCAAACCAACTCCGACCCGCTGTAAACCCAATAAACGCCATTGATAAGGCGTGTCATGTTCATAATGTTGCTTATAAGAGCAGCAATCTGCAAAAAAATAAACATATCGCAGATGTAAAATTGATTCATGCGTTGAATTTTATTAATGATAAGTCCTACAAAGAAAAATTGGATTCATGGTTGGTAAAATCGGCGATGACAAATAAATTGATGGTAAGTAATAACATCATGGAATCTATTTATTATTCACCAAAGGGATACTGGAGGGGTAAATAAGCAATCGAAAATCTCGATTGTGCCGCAAAGGTGAAAAATACCACTGGAGCGGATTGGTTATCCAAACAGCCAATATGGCAAGTTTATCTACCGCCGCCTAAACAAATTAATTTATCGGCAGGGTCTTCTGCATTGGCCAAAGCTATTAAAAGTTGATCCTGGCAAAGGAATTTCAGGGTCCAGTGTTATTAGCAATGAAGCATCATAATGTCACCATCAGACGAGGACATACCGCATTACATCGCGATCAGGCTATTGTTGAACGATTTAATCAGACACTTGCTCACCGGTTCTTTAGATCTCAATACGCGAAGGAATTTATTAAGGATAAGCGATCTCGTGAATGGGTCAAGAGATTAACAGGAGTAATTACCGGGCTAAATAATGAGATTACTCGAACAATTAATATCAAACCTAACAACGCCAATAAAAAGATGTATATACCTGTAAAACCGCAAAATTATTTTTCAAAACAACCAATTCTCGGCAATGTCACTGTTAGGTATTTATACGAACCAGGAGTGCTCGAAGGTGGCAAAAAAGAGCTACTGATCATATTTGGAGTGTCACAGCGCATAAAATATCGTGTATAACACGATCTACGAGTAGACCAGCAATCTATAGACTGGATTCAGCTGCTCCTCAGCGAGGATTTACTCGTGAACAACTACAAGTGATACCCGAGGATACTCAATTACCGCCGCGTTGTCTTAACTAGCGTCTCTTCGTCTGTTGCATGCAAAACAAGTCAGCATCACATTATCTCTGGTATTACCTACGCTGCTATTGTTTCTGTCTACGGTAAATTGTCAAGAGTCTTTATCCGACCAACACCAATTCATTATTCAATTGCAGCTCGCGCAGTGATTATTCTGTTGTTGTGTTAGTGTGATTATTAATTCGGCATTAATGTCAAATTCTCTATTGTTTTTTTTATCCTGTTGTTTATAACTAGATCATCGCTGAAAATATCACTTATTGTAGTGTCTTTAGCACCTAAAACAACTCTTCGAAGTTAATTTATTATTCGTACTCTGAACACCGAAAGATAGACTGAATTTGACCACTCGATGTGATTATCTACTATCCAAACAATCGTATCTGATAGAGGCCAACCCTGTGAGAATATATTGTTGCTGCGTAACCTAGCGTCCATGGGGATTTATCAGCGCGCAATGCATCTTCGACGACATTGATATCAACTAACACAATATCATTTAACACTAGAAACTGCTTTTCACTTTTCCTGGAATATCAACTTTAATATTTTGTCGCCGTGTATCCTTGGGTCCGTAACATAGCGGCACTGGAAGTGTTGCTAATTTTTCTTTATGTAATTCAAATAACTTCATCTGAAGTGTATCTCTGACTATTTTTCCACTTGCCACTATCAAATCGTTTGGTCTGCATGCTTCCTAGAAATCATTTAATGGTGTTTCAGAAATTATTTCACGCGCTATCTCACAATGGATTCTATCCCGTTGTAATCTGATTAGTTTTTGAACTCGCTCAATTGTTAATCAAGTGCTGTATGATCAGTAATAATTTCTTCATAGTAATCTCCATGATTCTTCAGCGAATCATGTGGGTATAAACCGACAAATGATGGCGGCTGGCTATGTTCGGCGCACATTATTACTTTTGTATTCGATAGTAATAACCACTCGAGAAACTTTTGTAATACGTCTAGCGATACCGTCCATCTCTCGTCGCAAATAATGACTTCAAGAATATATTTATCGCCCATTCGATCAGGAGTTCATTCATCGCCTTCACATCGAAAGAAACTTTGAGAAGTATAGGCATTAATTCCTCGTTATTTCATCTGTCTGGCAAGTCTATGAGTTGGTGTTAGCACAGTCATGTTTGATTTGGAAACGCTAGCGTTTCTACGAAACAATTCAATTGCACGAGTCGTCTATCCTAAGCCACCACAGCCGTTTAAGCAATCGGTTTTATATCTGTATATTGGATCAGATATCTGCGGTGCATTAGATAGTTCTGATATTTGATTATTTTTCAAGTAATTGTTTTCAATTGTAACATCTGCTGATTTGGAATAATCACGTAGTATTTCCCGCCTAATTCTCAATGATCCCCAATTCTCGTCTGGATTCGTCCACTGCGCCGCTGTGTTTCGCGTTTATATAAAATGAATCAGTCGCTACTCTAACTGCGGTGTCAGGAAATCTATTTATCATCGAAAATAGATTAATAGAAGAATAAGCCAGCATAGATGCCCTCAAATGTGTGTACTGAAGACTGTATCCATCGTTGTTAGTAACAATTGTACCCAATTTGGTTGCATCGGACAAGAAATCGTCTTTACGATTGAAGTATATACATTTAGATGTTACATACGCGTTTATAAAATCGTATTCAACGCTATCCATAATCAACCGTGACGAATATCTTATATTGTCGTATTTTACGGAGATTTTTTGCGTCTTTATTTATAACTTGAAATAGCAGTTTGGACCATTTCATTTTCTATTTTCATTTCTATTTCCATTGATTATACTATCTATATTAGGTTGTGGTAACCAAGCCTCAGTCTGCGAGTGATATGAAATGATTGCTTCACCGACAATCAGCGATATCACCATTTTATAATCAATCATATACCGTAATAGCACTATTGGCATCCGGTGTTTGTTTCAGATATGTGTCAGCCAATTCAAATATAACAACACGGATGAAGTCCTGTTGACAATTCAAATGGTACGACACGAGCGAATCCATTTAAATCAAAATTAAATGGATTCGTAACGCGGGCCATTTCATGTGTGGGATGTCCAAATCGCTTGAAGTATTCAGCGCATTCTCCGTACCCGAGAAAACGCCCAGGATAACACGCAACCATATCAGCCGAAATATTACTTTCGGGGTCATATTTTGTATTCCATAGTCCTCCATGACCGTACTCGGTGCAGCTTGATTTTGATATCTGATAGAAATTCAGCTTTTGTTGGTTTCCACATGTTTTTATTTCTCGCGAAGTGAGCTACATCCGACGGAATTGTAAAACAATATGTTTGTAATTGTTCGTCGTGTTCTATTGAAAAACTACTATCTAATTTTTTCATCGTGTCATGGAGGGCTTCAGTACGGTATAATTCTCCATTGGGTCTTAGAAATTGATCGAATTTGCCCTCTTCGTGTTCAAAACTATGAAATAACCACACTGACACGGGATCGTTTTTACTTAACTGGTAAGTAAAATCAAATAATTTCTCCACCGGGGAAAATTCCGGGAGAACTAAACCCGGTATACATTGTATTGTTCTATCTCGCGGAAATATTGTTTCCGCAGGATTCTATACGTGTTCGTTATGATCAATAATTTTGATTAGGTCTCCTCTTGATTTATATTTCGGTTCGTATAATACCTCTCCTGTTATCGTCATTATTGATAATGGGAATTTTAGTATTCGTTCTAACTCTGCCACATTTTGAATTGTTGCTCCGCGCTCCTTCACTGTTAGTTCCCATTAGTTTATCTTTTTGCGTCTTAGATCAGTCATTTTATTTCCACGCAATGCATTTGTGAAGTGTTCTATTATTCGTTCTGCCTGCTACACAATTAATTCTCCCTGACAAAGTCAGCGACGACAATTTCACAGGGTTTAATTATTTAATACTTGGTTTATCATTTATTGGATATATCCCATAAACAACTCCCGTTACAGGACAAGATCTATCGTAGTATGTTTTGTCAATTCCAGTCAGAATTCCTGGTTTGGAATCATAAATCACAGTGATGGCTCTTTTATCTTTTATGATGGGGTCAAATTTATCTCTGATAATCAAATCTCCTGTTTCCGAGCGGATAATGAATTTTACTTTTAAAAAAATACTTTTTCTTGTCAAGATGTGAGATTATCACTGCTGCTTTTACATCATTCGTGGTAGAAATAACGCTACCATCAATTCAAAATGTTGACCAACAATGAGATGCTCCATCACACTCGAATTGATTATAACAATCACGGATTTTTCCCAACATGGTTCTATCACTTATTAGACACTTTGGTGCTACGAAGACTCTATCGATATTGAATTTAACATTTTTCCAAGGATTAATTTTGATAATCTCTCGAACTAGTTCATATTATAATTCAAACAAGTATTTAAATAGAGAATTTGTATATAATGAATCATTGCAAATGGCTGATGATAGGATTAGTAACTCCGTGTAACAAATCATGCAAAAAAGTGTTCTGTGAGTATCATATGCAACGTTTTCGCCGGGGGAGTCTTGGCCCGATCTCTTGCGTACGATGTGGGGTAGGTGTGAGAGGAAAATCACAGTTGTGTCTCAATTGTGGTGGTAGGCAATACAGAGAGTTTAAGCGCTATTATGATAAACAAATTAAGGATTCCATCAATGACTCTACCTCTGACTATCTCAGCATCAATGACTTCGTCAGCGATATAATCATAAGAACACCTCAAGACTACATTGATAGACTCCCAAATAATGTAATGAATCATTGCAAATGGCTCATGATTGGATCAGTAACCGTATGTAACAAATCATGCAGAGATGAATTCTGTATAAATCATATGCACCGTGTCCCTGGTGGAAGTCTTGTCCCTGTCCCTTGCGTACGATGTGGGGTAGGGGTGAGAGGAATATCACAGTTCTGTCTCGGTTGTGGAGCAAGTGATACAGAGAGTTGAAGCGTTATTATGATAAACGAATCAAGAACTCCATCAAAAACTCTACCTCTTACTATGTCAGCGTCAATGACAAAATTATAAGAACTCCTCAAGATTATTTTGGGAGATTTTCAAGTTAAAATTCAGGCAAATAATAAATTAGACAAATGGTATTATAGTATATAAATGAACCAAGGATTTCAACCACACCCCGTGATCACCAACTATGAGGCATCCCCTGCTGGTATTGTCAGACACTGCAGACTGAAGAAATCAGTCGGTGTTGTGAATAATCAGGGGCATTTTGTGTTTAGAGCTGGAGGGAAATGCATCTTAATCACAGAATAATATATGAATGTCATAATGGATCGATCAAAGATGGTTTTGTTATCGATCACATTGATTCCAATACTAAAAACAATTCTTTCTCAAATCTACAAGCTGTTACACAAAGTGAGAATTTAAAATGAGGAAAGACTGGAAAACATTCAAAAAATGCAAGACCCATAACACTCATTTAATACAACAACTAACGAACAACTAGTATTCCAATATATGAATGAAGCCAGTAAATATTTTTATATTTGTATAGCCATCAGTACGATATGTTGCAGAGGGAATTTATCAACCTGCGATTTCCTAAAAGACCGGACAAAGAATTAAATTCCTTTATGTCTGAAATCCGTTTTGTATTATTATATATAACATCAAAGGGAGATAAATCGTGCGGACATGTGTAAGGCTTATGAAAGAGTTATCATTAATGGGTTGTTTCACCTGATTCCGATATGAAACTTTTCTGATTGGCTGATTTTAATTGTCATGATTCTCGGTGGAGATATAATCAATGATCTGTTTTGTAAGAAAACAAATCAAACACATAGTATTTACAAACAATTGTATTCATTTTTATGTCTTTTTTAAGTATTTGGTTCTGCTTCACTGTTTGTCAATAATCAGTATTAAGTACACGAAAGGTATATAGATTCATTCGTTGTCATATCTTTTATTAATCCATTCTTATATGTTTTATGTTCCTGTATAATCCATATTCATTCATTGTGTATATAATATCACGCCATTGACGTCATTCACTCACTGCTAACTTCCGCCAATCTGTATTATATTATATATATTATATTCAAAAGCGTATACATGTATAAAAGAACAGCTAGTGCAGTAGTAACGCGTTGCGGTTTCGTCCCGAAGCCCATGGTTCAAACCCCGTAACATGCATGTTGTCGACGATACCGACATATGGTTTTAATTGGGGAGGTGAACACCCGAAATTCAAATTGTGAAACCAACATAACAATCACACCGCGTCACACGGTGTGAATGACCCTTTTCATTCAACCCGGGGTGATTTTGTGGTGGGTATGGTGGTTCAAGTTTGAATGTAGAGTTCCATTAAGATCCACCGATTCATTGTATATATATATATATATATATATATATATATATATATATATATATATATATATATATATATATATATATATATATATATATATATAATCCAATCATTAATTTATTCATTCATTGCCATGTATATATATATATATATATATATATATATATATATATATATATATATATATATATATATATATATCATCCATTCATTCATGATATATATATCATCCAATCATTAATTAATTCATTGCATTGTATACATCATTCATTCATTCTATATATATATATATATATATATATATATATATATATATATATTATCCATTCATTGCATTGTATATATCCATTCATCCATTGTATATATATCATCCATTCATTGCATTGTATATATATATTCATTCATTTTATATACCATTGTTAATGATTCTATAATCCATTGTTTATGTTGTATTGAATGCCTAGAAACCACCCTAAAACTGAGGTAACGGCATTGTGCTGTCCTTAATTAAGTATATGCTATCTAAAAAAACGGGTCGAATTCAAGCTGATTCTGAAAAAGGTGCGACTGGTATCACTATAAAGCAACGGGAAAGGGATTTTCTCATACTGGTCCAAGTGGGTATCAGATAGGGGTCTTATTCGTTGTCCTAGTAATATTCTCAGTGAGTGATATCACACGATAGAGGTTCTCATATCAGGGAAACGAGCTGGAAATAAATCACCGGAAATAATTAATGAAGCAGCTGTTATCTGTAGGCGGTTATTTCAAGGTGATATCATGGACATTGAAACATATCGAGATTTCATTAATGAGTTAGTTGAAAATCCTACGGATTTTTATCATGGTTATTACAGTGACTAATTTGATGACTTCGTAATTCGATTAGATAAATATCATTTAAATAAGATAATCGTACACTACAACCATGATAAACCAACTAGCGTCATGTATTAAATTCACGATTGCCTGTTTATAGCGCATACTACGGCGTTGGTCTCGGCAATACCATTGCAGGGTTATTTGCAATAATGACTCCAAAAGTAGCATCACTAGCAAAACAATTATCAATGAAAGCCATTGATGTTATTCGTGATAAGGGTATTAGCGCTGTTGGAAATGTTGCCGGGAAGGCAATGTCCGCTGCAAAGGATACACTAGTAGCATTATTACGACGGCGAAGGAAACCACCAGAGACTTTGTCATTGGGAGCACTTCCTTCTAAACAAGAAATGCCTGCATCATGGCGTTATTCGATAGTGCTAGATACATAATTGATGGAAGAGAACTTGAAGCCATTGAGAATAATGTTGATGTTGCCACAACAATAATTGGGTTAGTTAGATATTCTGATGATTATACAAGATCAGCGGGTCCATCTATGATTTTCTCTAAGGATATTGATGATAACGCTGATCACATTCAGTATATTAAATTACAAACACAACAAGATACTGAAAGGTCCTAATCAACCAGTTAGTCCAGAACACGAAGTAAGACCAGGTGCTGCGTTTGATATTATCAAAGGCGTTAATGCTAATTACAACCTAGGATTTGCAACACGCCTATTAACATTAAAGAGGCCTCGTCGACAATTTTCATGCGCGATTCCACTGCATCATATTTTTGGATTCTGTAGAAATGTTAGCAAAGTTATCTATGGAGCGAAGCATACAGTAGCACTCCAGCGAAGGGGTACTGATAATAATGCAATCTGGCGTGGTGCTGGTGTTGCCGCCGGGAAAGTCATTTTAACAAAACTATCACTGTGGATGCCAGTAATGACTCCATCAATCACAGCAGAAGAGCGATTACTATTATTTATTGATCATGGAGGAAAATCATTGCTAAGTTGGCTAACAGTGGCCACAGATACAAAGATTCTGATATTGATCGTACATTTAAATGGCACCTGGCATCAAAACAAGGTGTTTCAGCTCCGCGTCATATATTTATTGCGTTTCAGGATAGAACGCGATTAGACAATCAAGAACAAAGTCATATGATATTTGATAAGATAGATGTTGATGAAGTATCGCTGAGAATAACTGGACAACATGAACCATCCGAGAATATACAACTTGATTAAGATCGAAATATTGTCATAAATGGCAAATAATCAAAATATCGATACCGGTCTGCAATCTATATCCGATATATTACTTTTCGCTGGAACATCTTGGTTTAACAAGACAATCAGTTGTTGATACATACTTTAGAGCTGGTGTAGCTCGTCCGACTAATGCAGCGGGTGATGTCCTTATCCCGAATTATAGAGCGGTTGCTGTTATTCTCAGCGACAAGTCAATGCTACTTGAAGGTGTTGGTGGAAGAATGAAAGTAGTTGATGCACCAGTGGAAAACATGTAACAATTAGATCAATATGTTATTACTATAATGTCATACAGTCATATTATTGTTACTTTGACCCTGGTCAACTCAAGAAATTGCAATCAGAATCAGCTAAAGAATGTGAAACGACGATCACAATGAAACACAATCAGATGACTGGTGGTCAGAATAAATTGTTATTGACAACTCGTCAGATAAAACATTTCAATGATGCTTTCAAAGATAAAAAGATGTTCCGATCACACTCTCTGCAGCTGCGATCAAAAACATGATAAAAACCGGCGGAATATTCCCGTTGTTAGCCGCGATTCCAGCGTTGATTGCGTTGGTTACTCGTGGTTCAAGGGAAGCAGCCTGAGAATGCCAAGAACGGTTTACTAGTTCGAGAACCTTCGATTCCCTAGTCCAATTTTGATTTACTTGATGCTGCTAAAAAACTTGCGATACAACAATTCTGAGGAGTCTTTGTGAAAGATCAGATGCCGGCACAACCAAACAGTGTTGAAACAGGTATCATTAATCTCGATAACAGCACCGGACCCGGAACCCACTTGGTTGCATATGCGATTGATTCACGTGTAATCATTTATTTCGATTCATATGGATTAGCGCTGCCTAAAGAATTTATGCGTTATATAAACAACTTAAAAACTCCTTGTTGGTATTCGACGCTACCAACACAACAAATAAATGACCCATCAATATGCGGCAACGAAGTATTAAATGTCCTTGACGCTATTTCATCATCGGGAAAACCACCTCATCGGGTCGTGAATGAATACACGAGTAATCGCTGGAAATCAAAGATTTCAAATCAAAGATTTTAGGAGAAATTATATAGAATAACATGATTGATATTTGGGGAAGATCTTTATCAGCGCTGAAGAAACCCAGTGCCGATGGCACTGCAACCGGTGATATAAAAAATAATCGAAGATGAAATAGCTGAGATGTTGAACTTAGCAAGTGTTGATCCCATGTAAATAGTTGTATTTCACGATCGTCACGGTAAGTTGAAAATGAGTAATGCTTTTTTTGATACTATTTTAGTTAAACAACGCAACGCAGTAGAGAATACTATCGCGTTGTTTTCCAATCAGGGTAAACTCGAACCGGGTGACCTCATTTCAACAATCACAGATAAAATATTAACACTCGATAACAATTATATATCCTCGGCGAAATCATTGAAATCACTCAATGATAAGTATGACGGTCATATAAGTACATTTAATAAATTTACTGATTTACAAAAATTCATCATGAACAATTTTGATAAACTCGTATTAAAATTTTTTGGTAATCCTCCAGTGACCATAACGAAGCTCACAGAGATAAAAACTTCTATGTTAGAGCTTACAACACTTCAATCTAGATATGAAGATCACGTGAAAAGTTTACATCATTTCGTAAAAATATCATTGATAAATTGTTGGATAAAATTGACATAAAACCCCCATTTATTAAAAAATCCATCGATGATATGAAAAGCTTTATCGAGTCAATCAAACATGATTTTCCGAGAATAATAATAATCATTAAAAAACAAAAATCCCTCACGAACAAACACATATCGTAAATATTGTGTACGCGATCCAACACAGATCATTTACGTGGACACCTACAAACAATATATTAAGTATCATTGCAACCGTCAAGGGTATTTATCGATTAACACTAGTGTCGCCGACTCAATTTAATATTTCATCAATGAGTTCATCCGGGGTCAACAATACCATATCAACAATCATCGAAAAGGATACAACTGAACGATTCACAATAGCATCCACTTATACTAATTTTGCTATGGGTTCAGTATCATTGTATATGGAATTCGTAGCGGATTTAAGTAAACAACTTAATTGAAATCGTAAACGATTTGAAAATAAAACGTCATCACCGACGATACCTTCGGTATCTCAATACCGCTATGATCAAGTCAGATAATTTCAAACTAAACTCAAAACACTCACTGATGATTACCAAACAAAAACAAATCAATACCATCAAATAATCACCGCAGTTGATGTTATCGTGTACTCGATGAGTGCTGTAATCACTGGATCCGGTATAATACTCTCTTCTTTGATAATGATTGCTCCGATAGCTGTTCCAATTTGCATACCAGCGGCGATAACAATCTCGGGGATAATAATCTCGATTATAACAAAACAATATCATCATGCAGTCAGCGCAAACTGCAAGACTATGCAGTTTAATTCCTCATTGTGTCAACCACGTACTCGCAATTGTCCTCGCTGATATCGTCGTCACTCGATGACACATTAATATCAGATAGTGAGTATTCAGCGATGGCACGTATTTATGATTCCGCGATGTCAAATTAGAGCAACAACATGAGTATAATAACAATGACAACACCTAAAGAACTACTTCAACGAATAACGGAAAACACAATCCCGGTGAAAACCAGCATGATGTCAATAACATCAACCAATCATGAATTTAGTGTGAATTTCCCTACTCCGATCCCCATGATGGAAATAGCGTTAGCAAAACTACGAGTATATCATAGTTGGCCTAATATTAGGTCGGTAGCATTTGGCGGTAAACAAGCGAATAATTCCTTGGTGTTCGCGAATAAGAATAAACCCGATGAACTCCAGACTGGAACGTTGTTTTGCTGCCATCTGGGTCATACCAAATCGAACAAATCAATGCTGAATTAAAACGCATAATAAAATCAGTTACTGGAACAGAATCTAAAATCACTAAAACGGTTCAAGAGCCGACACTATCATTTGCGATCGAGATAAACTCGCCCAGCTATGTCGTAGATATATATCAGAGTTTTATAAGAACAATACTGACCAGGAACTAGTTAATCCTGAACCACAAAAATTTTAGATTATTTTACCGATAAGGTAAAATCCAATAATCAAGTAAAAAACTATAACAAATACACCAAGTTAAATGTTTTCACTGGAATGATAGACGACAGCATTAATGGAAGATATATATTACGCAACTCGTTAGGATAAAATCACTAAAAATTTTACAGCGATGAATATTGATTTTTCGCTGCTGTTAATATCTCTTAAATCCGGTACTCTCACCCGAGATGAATTTGTCAGCGTCATAGAAACATGTAACAAAATCATTAATGACATGGAAACATTTCATTCGCAAATTATTCAAGTGGTATTAGGTGACAATAATCCGAAAATGAGAACGGAGTGTGCGACAGTGTATAATATACGCGTAGAAGATATTCCCGCATTCAAACTACATGGTTATAATATCCCAAAACTAGAAAAATCTCTCAATGATGCCGTTGACGCTGGTTTCCAAAGTTCCAAGACGCATGGAAAAAAACAACACCACAACCACAAACAACTATCCTGACATAATGATGACCCAGACGGAGGCGGTAGACATATCGCCCCTCAAAATGTCAATATATCCTCGGAGATTGCATTGAATTTAGTATGTGATGCCATCGAAGGAAGCTATCAAATAAATCTCGTGCGATCGAATCAAGCTCAACAAGGATATATTTTATATTCTTTTGCACCAACAGCTACCCCCGGATTTTTAATAATTGAGGATCCAACTAATCCAGTCTATATGCGATGTCATAATAAATCTTTAACGAGAATTAATTTCAGACTCACTGATCAGTCCAATAATCTGATTGATTTACGAGGTGAGGTTTTACAAATCAGTCTGCTTGTGAAGTCTTAAATGATTTGCATTGTTAACCCATAGCAGCAGAGGGGGTGAGTGCCAACGACATTGGCATCATTTTCTTTGTCAAATGAACGCTTCTATTAGGCATTTACGAGGAAACCTTAGTTTGCCAAATAGACTCCTCCAAAAGTTAGTATGTTCACCCCCTCTGCTGCTACTCGCGTATCAATTCTGCAAGGACACCGTCTACATTTTTCATGCGCGATTCCACTATATCATATTTTCGGATTTTGCAGAAATGTTAGAAAAGTTATCTATGGAGCGAAGCATACAGTAGCACTCGTGAAAAAGGGTAGTGAGAATGATGCAACCTGGCGTGGTGCTCGTGTTGCTGATGGTAAATTCATTATATCAAAACTATCACTGTGTATGCCAGTAATGACTCCATCAATCACCCTGTAAAAATTGCCATCATGTATGACCCTTGGAGGCAAATCATTGCTAGGTTGGCTAACAGTGACCATATATATCATGGATTATGATATTGATGGCACACTTACATGGCACCTGGCATCAAAACAAAGTGTTTCAGCTCCGTGTTATATATTTATTGCGTTACAGGATAGGTGTGCGATTGGGTTTACAAACACGCAGCCATATGATATTTGAAAAATTGCGTGTTAATGAAGTTTCGTTGAGGATAAACGGTCAACAAGAACCATCCGAGGATATACAACTTGATTACGGAACCAACCAAATAGCACGCGAATATCACAATTTGATTTTAGAAAATGATATCCTATCTATTACTTCTCTCTGGAACATCTTGACTTAACAAAACAATCCGTAGTTGACATACACTTCAGAGCTCGTGTAATTCGTTCGGTTGTAGGTGGTGTTGGCACTATCCCGAATTACATAGTTGCTGTCATTTTCAGTGATAAATCAATGCTACGCAAAGGTGTTGATGCACGATTGAGAGTAGTTGATTCACCAGTAGAAAATATGTAATGTAACAATTACATCAATCTGTTATTAAATAAAATGTCATATAGTCATGTTAGTGTTACGTTAACTCCTGGTCAAATTAAAAAATTGCAATCGGAATCTGATACAAAATGTGGAAACACAATATAGCTGAAGCACAATCAGATGTCTGCTGGTCAGAATAAACTATCACTGACAACTTGTCAGAAAAAAACACTTCCATGATGCCATCAAAGACAAAAAAAGGTGTTCAGGTCACTCTCTCTACGTCCACGATCAAAACATGATAAAATCAGGTGGTAAATTCCCACTTTTCGCTGCGTTACTGGCGTTGATTTGGGGGAGATCTTTATCAAGCCTGAAATATCTGCAACCGGTGACGTAAAATAAATAATCGAAGATGAACTATCTTAAATGTTAATCCTCGCAAGTGTTGATCCCATCGAAATAGCTGTATTTTAAAATCATCAGGGCAAATTGAAAACGAGTAATATTTCCCTTGATGATATTTTGATAACACGACGCGACGCAGTAGAAGATGCTATCGCGTTGTTTTCAAAGGAGGGTAAACTCAAACCAGGCGTCCTCGACGTTCAAAGATAAAAAAATAACATCACTCAGTGATAATTATATATTATCTGAAGAATCATTAAAAACTCTCGATGACAAATATGACTCTCAAGCAAATCAATTTGCGGGTTTACAAAAATTTGTCACTGACGTTCAGCTCCCAGTTCATAATTTATGTTGCGTTCAAAAGGTGACCACACCGAACCTCACAGATATATAAACAGCTGTTAGAATTAGCAACACTACAATCTAGGTATGAAGATCATGTAGAGAATTGTTCAATTTTTCGTAAAAATATTCTTGACAAATTCTTTGGAACATCATTTCATGAGCTCGACATAAAACTCATAGACATAAAAAAGTCCATCGAAGAGATCAAAATGATCAACGATGTAATCAAAGCTGATTTACCGATGATGATATAAACACTTGAAAAAACAAAGATTCCTCATGAGAAAACCAATTACGTAGTATACAAAATTCAACACAGATCATTTGCGTGCCTACCACAAAATAGCAGATTAAATATTTTCGCGACCGTCAAAGGTATTTATCGATTAACACTAGTGTCAACGACTCAATTTAATGTTTTATCAACGGGTTCACCTGGTGTCAACAATATGATATCAACGATCTTCGACAAGGGCATAATTGAACAATTCACAATAATATCCACCGATAATAATTTGGATATGGTTTCAGTAACATGATATGTGGAATTCGTAGCGGATTTAAGTAAACAACTGACTTAACAATCCATATGAGTTTCAACGCTGACGAATTTAACGCTAGTAATTTGAAACCTATTATAATAAATTAAATGTCATCATTGGCAACGTCACAGCAGTATCGCTATCATCAGGTTAGAGAATTTCAAACTAAATTTAAAGCACTTACTGAGGAGAACCAAATAAAGATAAGAAAATACTGACGAAGAATTACCGCAGTTAATGTTACCGTGTACTCCGTATCAGGTGTTATCTCCGGAGCCGGTATTATACTCTCCTCGGTGACAATGATTGCCCCGATAGCTGTTCCAATTTGTATATCAGCGGCGACAACAATCGTTGGAATCATTTCAATAATGACAAAAAAAATATCATGCAGTCAGCGTAAACTGCAAGACTACGTAATTAAATTCCATGTTGTTTCAACCGCATACTCCCAATTATCCTCGATGATATCATCCTCCCTCGATGATACATTAATATCCGATAAAGAGTTTTCAGCTATGGAACGTGTTTATAATTCAACGATGTCAAAATTAGGAAAACAACATGAGTAACATAACAATGGCAAAATTGCAAGAACTACTTCAACGAATAGCGGAAAAACACAACCCTGGTGAAAACCAGCATTATCTCAATAACATACACTATCATCTGCCATTGAGATAAACTCGCCCGGGTATGTCGTAGATAAATATCAAAGCTCTCTAAAAACCGTACTAGGATGGCCTAAAAACACACATCGGACATCTTATCAAATACCAACAGAACCGCAAAAATCTGATTATGTTTCAACGAAGGAAGATTATCATGGTTATAGTAGTATACATACATACGATATCAATGATCCCCGCCCAAACCCACTTGATAAATTAACATATTGGTTACCAATAGATTTTCAGTTTAGTGGTTATTTTGAGAAAGGGGGATTCAGTAACCCTTTAATAATAAACGAACCATATGTTACTAAACAGTTCACAGCGATGAACACCGATTTGGAGACATTTAAAAAACTACTAGTAGGAGAAACTAGTAAAATCCAATATAATCGAGACGAAGTCATGAAATACATAGAGGTGTGTAATAAAATTTTCGCCGACGTGGATGAATTTAATGTACTTCTTGTTCAACGTATCTTAGCTGATAGTATTGCTGCAATGAGAAAAAAATTTCAGAAAAATATAAAATACGCTTAGAAGATATCCTTACATTTAAGTTTGCAGGATATGTCGTACCCGAACTAAAGAAAAAACGCAATGATGCCACCGATGATGGTTTCAAAAGGATTCACGAAGCACAGAAAAAAATGCCACAACCACAAACAACTATCCTCAAACATAATTATGACCCAGACAGAGGTGGGCGGCATATTGCTCCTCAAAACGTCAATATATACTCGGTGATTGCATTGAATTTAGTATGTGATGTTATCGAAGGAAGTTATCAAAGAAATCTCGAAAGATCAAATCAAGCCCAACAAAGGTATATTTTATATTCATTTGCACCAACAGCTACCCCTGGATTTCTAATAATTGAAGATCCAACTAATGCGGTCTACATGAGATGTCATAATAATTCATTAACGAGAATTCATTTTAAACTCACTGACCAGTCAAATAATTTGATTGATTTACGAGGTGAGGTTTTACAAATTAGTCTGTTTGTGAAATCGTAAAGGATTTTCAATTCATCTCCACAACGCAATCAGTACCGGGTCTGTCTAGAGACAGAGTCTCAATAGCGAGACAAACCGAAACCATTTCTCTTTTTTTTTTGTCTACTTGAATTGATTTTGGCTTGCTTGAAACAATTTCGTATTGCTTGAAATTGTTTCGGTCTGTCCACACTCTCTACTGCTCAGTAACTTAAGAATCAGCAAATATCCAGGGTTAGACCACAGTGTCTCGTTATAATAATAATTTATTTGGACATGGGATTCATACCATGGGCTGGCCACTTTCTTGTGTGCTTATTTAAAATGTCTCTACTCCAGATGATGATATCAACCATTGTCCTATCAATGTTCTCCGTAGTTATTGGATCAGCATTATTGATGCTCATTAGTAAATGAAGCACATCTTGCTTTATACAGTTTATCTTTACACTTTTAATGTTTTTCATTGATATTTCTTTACATTTCCAACCAGTGTCTCATTAAGCTAGTGTAATTGAGCAGCTCAATTATTATTCACTTAGTGAGATGATACATTGGTCTGTGGTGGTCACATTGTGGTTTTAGGTATTTATGATGTTTTTGTTGTTTTTCCACTAGTTGAGGGTGTCCCCTTTTATTTCAAGAATCTTATAGCAGACAATTGTACGTTGATGTGATGTGCGTGCAGCTGCATTCCTGACTCCCATTGAACAGGGAATACTTGTATCTAAAACAAATATGGCTGTCTGGCAGGTTACCGTTAGACAAGAGGGTCTCAATCTTGTAGGAAATACTGCAAATATAGTGTCGATATGATTCTTGACATCAAGATGAAGCATGTTATTGAAGATGGGTCAGTAAACCATTGTTGTGCTTCTTTTAGGAGCGCTTCATTGCAACTGCCATACTCTTTGTTGATTTCGAACTCCATACATTTTTTGTAGAACATAATATTTAGATCCCTTGTAACTTCTGGATATTGCTTGACAATTGCTTGTCGCTTGACTTTATGTTTTCGGACACAATCTAATAAAGTCCATACACATTATTCTCAGTACTATCATTATTAGATTTTATGATAGCTATCCTGTAAATAAACTTAAATAACATTCAATATTGGTAGGTATCCTATATCTATTTTGTCATATAATTTTTCCATTGATGGTTGGATATCAAAACATACTGCATTGGATAATCATTTATCATTCTCTGTTTTACTAGCTTCGTTCAGTTAACAAATATATGGCTTGTTGTCGGTATAAACATTGTCACACTTGAACCCAGTTTAAGCAAGTGTAACCTTAATGGCTTTAAATGGAAACTATGAACCATTAGCACCTGCAAACTCTTTTGATTTTGCCATAAGGCTTACAAATTTACCTTTATTGCAACAAAATCAGAATTGTTTACTTGTCCATGTTTTATTTCGTTCCAGGTTTCTTATTTGATTTAGTGGAGTTACCCACGGAACAAGTCTAACTTTACAGCAGTACATCGGTCACTTTAAAATGCTTATATTTTTAATGCACGGCACTACATTATTAAACGGTTGATAATAGAACTTTCAAAAAGTAACTAACAGGAAGCGATACATGTTAGAGACGAATATGAATGCATGCCTCTTAAAAGGTGCTATCAATCAGTACAGAATAGTAAAATGAAATATTCAGATATGTCTGAATAAAAGCAAAGGAGTCACAGTTGAGCCTGTCCCATGGTGGTGGATATGATTTCCCTCCTCAAATGAAAGCAAATAGAATTCAAAGATTTAGTACAGTGGAGAGGTAGCAAAAATAATCACTGAACTGCATATGACTTGGAACTGAAGTTTGTGCAACTTTATTTGAATGGTAAATTAGATTTGCATGATCTTGACAAACTATCCCGTTAAACATAATGTTTACTATTGCTACATTAGGCTTGATTACAGAACTTTTCAATATATGTTTTCCAACTTTACAAAGGCAGTTCATGATATTTTGTTACACATTACTTAACACTGGAAATAGTTATGGGTAACAGAATCAGCTACCTTACTAGCATGGTCTTGTTAGTGTTGGCATATCAGATCCAGCATTGTCTTATTGAATAAATGTAATGCATCATGAGTCAGTAAGGATTAGAAATGCCTTTGCCATAATGCAACAAAACAAACCGAATATATCAGGGACATTATGATTATGGATTATGCATATGTATTGTTCTACAGGTTATAAACATCTTTGTATATAATTAATATTATGTAATTGTGTAAGCCAAATTTTCAGCATAGACCATTTCCTCGATAACTCGCAAATCAGATTATAGCATGGTGTCCAGTGCGGATACATAATTTTCTCTAAAGAAAATATATTTCAAATATCTTTCAAAATATGCTCAATGTTAAACAATTATGATACGAATTGTAAAACTGAACCTTTGTACATTTCTAGTTTTATCATATAAATGGTGAGTAATGCCTATAAAGATTGGTTCCATTTTGTGAAATTTGCATGTTCTAAATAAAATATCGCATATTATGTTAGGGTTTATTTGTTGATGAAAAGCCAAAAATACACTGTAAATAAAGTCTGGTGAAATAGAGATCACTCAAAACGTCTGGTAAATGCTAACAGGTGGCAACAGATAATGCAATAAGAACCAGTTAAATGTTTTGCGATGTGAAAATCACATTCTAGTCCTTTATTTCCGTTTCAGTATAAAAATTACAATTGCAACATATAATTTTCTATGAAAACATGAAAAGAGTGAATTAACTCCCACATCGAAACCCGTGAGTACTTCTGTGAGAACCTAATTACCTGTAAACTTTGTTTTGATCAACAACTTCGTGAAATGTTTATTGCATGAAAAAAATCAATTGAAGAGACCTGTGCTGTTTTATCACTTTGGATATGTCTTTTGTATCGATCGATCAATCAGCATTATTTCTTGCAAAGAGAGTCGATCGTTTGTATTAAGAAAATAAGTTTAACTTGGACATTAAAACTAGAATTTATCCAATTCAGCACAAAAATTAGTGCAGTAGTACACAATGTGTTAAGTGGTTCACCTGTTAAACGAACGGAAACCATGTGGAATAATGCAATCGATGATCTCAATATACCATAATTTATCCTGAAATTATGTTAATCTATGAGGAAAAAAAGTACACCGTTATAAAGAGATAATTATTCACATTTAATCTCATCATGATTATAAAGTGACTATTCAACAATATAATCTGCCACCATCCACCCACCTCATTTGCCTTCATGTCGATCCGTTAATTGTTTTGTGTTTAAACTGGTCCCTCAACAATTCGAACCACACTTATACAGCGCTCACTGTTTTTAGATAGCAATGTGCGCGAGTTATCCAGGGAGAAGTGTAATGAATGAGCTTTTCACGAAACCAGTATTTTATTTCCAAACACACCTGTCAGAGAATTTGTACAGGTTATGTTAATTACAATTATCACTTAGGCACCTTGAAATCTTCATATTTTGAAACAATCTTTAATGAGCCAATTGTTTTGAATCGGCAGGTTCTGCACTTTTTGGGACAACCCAAGGATAGGATAAAAAAGATTGAAAAAGAAAAAGAAAACAAATACACAAAATAGATCATCATTATGAAGGAATATAAACCATACAATGTATAATGTTTATGTTTATATCAAGGTAACACAATACACATAATACATGTATCTGTTGGCAGAAGCCCTCGATTCCAAATTGAACAAATCCATTGTTTCTAATTGTTTATATGAGCTAACGGTAAACTCATTAAACTTGGTGAAGGTGGCAAATTTATCTTCGTTTGTTACCAAATTTAGTTATTTAAAACGTTTTTGAACCATGTAGAAAGGAATTATTATTTGCAGTCTGAAAGCATATTTTATACAGTAAATTCCCTAGTGCGAGTCAATATAGTTCAGGACCAACAAGATGGGCATGCTATAGGAGCTTATTGCTGCAACTAGATCTAGAATATATATATATATAATTTGTGATCCCGAATTTGTCTGTTGTTACTGAAGATCATGTCATGGTGCTGAAAGAAAATCATTTTGGTTTGCACGGATCATTTTGGCCTTTTTGTTTTAGGAATGTCATGGGTCATTTGAACAAAATAGTCACTTGTCAGGTTTTACCTGGCATTCCACAGTTTTATTTTTGTGGCACACGCTCGACACTCAGTGTCTATTTTGGAGAGAAGCCTGGTCTCAGTGTACCGAACATTAACCGAAGCACTGCATGGAATGATGCATATTAGATATCCTGTGTAATATAAGCCAGTGTCAAGCTCGTCTCTTAACAAATATAATTATTTCCAAAAAAAGTAAATTTGTTCTCTGACACTAGCTATGATGGTAGAAACCATGTTTGGTTTTGTAATTATACTGATTTATTGCAACACATTTGTGTCAGGTACTTCAAAAGAAACTAAAATAGTGCCAGAGAAGTTGGAGCAGTCCTCAACACAAGGGAAGTCCATAACATCAGAGAAACCAGAAGAATCCAGGGTAAAAATGACGTCAGCGGTAGGTGCATATTTTTGTGAATCTATGTGTTGTGTAAATACTGCTGCACTATTTCGAAGCTAATCTGATTTAAGTTACTTCAGGCTTTAAGATAATTGTTCTAATACCCGTTACTTCATGGGGTATGTGGCTCTGTAGGCAGTCGATATAAGTGTACTGACGTCGTATATTTGACTCTATAAACATAAGCCTGCTTGTTATCATTTGTAATGGTACACATATAATACCCATTGAGCTATTTAGGAGTAGAATCTTATCGTTGTAGTTGTATAGTTAATTTTCATCAAAAACTTTATCTTTGTTTTGAAATCTTGAGGTAACTCATTTTTGGATCACACCAGAGATTTTAGATGAATGAATGAATGGTAAATTAAAGTCAGCCTGCCACGAAGGGTTATTATTCACTTTCTCATTTATTTTTCAAAAGAAAGTTAGTTAATTTTTCCCGTGGGGTAATGAATGTTGCTACATTCCTACGGGCGTTTGTGCACACGTAGTGTGCTATTTAACCTGGTCGTCATGTCGCGTCCCTATTGAGGGACTATCGATATGAATGTAGGATCTGGGTGAATGGGAATGGATCAAACACTGACTCAACCTTATCAACAAATCGGAAGGAGTGTACTAGAGGAGCAATGACACCAAAATCATGATTGGTGAAAAATGGTTTTCACTTCTCGTCATTTTGAGGGTTTCCGGTTGCAAAAAAAAGGAAAAGATCCGATAAGCCAGCCCATGTATGTCGGCAGCCTTGAAACGTCCTAGCCATACTTATTTCAAATCAGGTTCACTTTCACTAATGGACGGAAAATATACCAATACTGTGTAAGCCACCTGAGTAATTAAATCAAATTTTGTGTAGTTGAAGATTTTTTCTAACTCCTAACATACCAATGATTCTAGAACCCAGTGTACGTATTGTAAGTCCCTAACAATTCTAATTCTAGAATGTTTGTGCGCCATATGAAGATTGGTCACTGTTAGGTTATATGGATTGTGAAATTTGATTGGCGGTGTTCGAAATTGATCAAATTAGGTTTCTCAAATCACTTCTCAAATAGAGCTTTCATACTAAATGAGAGCTCTGTAATGGCTAAATATATCAGTAGCCCTTAGAAGGGCTTTTTGATGGAGAGTTACGTAATGGTAACCAGTCTTCCCCCATCTGGTTTGTTAGCTCCGGTGTCCTCCTGTTCTCTCTTGTTCCTATGGCCTCCCTTCATCTTGATTGTCAGCACCGGCGTCCTCCTCTCTTCTGGGAATCTAGATCTAATATTTTCCCTATCAATTTAGAAATATTCTGTGCTGTTGTTATACAAGTGTAGACAGTCCCATGTGACAGCCCATGAATGAGGCTGTACTAGTCCCACATTCCTGACGGTTCGAGGTTCGATACCACCTTGTATTTCTGAGTTAGTTTTCAGGAGAATACTGACTTATTGGTATCTGGATGTTGCATTGTGCCGCTGGGTCTGATGATCTTGGAGTTTTATGTATATGTAAAAAGTTAGAAATAGATAGAGAGGAGTGTTAATTCCTAGATTATGGTATCCATAGTCCACCCTTTTGTTGTTGTACTTGGTGTTGTTTTCTTAAATGCTTCAATGTTTATTTCTATATCTTTTGTCATCCCTGATGCTTCATCTAATTCTATTTGGTTGTTTTAAGTGTGTAGCCCGTCAAATAATTGCTCAATGAACCCATGTGACCTCATTGTGGGGCTATAATTTACTTCTTAAAATTGATATAAATTTCAGAATTGGTATGTTATTTAGGTGTTTTTTAGCCCGTCAAATGATTTGTCAACTATTCCATGTGACCTCATTGTGGGACTACAATTTACTTATTAAGGTTGTTATAAATTTCAGAATTAGTATGTTATTTATGTGTTTTGGTAGCCAGTCAAATGATTGGTCATTGAACCGATGGAACCTGAAAGTGGCTCTACCATTTACTTCTGATGGTTGTTATACATGTTAGAATGTTAGTTTATTTAGGTGAATAGGCGATGTTTCTATATTTTGTTTCAATTAGCCCAGTTGTTTTAAGCAGTTCAATTATAGTTTAGAATGTTTCTTACGGGTTGGTGTTAGTTAATTGCATAACTTCTGTGTATGTACTTGGTGCGGTTATGTTTAGTTGTTTGGATCTAAATTTGTCCCTTTCCTTTTTCTTTTTTTACAATTGTTGGAGATATGGTGCAAATCTTCTGGGGTGTTACGATTGTGGTAATTATTGTTATGTGGGAAGGGTCCTATGTATTTTCCAAAGCTGTTTGCCGGTTTGTTTTTTCCAATTATTATTCTATTTATTTTAGATTGTTCATAACCTGTGCACCTGGGTGGTTATATTACTACTTACTTCCTTAATGATCTTGTGTAATATTCTGCCTTGTTTATTTATGTCCCAATCGGTTTGCCTTTTTTGGTTAATCATTGTGTTAATTAAACTATATAGTTCAGTTTGACTATAGATTATTATTTGCCTTTAAAGAAGCAGATAATGTTAAATGCCATCAGTTATGAGCTAGTTTACATGCAAAACCAGCGATTATTTTACAATTAAATATTGCAATTTCTTTGAAAATAAATAAAATACTTTCAAATTGATTTCATTTAAATACTAAGGTGTCAGTGAGTCCAATGTTGTCCAAATATGAAACATTTATTGGGAATATTAAGAAGAATTCCAAATTAGAAATCAGATTGAGTTTTAACCAAATTCCCTTAAGTAGTTTAACTTGGTTGATAAATCTTTTTGTTTTGGTTTATATTAGCTCAGAATAATTAAGGGTTTAAACACGTAATACATAATTTTTTAAACATAACTAGATTTATGTGACCTCTATTTCATCCTGACTCTGAAAAGTATAACACTTCATCATGCAAGGGGGTGCATATAAAAAGGGCCTTTTATTATATGTTTTTAGTTTCATCACTGTCATTTATGTACTTCATAACTATTCTCTGAATAGTCAGACTTTCATGATATAAATTGTTTTTATTTATGTTATTCATATTTGTTTTGCAATACGTCTAACGTATTGGTATTTTTGCGTGAGCTTGTCTGTCTGCAAGTAATTATAATGATGTATTTTGTTTCTCACTATTATTACATATATGCATTTTACTAATAATGCATATTGATCTGCATAATACAATGTTGATTGATTTTACAGTATTTGAAATAATCGCATCAGATCGCTTGAAATTATTTTGTATTCAAGTTCACTGTAAGACTAAAAATTGGATGAAAATTATGTTTCATAAATTGTTTGACTTCACAAAATACAATGGTAACATAAACACTTACTTATGGAAAAAAATTAGAGACCAGAAGTTGCTGCGACTTATGGTTATGCATATGGACTTTAAAATTTCCGAATAAACCTGTTTGCAAATGACAGTAAAGGTTATAGTTATGTTAAATACCCACCAATTACCACTTTGACACCTTTTTGTGACTGACTTCAACAACAATAATTGTTAATAAATAAGGGTGTAATGTTTCTTGGAAATGGGCAACATAATTTAACAATCAGTTAATTGTGTGATCATATTGTGACAACACCATTAAGATGCAAGACCGTGTTGGCAGCTTTTTTTTTTATTTTATAAGTAATTACTCTATAATTTGAACAACCTTTAGCTTTGAGATTGGTGTTGATTACAAGTAATGACTTGAATAGACTGATTTATAAATATTGGTCTCTTTTACCAACCACCCGTTTGTTTGGTGCTGGGTCATTTATGCCAGTTTAATAGCAGATATATGTATGTTATAGTTCGAACAGTGCTTGTACACATAATGCATTGAAAACTATAACCAAAGATAATTACTTTATTGCTGATGTATCAGTAATAATTCAATTAACAGTTTCCAGTTTTCTGATGAGCTGGCATCTTATAAAGAAGACATGTGTGGTGACTCGTTTGAATTCAGTTTGTGATGCTCCAGTTGAATATTTATCACATACTGTTTGCATTGAAGTATTGATCTTTATTTATGTTACATTAGCAAAATAGATAGATGTAATTAAGCACTCAATAAATTGTTCATCTGTTTTTTTTTACATCTTTTTGTAATAAATTTCCCAACTATCAATGCTATTTTTTCCTTATTCAGTTCACGAAAATGTAAAATGAAACTTATATAGTGTATATAATAGATGCAAAATTGATTAATATGACATAGAAGGCTGAGATTTTACATTTGTGTTGATCAGTAAATTGCTGAAAACCGTTCTAGTACATCATGTACTGGCACATTATTGAAAGCGTCATTTGACTTTAAACTGTTAGTGCTGAAAACTATCATTGGACATTATGTACTGGCACATTTTTGAAACCATCATTTCACATTAAACTTAATATTTTTTATGGCATCAATTTGTATGGGCATATTCAATCATTCATAATGGATATCAGTAAGATATTGTTGTATTTCGTGCATGAAGGCTGATAAGATAGTGGTATTGCCCCTGGTTGAACATCCGTTGTTCTTGTTATGTTCATATTTTGCATGATTCTGGAAGCTTGTACAAAAATTGTTTGCATGTTCCTACTTGTAGGTTTCATTGCGCATGTATTTTTTGGGTATATTGCACAGAGTATATATTTGTTTTGTCTTCCAGTTCTGCCCACTATCTTTGTATTGTAAATGGTTTCTCATTAACACCTATGCCCATGCATGCATACGATTTTGTAAAGATGATCCTTGCCGTAAACTAATTTGATTTTATAGACATGTGGTCAGTCTGTCATTCAAGATGCCTGTCATTATTAAAAATAGACAAAAAGTTAAAAGTGTCAAAATATTCAATTCATAAGACATTGTTGGAAATAAACAAGTCTTGAGCCACATTTGGTTTTTCTAATGATGCAACCTAAGGGACACACGGTTTGTTAAAACTATAGGTCTTAAAATATGTAACAGAACAAAATCAAACCAACAATTTAACTACAATTCAACAAGCACCATTTTCCCTAGAGTACAAAATGAAACTTCCAATTAAAATCCACATAGTTATAGATTTCCGTTTACAAGTAAAAAAAATAATGTTCCAAATAAATTGCAATTTTCTTGAATGTCATGATATACCAAACTGCTGGTGGCCTAATGGTCAGAACATCCGTCTCTGATCCGGGATGTCGCACGTTTGAACCCTAGCCGAGTCATATCAAAGACTTGAAAATGGTACTACTAGCTACCTCGCTTGGCGGTAAGCATTAATAGTTTGGATTGGTGGCACAGGTGTCAAAATAATGTGGCTGGGTGGGGCAATAAACACAAAACACCTTTTTATACCAATAGTCTTGAATTCCCTGGTAATTCAATACTGAAATTCAGAATGTCTTTGAACGAATTAACCAAAGTCAAAGTAATGTATTAAACCAAGGTCAATGAGTATATACAATGAATAATTAAAAAAATACCCTCGAATAATGATTTAAACTACACAACTGTAAACTCGAAAGTCTCAAACAAAATTAATTTACTTTTTTATCAACTCCTAATTAATACAAATTTTCACTTGAACTAAAACAGACACAAATGTGTATTACTCCAACAACAAAACAAAACGGCTTAATTGAAAGCAAGGCTATACATTGAAGCTCATATACAATAATATCCTGTTCAAAGCTCACAAATCATCTACAAATGTCAGGTATGCAAAATCTACAGAATCCATTAACTTGGATAAAAGTCGAGCACTTAGTATGAATGGTGTTAAACTGTGTTGTGCTTGGTTTTCATTAAAAACTGTTGACCCACATAACTATTTTATTATTGTAGCTTGAGTATTTTAGTGATGCTTATACTGAATGCAAGACCACTTACATGAATGATGTTCATTACTAAATGACTGTGGCATTATTGCTTATCATTTGCATACAGTCACATTATATAGCCTGTGATCACTCTTTTAAAAAGGGAATTAACTGTTGTCTTGAAGGAGGTCTCTTTTTAGAGGCTGAGGTACATAACCAATGGTGCTAATACCAGGCCAAATGTTTTTATTTATACCATTTTCCCTAGCCATCGCCCAGTGTAAAGTTCATGTCAGTCTTTGATTTAGTTTTTGTAGCTGCCAGTCACATCCAAAATTTCAGATTGGATAATGCCTTAAGTAAGGATATTCATTTGATGTCTCTTTACTCAACATGCACATACTACAAAAAAAAACATTTGCAATTTTGAAACGATGATCAAATGTCAAATGAGTACGTTTGTGTGTGTTTACCTTTGTATTGGTTTAATTTGCCGGTTTGGGGTGGGTTCCGGATATCCTGGATACCCCTTACTTGGCCCTGGCTTTAATTGGGAATAAATAATTCACCTTAGAGTATCCAGGTTAGCTATTGAAATGTTAATGCATCGTGCTTTTTAGAGTCACTACTAAATGATCATGGGAAAGCATGTCCAAATGAAGTCAAGGCCCAAAGTAATTACAGCGGGCCCGAGGGCAAGACAGATAATTTATAGTAATGGTAGCTAATCATCAAGTAATATCCTGCATCTGGGTCCATATCCTTTCCGTTGTAGTTGTGTATGGAACGCATTAAGAAGTACAATTTAGTCAATCTGGTGTTTGTGGTGTATTTTGTCTAAAAAATGTCACAGTTAATTCAAAGGGAATAAAACATTTACAAACTATATCGATTGTTTAGGGTCTCCCAAATGACACATTTTGGTATATATACCATTCATTGTATGTTGTTTGCGAGAATATAATATACTATTAGCATATAAGCTTAAGTGGACCATCTTTAATTTGCAGCATTAGGTAGACCAAAATATATCTTATGAATTATACAAAGCATCAAAATATATCCAACGATTCTTCAAAGTAACAAACATTTATATGCGTTTTACATATTAAATCTTCAGTCTATTGTACCGAACTCTTCCAAATGATGCAGTTTGGCACAGATATTTATATATAACGGTCTTCATTAAGCTAGACGTTTTAAATATATACTTAAAAAAAATCTTTAAGTAGACCATCCTAAATTTTCAGCATTAGGCAGACCAAATAGTATCTTAATAATTATACAAAAGTACTGAACTTTCTTCTAAAGATTTGTTGAAATAACAAACATTTATATCATTTTTACAACTTACATCTGCCGATTAAAGTCTTTCAAATTATGCAGACTGGCAACAGCTTTAAGTGGACCATCCTAAATTTGTAGCATTAGGCAGACCAAAATGTATTTCAATAATTATACAAAGCATTGAACAATCTATAAAGATATGTTCAAGTAGACAACATTTATATGCAATTAATCGCTTATATTTTCAGTTTAAAGTCTCTTACATGATATATTTTTGGCATTTGAAATCGAAATGACAGAGTTCTGAATATTCCAACATTTTGTTGGGCGTCCCTTAAATACATAGTAGCGTGGATGCAAAAAGCTCTATGTCACACTAAAGTAACCCCGCAGGACAGTTCAGAAAGAAGCGTCGGCCAAACGATACGGTCATAGGGTTACATTTCTCACAAGAGTAATAAAAAAGTAAGAAAAAAGACATAATGAAAGACACAAGACCAATAAAAGGGGCCCAGTGAAAAAGAACCGCTCATAATGGCTACTGTTTATTTTTGTAAGACAATTAATTCAAAGTTTAACTATATATCAATGATATAATTTATGCTATTACAAATTTGAACAATTAAGAAATAGAACTGATATATTAAGAATATTTTGTACTAATAAAATCATACACGCTTGATTTTATCAATGCTGAGATAAACCGTGTACTTTAATTTCATAATAAAAAAACAATTATGCGACTGAAATGTTTAATTTATACTATATGTTTTGGTAGCATAATACAATCATTTAAGCTTTCACATAGAGACTTATTTGTAAAGTCGCTCTATCGAGGTCAATTAAGTTACCAGATTGGTCAGAGAGTTTGAAATGTATTCTGGTTAATAATAAATACTACATCTAGACGGGTGTCACGGTTTCAGCACTATTAATTTTAACTATAATATCGTTCAAGCAAAGATTATTTGTTTTTAATTCACCCTGTTTATCTTGAAATACGACTATTTCGTTTGGACCCACACCTATAAGATTTAACAATTCGGATATTTCATCCTCGATAAAAAAAAGTATTTCTTTTGTTGCCGAGATGACACCGTTGGGTTTGTTTGTCGAGTGGGATCTCCTGTACATATCAAGCATTAAACTCTTAAGATCTCTCTAAAAAGTGATTACCCGTGTATTCGTGCACGGTTTTGTGGGGTTGTTTGGTTGATTTTGATATAGCATCAAGGACATTAATTACTTCTTGGCTGCATATTGGTGGGTCGGTTGTTGTCTGCGTTGGTAACGTTGAATACCAGATTGAAAGTTTGAATCGATTAAGATCATTCACAAATTCCTTTGGTGGTGCTAACCAATATGAATCGAAAAATATAATTCCACTCGGATCAATCGCGAATGCAACCCAGTGAGTTCCAGCTCCGGTGCTGTTATTAAGATTGATAATTCTAGTTGGGGTATTTTGGTAATTGATCCCGCATCAAAAAAAAACATCTCTGAAGAATTTTACTCCTAATTATTTTAGCAGCATCGATTAAATCAAAATTTGACAATGGTGTTATTAAATAGTCCCTGGCATCCTCTGCACCATGAATATGGAGTCCTTGGTAACCACATGCTGTTTCCCTTATTTGTATCCCTTCCCCGTTCCCTTATTATGCCATTCCAGTTGCTATTCCAACTGCTCCTAACTCCGCATCTTTCCCGACTGCGGGGCGGCCGCGGAAATCATTACTGGTATAGCCAAGAGAAGTGGAAATATACCACCTGATTTAATTGTGTGTTTGATCGCGGCCCGCAGAATGAGTAACCTAAACACCTTTTTGATCTTTTTTTGCTTCATTAAAATGCGTAATCTGACGCGTTGTCAGTGAGAGTTTATTCTGTCCTCTTGTCATCTGATTATGTTTTAACGGTATAGTAGGTCCATCACTTTTAGCTGAATCCGAATGAATTTGTTTTTAATCTGACCTAGAGTCAGAGTAACACTAACGTGACTATATGACATTTAGAATAATACGGGTGATCTAATTGTGTTAAAAATTTTCAACCGGGCATCAGAGAGTCTCATTCGTCCACCAACATCCTCGAGTAAGATCGATTTGTAGCTGAGTATGGCGGCAATTGCCCCGTATAATGTGATAACCCCCCGATCTACACGTGCTCGGAAATGTATATCAACAACGGTCTGTCTTGTTAAATCAAGATGTTCCAGCGAAAAGTAATAAATCTGATATCGGTTTCTAAAATCCAATTGTGATATTTGCAGATCAGTATCTATATTAAACTCACGTCCCATCAATGTCAGCAAACGATGATACGCGCGTGCTATTTGGTTTTGGTAGTAATTAAGTAAAATATATGTATATGGTTCCTGTTGATCTTTTATTCTTAACAAGGCTTCAGTATCACTCAGTTGGTCAAATATCATACGACTCTGAGTTTGTGAATTTAATCGCGTACTATTCTAGTGCAGAAACACCTTGCTGTGTTGCATGAAAATATACCGTTGATATTACTATGAATACTATCTGTGGTGGTTGTTAACTAAGATAACAATGATAATAATGATTTACCACCTTTATCCATAAACGACAGTATATTTTCCTCTGCGGAGATCGATTGAGTCATTACTGACATCCACAATGAGAGTTTTGTTATATTTACTTTGCCATCAGCAACACCAGCACCATGCCAGATTGGATCATTGACATCACCTTTTCGCACGAGGATTACTGTATGTTTAGTTCCAAATCTTATTTTTCGTACATGTCTATAAAATCCAAATATATGAGACAATGTAATCGGACATGAAAAATATACAATCACCTTGTAACATTAATACACATGTTGCAAATCCTAAGTTGAAATTAGGATTAACATTTGCTACATCAAACTCAGTTGCTGACCTCGTATATTCAGCTGGTGCTCGATCAACTGAGGTATCTCGTGTTGCCTTTACCCTAGTATGTCATTAGAAAACATTATTAATGGGGCAACTGATTTTGTATAATCATCAAAATATCTTGCTAAACCTATTACTTTTGTAGCAACATCAACATCTTTCTGGATAGATTCAATCTCTGTTCCATCACGTATATATGTAGCTCTACTAAACAACGCCATAATTTCATGGTTAACAAAACCAACTAGCACATTCTCTGCATATGGTGTATTAGCTGTAACATTTGTTACGAGTTATCTACCTTTTTCCTGAACTTAAAGTCCAATATTTGATCGGATATTTGGCAGTATTGTGTTATAATAATAAAACTGATAATCAGGTACAGATTCACCTTTTAGTATCGGTGCGTCTATATCAAATGTTGGGTCGGTTGAAGATTTTAACATTTTATTTTATATTCTTTGATCTATATCGCGATCTCAAACCACTTCCTGCTATTAAATTTGCAGTAATACTTCCATGTGCATCAGATAATTAATGGAACATGGCTGCTAGTTTTTGATCTGCGGATTGCTTTATTATTTTACGGACATTCGCAGACATACTTTTCATGGATGGCAGTTTTACTAGCGGCGGAATTCGTCGCATTAATCGTGTTAGTCTTGTTCTGGCTGCAGAAATCTCCTTGCTGGCAATATTACCAATAACAATGGGTTTCAATAATTGTTCAGCACCTGTTGCAAAATCAACTTGAGATTCCTGTCGCTGTTGTAATTTTTATCTGACATAATCACGGACGGGTATAGATATCTTAATTGCCGCTAGTTTTCCTCGTGCTAATCTAGTTGTTATAGATTATCCTACTACAACTAGTATATGATATTATTTAATGCGTAGCAACAGAACGAATGTAATGTCGTATATGCGTCAAAATGTAAACAATGTAACAAATGTAACAAATAACAAATAACAAAAAGAGACTCTCGGTTAGATTGAAGCTTTGGTTTTGTGTCATGAGATTATTCTTTTGTTTTCGTAGGAGGGTTTAATTTTACAAATAAAGGCCTGTATAATTAGGTATGTTTGCCCTCTCTGATGCTGCACCCAACCTGCCGAAGCGAGACCTGTTTGATCCGGAAAATACTTTGATCTAAAGTGTTCTTGACGCCAAGAAGAACATTTCGCAGCCATATTGCATCTCATGTGTGGTCAACATTTACAATTATACGCTACAAAAACGGCAAACGAGATGCAGCGATTCCTAATTATTCTGACAATCGAAAATATTTTTCTAAAGTAACGTTTATTGTGCTAGACGAGGGCAATACTACCAATAATCGCGTCAAATGTGATCCTCTCCTTGTTAATGAAATAATTGCTTTATTGAATAAAAATTCCAAACGAGGAATATTGACCGGCATTTACAATCCGTATTACAAACGAAGATATCGTGTGACAGCGGTTATTTACGTGATTTATCCACTGAATGATTAACCTATTATTGATGATGTAGCACCAATGCAATTTTTATCCTTGAGTTGTGTATTCGAGTAGCGGACCATTTTACAAATTCAAGTCGTGGAAATGGGTTAATGGATATTAGACGTAAACAACAAAATCGAGTGAGCATACTTACTCAAGGATACGGAGCTAACATTAATGATGTATCTAACTTAGAATAAACCCTCAAATTTTCAATAAGAGTACAAACAAGGATAAATTGTACACGATTCGAAACATTATAATACAACATACAAGTCAATCGTTTTATTAGGATAAATACTTGATTGTAAAATATTCATATAGTTGTCGGTTAGTGATGCAATTATTTCATAATGGAAAGAAAATTAAGTTTCGTTGCGTCTACCGCAACATGTACGATCCTATAGGTTTACGCTTGATTGTGTCAAAGAAAATATTTCTCATCTCAGTGAAAACACAACTACTGAATTTGTGAATAATATATCTAAGGTCAGAGATGAAAACAAGGAAACAATCATGACAGATCTCGGTGAAAAAAGATAATCCATACATTTCTCACATCGGTCATGTGATCATAAAATCCATTGTACAAGATTATTTATGGATGATGCTGAACTCGATTTTATTATTGCTGATACAGCACTCAAAAATTCGTTTAAAAGAAAAGAAACCGAATATTGTAAAATGAAACTATCTCAGGTACAGTTGTGAGTTATAATGTCCAAAAGTTTACCTATTTAGTATCGCCAATGCTCGCACAAAATTCTATAAATATATTATCGATAATACATAGATTTCATGACACCGTGGTCAGAGCTGCTACATATTAATATTTAGAGTTGCTGAAGTTTACAGGGGTTAATACATTAACTGTATTTGGATTAGTCTAACATATACAAAGAAACGTTACACGGTTATACCGTATCCACTGATGTTCCTGTTAAAGATTTTTATCGTAAAAATAATCAAATATTACTATCATCGGCGACATCTGTATATGATCCAATATCGAGACATTTGACTGTTTATCTAAATGGACCAGGAGGTTATGTTTGAACAGCTCTTGTTATTGAATTATTTAGACAGAGGTCGGAATAACACTGTGTTAACACTGACACACACCTTCCTGAGAAATACATGAATAAAAGAGTTTTAAAATCATGTACTAAGACGATTTTTCCGGTACATGGGTGATAAATGGACTCCTGCTGCAAGAATAGGTCAAAAATATATACCGGGAATAATAATGTGGGATTAAATGTGCACTTGTTCATTAGATGTGTTACAAATGTTTCCAGTGAACCACCACCGTGTGTTGACTTTTCTCCGCATGCACGGCTAAACATGTTTCTAGATTAGTACGAGGAGATAACTGATGATCATAAAGCGCTTGATCCAAAAGTGTGAGATTTTATGATACTACGTATATTACATCTGAATACAGTTCAGTGGGAAGTAATGTGGAAAATCACATCAGAAGCTTATATAAATGATTTTTGGGATAAATGGAGACCACACGGTTTGATAGTAGCAAGTAGTGAAATAGATCGTGATGAAAATATTTTAGTACTACGAGATACATGTTCATATTTGCCTGTACCGTTGTGTTATCGACCAACATATATGCAACGACATAATATCGATTTACCAGAACAGTCTGAAACACAACCTCTTGTATTAAATGATGTTGTTATAGTTGATATCAGTGCTGTCATGGATTCGCTGAGTATGTTAAAAACTCCATGGATGTTAGGATACGCAATGATAATCCACTCATCTCAATGATGAACTATTACTAATACAGTTGTTGTGATCATTGATGATCGTATCCAATGGTCAAACTTGGTCTGTCTCGCAGTGTCACGAAGTAGGTAAATAATTCAGCTGCAGAGGGGTATTGTAAATTTTACTGGCACCAACAACGAAATTGTAATGACTGATATTGTATGACTGAAATTCGATAGTTATAAACAAGGTGACAAAAAGATAATAGCTACTTTGATATTGATGCTGAATGTATAATGGCGCTAAAACAACAAGAGAATAACCGCAGTGCGAGCTGTAACACAATTATGTCGTGGCTGCTCTCAAATAATAATCATCCAAAACATAGAAAAGTGGATTTAACAGATTGTAGACTTAGTCATACATTAGAAAATGTGATGCTGACTCATCTTCAGTGTAACCTACATAGGGGTGTTAGTGAAGTGATCGCAGTGGTAATTGTGTATCCCTAGGAACTACTTGCAATTGTTAACGTGTAAATTCACGTTGTGCAGCGCCTGAATCTAGTAAGCATATAGCGGGTCTACCCATCGATGTAACGACGCTGGAACTTGTACATGTCGTAATACTCCAGATAGGATAAGTCGCTCTTGTTTACCACCCTTCAAGTCCACCTTAGAGCGTCACTGCTTAATACTGGTTGTTTTGAAAATTCATGGCATTGTATTGGTAGGTTTAATAGAAGTTGTTTGAGTAATTTCATTATTTCATACAGCTATCATCCATGGTAGTATTATAACTCATTCACGAGATCTAACATGTTTCTGAATTGTTTACTTTGCGCACTAATATCCAAATAATCGCTCAGCAAGAGCTCAATTATATTATTAAACGATTTCCTGATTAACATGTATTGTAATGTGTCCTCGTAGTATATTAACATTATTTATTTCATTAGCGATGATACTGTACCATGAAATTCTTAGCCAAGATCAACCAGTAGCAGTTGTGGCCATCGTAGATAACATCGTTCAAACGCAGAATTAGTGTACGCGGAAGGTTTAGACAAGTACGATTCAGCCTTTTCATACCTACTAGCAATGTCAACGACATTCATCACGTATTTGTATGTTATCGACTAATTTGATAGTATCGTGCGGTACAAATAATATATCTGGCAGATGAACTTAATTTGGAACACTGACATCAACATGAGCGTATTTGATTCGCTTTGTTGGTGATAGGTACATTTGCCATATCACCTGTGGTGATAACCAATCTGCAGCAGAAGCACGTGTACCATTTGCCGCTTCAGCGAGTTTACTAATTGTTGTTCTGCTTTTCCAATTTATTATTGTGCAATACTAAATCGATTCCATAATATTAATTACCATCCACTAGTGATAATTGACTTTTCATCGCGGATCTTATTGACCAATTGGTAATGGTTTTCTAAATGATTTGATTTATGGAATGTAGCGGATGAATCAACTTCGATTATGCGATATGTCGTTGTTATTCCTTTAGTTGATAAGCTACGGCATGAATCTGACGAACTTTATAAATTTCAATAAATCACTACAGTTGAAGCAAACGCTCAAGTTTGATAATATCTTTCTTGCTGTCATGTATTGTTATATATGTTTGTCACAGAATTAAGCGAAAATTGAATTTATTTCTTCTTGAATTACAAACTAATTGCATCATTTGTTTTGTTTCGTCGTACATGCGTTACCTGGGGTAAATAAGTGTTTTTTTACAAGGTTAGAGACGTGTAATGATTTGCACGTGCCTCTCTACGAATCACCTGAAGTCAGGAACATTAGAATCACGGGGTGCACGGAAATTTTGCCGTGATTCTGCTCACATATTTGACGATATATAAGGCAGAATAATTCTGATAATATTACGGGTCCACAAGTATCTTATCACAGGAAAGATAGCTTGTCATTATTTCTCCAGCCAAAGGGGTGAGCGTTAAATTTATATTTCGTTGTATTGTGAATTTTAATCAGTTTATCGTTTTATGTAATGATGCCTTTATTACAATGCAGATTTAAAACGTGGAATATTTGGAATTGCTCGTCACTATTAGACTTTAAATGCAATAGCGTAATCTAAGTTGTAGATTGTTTTAGAAACAACTATTATTAGTTCGGTTTCTTTATTGTAGCTGATATTGTAGCGGAACGTCTCTGATCTTGTAGCTGAACGTCTCTGAATTGTAGCTGAACGTCTCTGAATGTCTCTGATTTGTAGCGGAACGTCTCTGATTTGTAGCTGAACGTCTCTGATTTGTAGCTGAACGTCTCTGAATGTCTCTGAATTGTAGCTGAATGTGATTGATTGTGCAGTGAATGTGCTGTTTAATTGTGCGATCGAATTGAGGTATCTGACTGTCTGTCTGTCTGATTGTCTGTCCGTCTACATCTGTCGTGAAGTGTAAATATCCGGAAATCTAGAAATCTAAATGTCTGAGTGTCGGAGCTGTCTAGAGGTGTAAACACCCGGGGTGACATCTAAGTATTTGGGACCGTTGGTTCTAGTAGATGTTGTATGCTGTCTGTACGCATAACTGTGGTGGATCCGTGAAGGGCAAGTGACCGATAAACGTTTTGAGTCAACCCTAGGTATTCGGAGAAGCTGGGCGCCGATTCAACAGTTGGTGAATCGTACGGTTATACAGGGTCGAGACACATGTGTGTGTTGCAATTGTTGTACAATTGAATACATTGTTATATTTACACTTAGTTACTTCAAATCACAGTAGTATTACAAAGGATTACATGTATCTCGATAACAGTTAGCAGCTTGATTAAATACATGTATATGTTTGTGCTAGTTGTCGCAATCCATACGTGCGATAGTATAGTTTGATGTTTATATTTATTATCGCAATTTATACTTGCGTTAATATAACCTTTGTAAAAGTTCCTTGGATCTGTGTATAGTCCAGGAGATTCCTTGTATCTTATTATGTATTAAAATTTAATTTATTTTTGAATTGTGAATAGTTGTGTAGCGTGATTGTGTGTTGAATGCATGAGTTATTGTGTTGATACATCATTATTTTTCATTAATAATTTATTTCATAAATTTACATTATCTTTCACATATTGTGTTTGTGTTGTTCATTTAATCCACCATCCACTCGGTAACAATTATGTTACAATGTAGTAGTTTTCCAAGTCTAAGTAAGATAAAACTGTGAAGAAAACAAGCTTTGTGAGCTATAAGAAATATAGTTTTTCTAGAATACAAATTTAAAAACAAGACACAAAGAAATCACAGTATTGTGAATTAAACCAAACTAATAATCTAAGAATTAAAGACACAAGTCCTAGTAATACGTTCAGAATAAACTTTAGTTAAAATCCCGAAGATATTTAAAATTGAAAGCGATAAAGTGTCTATTCTGGCTGGGTCCTAGTGATGTGTCAACAGTCACTTTGATGAATCAGATAAATATTATTTCTGCCTTGAAAACAGTAAAATTACAGTCGATGGCTTTATCCTAGTTATTATGTGAGCACTTTTTTATTTACACAGAAATGAATTACTTGAACTCAATGATTTGAATTTTAAAAAAACATCCCAAATTGGACACAACATAATAAAACCTAAAGTTCAGTTGTTAAAGGACAACAAGTAAAAATGACAGTTACAATATAATATTAGTCTCTGTTTATTAATATGTGTACCATGATTTGGTGTTCTGGTGCATATGACGTATTATTAATATACCACTGTAATGAATGGTATTTCTTGCTGACTGGGTCATTTTTAGCTAACACTATGGTGTATGTATGTGTTTTATTTGGGTATGTGGACCAATAATATACCTAATTTAAACAAGTGCCATCAAATATTGTCTAAAGGTACGGCTTTTCAAGACAATATTTTCGGTATTACTTGAATTTTAAAATACGCATTTATGACCAAGGTAATGATAATTTGCTCAACGATGTTTATATTATTAATTAGAGAGCCCTTCAGTTTTGGAACACAAGATATGTCATTCTTCTTATCAACGGAATTTATCAAAATGTCGATTAAGATGACTCAAAGGACACTAAATTCAATTGATTGAGGAAGATTATGGCAGTATCGAATTTTTAATGCACGTGTAGGTGAAAATAATCTCATAGTTACAATGTTAGTAAGACGAATGGAAAGAAAATAAATGTAAATGGTATGAAGAAATGATTTCAAGACATCTAATGAAATCAAACCAGGGACGGAACTCAGATTAGTATTTATCAATTAGTTTAGATTTTGTTTTTGATAACCTTGAATAAGACGCATTAGTTACAGCCATATGAAGTATCTCTGTCTCTGTCTCTGTCTCTCTCTCTGCCTGTATGCACGTCTCTATATCTCTCTTTCTGTCTGTCTGTCTCTCTATCTCACTCTTTATATATATACATATATATATATATATGTATATATATATATATATATATATATATATATATATATATATATATATATATATATATATATATATATATATATATATATATATATATGAAAATGTAAATATGTATTTTAAATGATAGAATGATTTACTTTGTTCCATTTCGAAACAGCTATGATTTTGTTTGATGCATAGGTGCATTAGTATTTTGCCTAATTAATATATATGTGCATCCATTTTATACCCAAAAGCATTTAATATATCGAAGTATATTGTGTTCATTTTTTGCCGTCATTATGGTCCGCCGCTTGATATTATGTTATATTTTATCATTTATAATGTAATCTAATTAAGATGTCTTCAGCACTCACTTTTACCAAAAGTGACATGAAATTACAAATCGACTACCCGCAGATAAACTGTTATTCAGTTTTCATTAGTATGTGTGGGCATATATGTCTAATAACATAGGAGTAAATACAAATGAAATCATTTCAGTCAGTGTTAGCATCTGAAACATGTTGATGAGTGATTGAGAATGAATTCTCAAGACCTTTCCATTTTATTTTATATTTTATGTTAACTGTTGTATTTTTGCATAGGTTAAATAATCATCTACGACAAATATAACATTGATATTTCAAAATCTGATATAGAACATTGAAGTTAGTAAGAGCAAGAGAGAAGTAAATAATAAGTAAAAAAGTGTGGTTATTTTTATGTGCCAAGTAAGAACACATACATTAAAACTATATTAAATACATATATTAAATCTTAATATTATACGTATATCTATATTTACGTTTTAATTTTCACAAAAATAATTGTTAATTTCTTCATCAAAATATTTTCAACATTCTTTACAATATAATTAAATGAACAATGAATTCAGAAGACACCTTATTTCCGTATATATATTATCAAAACTGTTTTCAAATATAAAATGATAGCTAAGCTTTAAAAGGAAAATAATTTATATTATCATTACGTATCTGCCCCGAAACAAATGATATAATATTTAGTGTTAAGACCATGAAGCGGTTAATCTGAATTGCACCGTATTCGTATACATCTTTGTTTTTGTAGAAAACAACATATCAAGCCCAGAAAGTACATATACATATTTCAACTCATCACTTATTCATGTCATCTCGACCTTTGAGCTATATGTGTGTGATTGTGCGTCGTCGGTCGGTTCGTATATAAGAATATCGGCCTTCATAACTTTCAATACTCTGTACTACCGTACTTGTCATAATAAAACATGTATTGCCTTATTGAAAAGTCAGAATGGGGTTTTGCTTCTGCATTAGTGGTGGTGGTGGTGGTGTTTTATGTTTCTTTCTTGTTTATAATTGACGTGAGGTAGCTCCAACAAAAAAGAGGTAATTAGACGTATTAATATGTTACTGGTAGTCTTTCATGAATATGTCTTTAAAAGAGAGTCATGGATTAACGATTGAAATCTTAAACCGTTATTTTTTAAAGCATGCTCCTGTAATAATAAGATACCAATAGCAGTAATTAAAGCTGTTTTCAACATTATCAGCTAGTTCACATTTTATTCTTTATACATTCTGTATTCTTTATACTATTCTGGCTATACCTATACTAAATCTGGTGGAGATATTAATATGGCATTAACGTATGATATTTTCATCATGAATGAAATCGTGGTTGAACTGAATGTATTTTTGTCGGAGTTTAAAATCAAACCTTCGTACAAGTAATAATCCTGATATGACATTTTTTGGATATACATACCTTACCTATTATTACATATGGTTTTAAACTACGCGACATAAAGGAGCGGAAGGAACATTTTAGGAAATTTTACAGCTTGTATTTCTTTTGAAATATAGTTAAAATTAAAAACTAAATGGATGTATTTTGAATGAAATATCACACAATTCCAATGTTATATAACAAGTAACGAACTATATGGTATTTACACACTGAATAATGGTGGCGTTTGAAATCAATTCATATTTTGAATGTACTAATGTACCAATAGCCTCGAATATAAATAATAAGAGAATAGTGTCGATGTATCAAAATATTGTAAACCGAAATGCTCCTAACTTATCATAATATTCCCTAAAAAATATTTTTAGTCCAAAGGAATTAATGAGCAACTTGTATCTCGACTACTGAAATAGAAAATCCTCTTAAATAAGAGTTCAAACTCAACTACGTCGCTGGTTCAAAAATGAATAAGATATGAATAACTAAGTTCGATGCAGGAAACATTTATAAAAACTTAGGACAAGATATGAGGATCAGGATGACAACCGAAAAGTTATTTTCAGATCATTCTATGATGAAACCAACGTACTGTCTTTCCCTAAAGAATTAGTAACAATCGAGGCAAATATGAGGTTCAGAAGAAATGTATAAAGGGACACCAGTATTCTAAACTCAAATCCGAAAAAACAAGTTTAGTTACACATAAACATCTTCTACAATCATATGCAAACATTAGTATTGCGAACACGTTGTTTACATACTAACCCTTACGATATATAATCAGGAACAAAATGTAACATGCCATATAAAATAAATATACATAATACGCAACGTTATGTCATTATGCTTAAATCCAATATTGCATTCACTAACTGATAATATTAGTACTTCTTTCTCATCAGCAGAACTCCCACCATTTTACAAAACTGTAAAACCTCAGCTGAAGCAACAAACATTCGTCCATAACCTTTTAAAGAACTACCGCCCAGGTTCTAATCTCCCTATCATATTAAAAATCTTCAAAAAGTTTGTTCTAAACCAGCTTCTATCTCATTAGAATTCAAACAGTCTTTTCAGCCATGTACAGTCTGCAGATCGCCCGTGCCTCAGTACTCAAACTACTGGTCTGAAAGTAGTTAATGACATTATCACTGCTTTAAATACAGGTCTCACCCTCCTTGATATGTCTGTAGCATTTGACACAAAATACCGTGATATCTTACTTCAACGTCTTCAGCACGTATTTGGAATTCACAATACAGCCGTACAGTGGTTCAAGTCCAACTTTGTCAACATGACACTAATTGCATGCGTAAATGGAGAACACTCCACCCCAGTTAATCTATGTTCCACAGTGGTCTATTCGTATACTTGTTCCCTTGGTTATGCACTCAGCCGCTCTCAGGTACCATCGATCATCATCCGTGTCTCGCCAGTTGTCAGATGATGACACCCAAATATACCAGACAAGCCAACCTAACTAAAATTGATGCAACTATCCAAGGTGCAGACAATGCATTTTTTATGTGAAATCATGGATGAAATGAACAAGCTGCAGATATCTGAATAAAACACGGATGACATTCGGATCATAACACAAAGACTTTCTCATTAACCATCTCTTACCTCACACAAAAATATAAGCATCACCAATATTAAATTCACACAGTTAGTACGAAACCTAGACGTTACTTTTCAAAGTACTCTCTTACAGCATCAACACGTCATGAACATATGCAAGGCAGCATAACTTGAGCTGAGACGCATTATTTCCATTCTCAAATATCTTTCAGTAGATATCACTAAAACACGTGCTTTCATTAGTAGCTTCAATACTGAGCTATTGCAACCCACTTCTGTCTCGTTCGTCTCAATATCAACTCCAGAAACTTCAAACACTCAGAGCACAGCTGATCGGACCATCCTTCAGTACTACGATCAGCGCACACTTACTTGATGCTCTGTACCCTGCACTGGCTATCCATTCGTTCCAGAATCAAACACCAAATGTGTTTTCTGTGAGACGTTTCACTGACTTACTCCGGTCCAACATACCTATCTGACCTCACCCATGTGAACTTGCCAGCCCGATACGTAAACTCCTCTTCTGACAATCGTATACTAATTATTTCTACTATGAAAATGATGTAGTGTGGACAACCTTCTTTCGCATACCAGGCCACGGCAATGTGGAACACATTTCCCATTTAAAGTAGACACAGAGACCCAGTGATCACTTTCAAGAGTGATCTTAAAACTCACCTTTCTCGACTGCAAGACTAAACTTAAAGACCTAATAAAGTGTCCTCCCTTAAATACTTTAAGTATTGCGTTATCCTTTCTAACTTCATGTTTTTTTTTTTTGTTTTTTTTTTGTAATTGTATCATTATAAATGTTGTAGAGCGCCTAGAGCGTCTACTAATTAGGGGCTATACAAAGTACTTGTTAGGTTTATTATCATCCATGACTTCGCATCAAAAATGAACCGCTCCGGTGACTTAGTGGTTAGAGCGTCCGCCGCGGGAGCGGGGAAACTTGAGTTCGATCCCCGGCCGAGTCATATCAAAGACTTACAAGACTGATACTAACAGCTGCCTCGCTTGGAGCTTAGCATTAAGAGGTTAGTTTTAGAAATTAGTCTTCCTGGTTTCAGGATAATGTCACTGAGTGGGACATCATGTTACATGTCTGCAGCATGATGCCCCAGTACTTGACATCAATACAAACTGCCTCACTGCAGACGTCGTAGCGATATGACTAATTTTGTTAAAGCTACGTTAAACATCTTAATGAAAAAAAACAACCTAAACAAAACGTCAGAAAAACACTTCTCTACACATTGGAAAGTGGCATCAACTTCAAGTCTTTTAAGAATTTAGTCTACGTTTATCGGTGGGTTGGTTAACTGTCTGAGGTTGAACATATTAATGTAGTCTAGGAGTTTTGATATGTATCGGTTTCCAGGACAGTAATAGTGAACAGTGGAATCTTGGAAAATAATCACGTTGCAACCTAGCAAATGTCCATGCACTAGGAAGATTCGGAAATTGCTCCCATAAGAGAGATCCAGTTCTCCTACTAGGAGGAAGCTGTCGAGGTAGACAAAATGTACTGACCTTAGTTCCAGTATCAGTGTGGTTTAAATTAGTCATTATTAATATTGATATAATTATTTGTAATGACTTTAGACCAACATTAACTAAAATGAAATATTTACATTATATATATATATATATATATATATATATATATATATATATATATATATATATATATATGTATATATATATATATATATATATATATATGTATATATGTGTGTGTGTGTGTGTGTGTTCTTTGAACGCTCGGGTCACTCTAATCACTCTAGACACCCTAGACACTTCAAAACCTTTTGGACGCTCCAGTTAATATGGACTGCTCTACACAGCTCTACACACTCCGGACACATCGTACACTTTGGACACTTCGGAAAACGTTACAAAACATAGCTCTTTACACAACGTCCTTATAGTAGACCCCTAACTGACACGACTATCAGTAATGTAAAGAGTTGTACTTACGGTGATGTATGTATGCACAAATATCATCTGTACTCTTTAAGCATTAGGGTCTCCCCATCAAAAGCACTTCGCCCGTGTGGCATAGGTTGGACCGAACTCACTATTTCGAACTACAATAATATATGCATTAATCACAACTCGGGTATCGTTGTACACATAAACAACACTCGAGTACATGTATTTAAGAAATCAAAGGGTTTATACAACCTACATCACGATTTCTAAAACACGTAAAAGCATTTTCGTAGCTTAGAATTCATGATTCGATGTTGCTCGAAATCTAGTCATATGTCTTAATTAATTCTAATATCTTTTCATCTAAAGAATAGCTCGAATATGGTTCTTAAGAATGACTAAAGTGTGTTGTTTAAGGTAGATATATTCTTTTCATAGGTAATTATATTTAAAAATCAAAGAGCACTTTTGCATTAAAATCTCTTCGTGTACTGAATTATTATTTGTGTCCGCATTTCAAGAGGATTAAAATTCTAACGATATACGATTGTAAACTAATGTCAACTTGATCTTTTTCGCTTTGTACCTGAGAACAAAATTTCTGATGTAAATTCCTGATCACTCAGGTAAAAATCGCTTAGAGTCAATATGTAATACACGTTTCGCATTTCTTCAATCTTTTAGTCAGATTAAAGAATAGTCAAAATGGACCGGTGACATGACTGCTTGCTGCGCTGCCAAAGACTTGTATCATTGAAAAAGTGGACGACTAAAAACAAACTAAGTACCAACTTTAGGCGAGCTATTTAAGAAGCATTTTGTTTGCTCTAGTTTCAAGCTAAATGTTTCTTCCTCACAATATCAAATTTATAGAATACGTTATAAGTAAATTATGATACAATTCATCAAAAATATTTGCTATGAGATATCGTAATTTGCATCAAATTTAAAAATTAATCTTTATTTAAATCAAGCCTTATATTTTCAAACAAAGAAATATAATGTCTGACATAAATCTCAGGAGAAGAAAGCGTTTTAAACTATTTGATGAAATGTAGAGCATGGACATTAATCAAAAGGCATATTGATCACCCTCATCCCTTTTAGATTATACCTTCATCTTAACCATTCCGTGGTACTGCTTTGATGTATTTTCCTTTGAACAGAAAACACAAACACATCACGTTTGGAAACTATAACAATTACAGCTACTGTCCATGTCTTATTACTTGGGCTCTGATACAGATATTTTTAACACAATGAATGAAAATTATAAATTAGTATTCTATAATATTTCCTTCCATATCTGCATTTAAGAGAAAATAAATACCTTTAATAAGCAGATTCAAAAGTAAGTTAAACGTAATGAAGACATATCAGTCGCTTCATGTCCCGCTGGTTATTATAAATATGAAACTTAAGGATTATTTGCTTTGGGGGTTCTTAAATGGTATGTTTTCACAATCAAGCACGGCAGGACAAGGCGGAAATAAATTAAATATTGTTCATGATATAAGAATAATAAGAATTTTATTCCGCATCACAAGTATATTGTGTTGGATGTGAAACGTGCTAAGAATGGCCTAATTTTGTATGTCATCCATTGTGTATTGAAGATAATACTTTTCACTTCCTCTCAGTATATTTCACATTAGAATATGGTAAGAGACATGGCGAATCAACTTATTTCATGTGTTTGATTATTAAATTTAGAGCAGTATCTTTAGTGAATACCAGAATCTAGTAAGCTTTGTTGAATATTAGTGATTTCTCTCAATGATTGATTCAGCGGTGTTTTCCGCATGATCTGTAACATCTATTGATACATTAGCAATGATTCGTCCATCTGTTTATCTGTAAATTTAGTTCGTCAATATCATTTTTCTACATATTGTGCTTAATTTTGAAATATACCCAAGCAATAGTGACACTATATCATCCACCTAAATGGAGTATCTTCTATTCCAAGTAAATAGTGATATACAGCTGTGAATATATATATATATTGTTTGAATAATGCAGAGTCTCAGCTGAGTGTACAATCATGGATATGTTTACAATGATATACGTCTTCTTTATGCTGTTTGGAACACTTCATGCTACAGGTAAGCTAAATAAACATGGTTGGATATATCAGTGGAAATTGATCATGAAGAATAAATAAGAAGAACCGAAGCGTATAAATTCATACATGAATCAACATCGCGAATTCCAAATAAGCTCATCTGGCATTTTTCATACCTTTAATTGAGATCTGAAACGTGCATTGTGATATTCAATTAAATATGTTGACGTTAATCTTACGATAATCATGAACAAATAATTATGAAAGCAAAGGTTAAATGAAATCCTAATAGTTTTGCAAAGCGATTTTACGCGCACATAGTGTTAGTTGTTTAAATATTCCTGAATCGACTAAAAACTTAATCGGAACAAACATATACATTTAGATTATAACTGGAAACTTATCTTAGCAACATTCAAGCAGATAATAAAGATCAGTCAATATAGTTGAATAAATCAAATGTTCACTTGCACTTACGGCTTATATCAATTGAAATTGAAACCTGTGATTCTTTTGCAGCTTGGAAACTGAAGACTTACATTCCAGGCGACAATGTAACTGTACACTTTGATCAACTTGATATAAATGAAAAAAATATGTTATACATATCTTTGTCTGGTTACATCAGTAAACTACACGTCAATAATTTGATGTTGTATACACCAATAAAGAATCAAACTGATATTAACATAAATTATGTTGGCCGAATACAGAGGGTGGAACTGAACAAAGGGAGTCTCAGTTTTCTTCTATTCAATGTCAGTTTTTTGGACAGTGGAAATTATACAGTCATCGAACATTCTCTGGAGAAAGTAAAAACAAGTATTATTGTTCCACGTAAGTTAATTTAAACTATTGCATATGCACTCATCATAAACGCGCCCAAACCGTTGATAGGCCATGTATATTCCGATTATAACTAGCTGGGGGGTACATTTCCAGAAGATTTCGTTAGACGGTAGTTTCCCATTACCCTTTGTTAAAATTCCACGCTATTTAGTTCAATAAATTTGCTTATTGTACATATTTATAGATAGTTAACGGGTAAACATCGTGTATTTAAGAGAAATTTATGTTCTATTGAGATTTAGCTAACTCCATTTGATGTATTATTTATTGATTTGGTTTGTTATATTAATAAATATTGATTACATTTTCCATTGAAATCTTTGCTTCATCTAAGTAAGTTCTTTTGAGCTTTCATTTTTATGCAAGCCTTTTGTCAAATGAATGTTAGTTAGTGCAATTGTCTTGGCAATGGACCTGATATGAGTTAATTTATTTATTTCAACTCACAATTGTGAAAAAAATAGATAATATATTTGAAAGCAACTCTACAATATAACATAATGATGAGTATTCAGTCGTTCATTGCAGAGGGAGAATGGTAAGGTTCAATAAACATAATAATGTACACAAGTTTTGACAAACATTGACTTTCTATATTTTGTAGACCACCGTATTTTTGGACAAAACAATGAACCTATTATGCTTTCTTTCACGTGTAATATGACACATGTAACTTCAATCAAACTTGAGATGATGATTAGTACAATACATCATTTGGTTTTAAAATATGATATGACCAATGAAAAAAATACAGAGGTTGGAAGTCTGTTTAGTAATCGAATAGATGGCTGTGTATTTAAAGGAAACATTTTCTCGTTCACCATTGGAAAAGTAACATTGACAGACATGGGCATGGTTGTTGCCTGGGACAAAATGAATATCCTGATGGATTCCATACTTTTGGAATTTGAAGGTAAATATTTCCTCCAAGTCAGAAAATGATATATACTGTCTGAAAGAAAAATTGTGCATATCATTTTACTTACTATGTAGATTATTGTTTCGAGTTGGTTAAACACCAAGTGAAAATATCGAATGGTCTTAGCAGTTAGACGTGTTTACCTTATAGTTATCTCCGTTGGATTAGAAAAGAATGCTAGTGTTAATTCCTTTCGCGGCATGCAACGATTTAGTGTGCTGTTACATGTGACGCATTCCTAGTAGGTGACTCTTCGTTGATTGAGTCATTTTAAAACAATGCTACGACGTTTATATGTGTTCCACTAGGATACAACGAAGAAACTTATACTATGATGTTCAGTTAATGCCATAAAATGTTTTCTAAAGTTACATACTCCACAATGGAGTAAAATATATATTTCTGATGCATGGAATATACTTCTGCTCCAAGTTTTTAACATTATTAATTTCAGATCCTTCTGTGCTAGAAAAGAACCTATTGAGTTCGTCCTATCAAAACAATGTCTGGTGATTTAATTTAAAGTTATATAAGGCACACTAAATTCAACAGATTGAGAAATACAATGGCAGTTTGAGATTTATTCGTATTTCAGGTTCAAAAAGTTATCTCTTTGTTCCAATCTTAGCAAAAGGTGAGATATACATATCAAGTTCAATAATATAAAACAATATTTGAAAACATTTATTCAAATCAAAATCAGTGACAGAAATTATATTGTCATACATTTATGATTTCATAAATCTTACTCAATATCTCGAGAAAACGAACCATGGGTATGCAAAAAAAACACTGTTAAATATTTTTTTATTTTGGTTAGTCACATAGCGGAAAAATGTATATTTGTTTGCATATATATGTTCTAAAGAAATCCCCCCTTTCTATAAAGAAATACGGTAACTAATTTATAACCGTTTAGTACATCAGTATGACAGTTTGCAATTATTTACAACTATCTCCACGGCATTATGTCTGAGACATTCTCGATTATTATGTGGGCTTTGCCAGTCATTTTGAATGACATATAATATGTGAAAACATGAATTGTATTCAATTTTGTGCATTGCCTCTAAATTATTGAATTTATAGATGGTCTCCAAATATCATCTTGCTATTAAATACTTTTCACACCATACAATGGAGTCTACTTAATAGGTCTTTTGAATCATGTTAACAAAATCAACTTGAAGTTTACATTTAGACTATCAGCAGGTTAATTTGTTATTTAGTTTGCTTTTTTTTGTTAATACAGACAGATTTAATGAACTAAGATTAAATACAAAATGATTTAATCTCAGTAAGTTTTGCTTCCTTATGATATGAATGAGAACGTATACCCCTATGAATGCATTCAATCCGTTTAGTGTATTTATTTTGTTCGAATATGACTTACAGTGTATCAACTAAACATATACATTAAATGGAGCCTTGATTGTTCAAAGTCTGATAATGAATATTAAGATTAAGTTTTAAAAAGAAATAAATAAGCGTTTAGTAGTTGTTTTGTTTCTGTAAGGACTTCGGACAAAGCGAAACGAAATATAAATTAATTGTTCACGTGAAGTTAAATCTTATTAATATTAAGGATCTATTTTTATAGTAATATTTACACAACATTGTTTGTTAATTTCGCCGTGGACATATTTGTATTATCTAGATAAAAATAATTAAAATACTAAGCTACTTTGCTTTTTTTATCAATGCATTCATGGGACAATTATTTTTGCGTATATGCTACCCTAACATGTCTTCAAAGATGCACTGACATTGAATCGTTGAAAGGAGAATAAGACATTTGATCAACACATATATGCACCAAAGAAAATGTACTAGTATTCTGATTTAAGACTATTAATGAATTAATCTGAATTACACCGTATTATTATATTTCCTTTTATATGGAAAGCCCAGAAAGTACACCAAGATATTTTACTTCAGCATCTGCCCCTAAAATCTTGAATTGTGGGGCAGAAAATTGTAAGTAGTGAAATATATAAATAAGGAGCTTGATTCATTTATAAAGTTATAGTTTTAAAAACAAAACAAATATATTTGAGTCTTGTTGACAGTTTTGAAACTAAAACGAGACTAGACGTTTTATTTGTTATGTATTCCTTCTTTTCATTATATAATCTAATTTTTTTTCATCCAAATGTAGACTAGACCTGTATTGTTTAGAGTGAAATAAAATGACTATTTGTCGTCTACACCAATACAATTTATTTAATAATACATAATATAAGTTACCTTTTAATCCATCATTGCTTTTGGTAGATCGATGTCATATTTGTATGAATATATTTTATCCATCTGAACTACTCTGTTTTAACACCAGAAATCATCTATTTTATTACAGGCATGTTAGAATGGATTTTCGTCTCTGCACTGGTTGTCTTACTTATAGCCGCTGGCCTGATTGCCAATACTTTGCGGAGGCTTATCAATAGGACCAGTAAGATCAAATTATCCTATAACAGAAAATGAAGCATTTTCCTTTAATTTATAGATATAAAAGAGGATTAAGACACCCATTTAAGACACACATCAGCAAAACCAAGTATGTTACTCAATCGGTATATATTGGTCTACATACAGAGAGGGACAGAGGGAGATAATAATTTAAAATAAGAATTGTTTTAACTTAACGAAGCTATTTTTTAATTGTTTAGTTTTGTGTTCTATTGGATTAATGCGTCTTATTCAATAAATTAATACAATGTATTAACATCGTTGTTTTTGCCTATTGACAAAAAGTAAATGAATTTTATTTTGGTCTATCATACAGCATCTATCATATCTATATATCTATCTCTCTATCTATCGCTCTATCTATCTATCAAATCTATCTATCTATCTATCTATCTATCTATCTATCTATCTATCTATCTATCTATCTATCTGTCTGTCTGTCTGTCTGTTTGTCTATCTATCTATCTATCTGTCTATCTATCTATCTATCTATCTATCTATCTATCTATCTATCTATCTATCTATCTATCTATCTATCTATCTATCTATCTATCTATATATCTATCTATCTATCTATCTATCTATCTATCTATCCATCCATCCATCCATCCATCCATCCATCCATCCATCCATCCATCCATCCATCCATCCATCCATCCATCCATCCATCCATCCATCTATCTATCTATCTATCTATCTATCTATCTATCTATCTATCTATCTATCTATCTATCTATCTATCTATCTATCTATCTATCTATCTCTCGATGTGACGATTCAAAGCTAGCGGCCGGTCACGAAATTCAGTTTGCAATAAGTGCTAACTCTATCGGATATGTATATATCATGGATTTACAAAGATATTTGAAATATCGCAAAACTGTACAATGAATTTGTTTCTTTTGCATATATTCATAGCTTGTGAGTACAATTATAGTAGCTGCAGTTACATTGTATAGTCCTTTGATATTCAAAGCGTCGTTTTGTAACTAATAATCTGATGTTTTCATTATATAATTCATATCAAGGGAACATCATTTCCTTAGAAGTGACGTTGCAAGTGACCGTACCTTACAAGTTAGAACATTGACAGTGGAGACGGGCAGTGATGTCTGAAGAGGCACATAAAGCAATAAACATATTCAAGGCAAAATGCAAGACTTGCTTGCACAATATGGCAATAAATGAAAGCATTTCAGTAATCTTGGTAGATGTTATCAAACCGGCACTTCTAATTACAAGTGTCCACAAAAGATGAATATTGGTGTATGATAGTGAAAGTCGAGCGATTGTTTGTTTGTTTGATTTCGATTTTTAACTTACCTTTATATATATGTGTGTGTGTGTGTGTGTGTATGTGTGTTTGTGTGTGTGTGTTGGCACATAATTTCATTTTTACATTCCACATTCCATTAACTGGTGTTTCGGGGGGGGGGGTCAACAAACATAATAATGATTTAAAATAAAAGCCGTTAGCATTTAAATCTGAGAGCCAAAAAAACTTGCATACATTTTCAGTCAGAGTAAATAATAAATATGTTAAGAATTTGTACAATCGTCTTTGTCCTGTACTTATTCAACAGCAGAGACAAAAGTAGGCATCTTTTCTTTCAATCCTCTCTTTGATATGTTTGTAGTAATTGAAACGCTTGGATCAATGGAACAGATTTGTATCTTCATCCTATTCTAGAGTGTTTTGCTTCTGCGTTTTACTTTTCATTGTTAGATTAGATAAGTGTCACGTTGTAAAATTAAACCAGAATTAGACATGAATATGTTTGACCCTGAGGCAATAATATCTCGCCGTCAAAATATTTGGAAATGTTCAGCCAGTTAATTGACATAGCCATACACGTGAGACGGGCGTACTTTTTTGTTGCAAAAGCCTGTTACGTAATATTGTTCACAGTAAGTGACGATTTCTTGTTTGGAACAAGGGAACAGCAAAGAAGGTCGTAAACATCATTGACAGAGGGTTGGGCGAAGTGGTGTATGATCATTATGATCCAGTCAGAAGTGAGCAAGGCGTGCCAAATATTAGAATCTCACTTAAAAATATATTATCTTGAGAACTAAAATGTTAGTAGTGTTACAATTTGTTAGCGGAATGTAAGGCAAATTAACTACTCCAATCCCGTTCGCTATTAGCGGGATTCTTATTCCGTGAATAATCAGGATCTTCGAAATGGACGCCTTTAGGAACCAGATGGAATCACCCAGTGCAGTGGTCAGAGTCTCTGGGAGACAAAAAAAATAAGCTTTATTGGCACCAGAGGGAATTACCAATGCAGTTGGTCTGAGTCTCTGGATAGACAAAGGAAAAAAAAAGAGAAGAAGACACATACAGATGAGTAGGAACCCAGGACAGAAAGGAAACTTTCACACACGAATTCAAATGATTAACTATGCCGTCGAAGGATAGGGTTGTAACTAAATTGTATTTGAGTGATGAATATTTGAATTATATCAACTTGTTTTTATTTGAATTTCACAACTTGTGTATTCATTAATTTAACTGTCGGCACCGCTGACATTGGGCTCAGAGCTTTGCATCTCTCTATCGTTACTTCAACGTCTGACAAAAACGAGCCAGGGCGGACTTCTGTATTAATTTAAAGAAATTGGGAGCACCCCAGACCAAACTGAAAAGCAGCATACCTTCACATTGGCGAGCTCATCAGGTATATGAATTAGAAAAATATTTTAATTAGGATCTAGAGTTTAAGTGTTAGGATGTACTAATGAACTGTGTGAGATATACAGAATCTATGTTGGGGTTTTGACCGAGACAATTAAATCTCAGCCTTGGGGTTATATTATTTGTCTCCCCGCGAGGCTTGTCCGAGTGGGGAGATATATAATATAACCCCGCGGCTGAGATTTTATTGCCTCGGTCAAAACCCCAACGTAGATTATTTTTCTCACCCAATGTTATCCTTTAAAGTAAAAATAACTCTTTAAAAGTGTTCAAATCGCAATGTTGACATGTGGCGCGTGAATACAAATATGCTAATGAGGGCAGTGATGTGACCCTTGCGTCCGAAGTACACTGTTCATACGCGTGAGCAAAGAAAATTAACAACATAAAACGTCGCATAGTAATGACGTATTATAACATTTAATATATGGATGTTATATGAAATTAACAATAAATAGTGATAATTTATTAGAAAGAAACTGTTTCCTTTCATCATTTTTAATTCTGAGAACCCACTCTCCCGTATCAAAGACTCTCGTCACCCTCCAAATATGACCCTTCATGGCCGGTTCACTTAAATTGTAATCCAAATATGCGCACCCTAGAGGATAACCATTTGCTAAACTTTCAAGTTGACGGATACTTTGAAAATTTATGTTTCTGTCTTGAAAATATGGCAAGTGATACAGTGAAATTTGTGTATGGATTAGTGTGTTGAGGGATAAAAGATTCCTTCTGGCTGGTAAGTGTATTATTTCTGAATAAATATTGCAGGTTTATTCTGTTGTTGCACAACGCAGATGCTTAACAAAATTATAATAGTGCATGTTTGACATAACATATTTCTGGCTGTTGCTAAGTTTTCTGTTTGTTGTTTAGAGAGTTGGGATGCTATTAAGTGTACAGGTATATAGTCTTATGTGCATGGATCAGTGTTGTCTGACAGTTCATTTCAGACACCATTGAGAATTTGATCCTATCTGGAGCACAGTAAATTTTCAGGTCAGCTTCATTAAATGTAGCTAACAGTATATACTATGTTTCACGAGAAGTGTTTACAACTAGTACAGTTGCTTGATCTACATTTAATGATCTGAAAATGTACTGAGCTAGTCCAGGATATAGAATAAACTTGACTATGCTGGTTAGAACGAACTAACATTATACATGTGTGTATTTGTCTCTATGAAAATGTTTTTGTTTTGGTGTGTTTTAAAGACAGATATACCTTAAGTAACTATGTTTTGGTTATATATTATCTGTTGTTGTTGTTGCTGTTGTTGTTTTACTTGAAAACAACTATGGCAAAGCAGAAGACTAGACGGGTTTATTTTGTTAAAAGTAGTTCTCAGCGCGTGGACACCATGACTAAGACGACTGGTCTGAGACGAAAAGACTGAGATAAGAAACGTAAGGTTAGCAAAACAGCAATATTTATCTGTCGCTTGGGTGAGAAATTTCCTGTCCGGTATATTTGAATTTTGTTTGATTTTTCATATTGTGTATATTTTATTATGACATTTGCATGCTTGGTATATTTTTGTTTCCTATCAGTAATTGTGGAGCAAATATCGAGCAAATATTTTACCTGAATGAAGTTAGGGGCGACAGGTGAGTATTTGGTTATAAACGTTAAAATTTGCCAATGTTTAGTAAGCTAAGACAAATTATCACTTATTGATAGTATAATAATAGCATGGCTACTGAAAGACAGATGGTTAAAGAGTACCGTGCCATTGGCAAAGAAGATTTCTGCTACGTGGGAGATGTCATGGCAGTGTTATTAGAAAATGCATTAAAGAATGGAAAAGAGGAAAGGCCGCAGAAACTGCGTTGACCCGTATATTCCGAAAGAGAAACCGAGAGAGAGAGAGAGAGAGAGAGAGAGAGAGAGAGAGAGAGAGAGAGAGAGAGAGAGAGAGAGAGAGAGAGAGAGAGTTGGCTCGGATATCAGCCAAATGGGAAACCCATAAATATATACAGCTTTGCCGAATATCCGCTGACAAAGTCACAAATGAATGAGAGCTCGCTTACGCTCCCGATATCGAAAAAGAAAAGATATGAGCTATGGCTAACACTAGGCATGACTCCAGTACGATCCATGGAAGACGCATTCGACCACTCATCAACTACCGAAAGGTACAGATATGCATGCCGCAATTGAATAACAGAGTAAACTCATGATTTTTTCTTGCAATTTGAGAAACTGGCAACCGCTAAAAACATTTTACTGCATCACTATGCGATCAACATCTCTTTCCTGCAAGGTGCAGCTGGTGATGTTTGCCACAACTTAGCTGCCGACGAGGCTCATGACTACGATGCGCTCAAAAAGTGCCTTCTTTGCCATTATCGGTTGACTGTCGAAACGTACAGTAAACTTGGTGGGCATTCGACAAAAAGGACAAAGAAGTGCCACTCTAATTTTCATACCCGCGTTAGAGAGTTTTTTTGGATGTGGATGCAGATGGACGAGGTTGAACGATCGTACGACAGGCTACGCGAGATGATACTCAAAGAGTATGTCCTGAGCGCTTACCGTCGTCAGTTGACAGTCTTTTTGCAGAATGTGAACACCTGACGCTCGAAGAAATCTCTAGCATGGCGGAGAGGCAGGAGCAGGCACACACAAATAGTGGAGGTTTCGGGGAGCGGATCAACCCCGACCCACTGAGTCGTGCCGTGTGGGGAAGGAAGAGCCGGCTGTTCCTAACCGTCATTGCGACTTGAAGGTCGGAGGAGTACCCTCAGGTAGAAATGTCTCCTATAGACCCATAAAGGTCCCATCCACATAAACTGGACTTGCAGGTTAGTGAGGGCCTCCGACGTGTTCAAACTGCAATCACCCGGGAAACTTTGACAGGAACTGTCAACGGAGAAGGTGGCTACATCTTGTACGACACCGGGTGTAGCGTTGCAACCCTTGTCGACAAGGAATACGTGAAGCATTGTGACCTTGATTCACCGTACGTGTTTGGGCAAATTGAAGATTTATGTTTGGCTGGACTGTCAAATGGCGTCATATTGGTATGTCCGAGGTTGAACGATCATACGACGGGTTACGCGAGATGATACTCATACTCTCTTGTCTCTTGTCGTATGTCACAACCAAACCTCGAAACATAAACTCCGATGTCGATGAGTGTTATGGAAACCAGGTCCAAGAGTTGACAGAAGAAACCGATTCCGGTGGAAGCTACGTCGACAACGGTCAGTAACGTTCTTCCGGAAAAATTGAGGAAGCGTCAAAATGACGGCGCAATTTTAACGCAGTTGCATTAACACGACAAGGAGCAAACGGAGAAGGAAACAATTAATGGCTCAGTGACAATGGGGATCTTGTATCGCCAGAAAAGCGGCTAACACTTTAAGCATGTTGTCGCACCGAAAGAGAAGCGATGCAAAGTGTTAGTCTCGTGGGAGGACACATCTGATTTGCCTAGACGTGATTATGTCCCTCTTGTCACAAGTGTCAGATAATGGCACCGAAAACTGATCATCGACCTTTCCCCTTGGAATAGTTCACCCCTTATCGACAAACCCTTTCGACGCGTCGCATTTGATTTAAACCGGGGTAATCGAACTAAAATCGCTATAGTCTAACGATTGTAGATTACGCTAGACGTTATCCAATGGCCGTCGCGATGCGTGTTATCGATTCGTAACCCGTTGCTGAAGCGCTGTTTAGCATTTGCTCAAGACTTGGAGTGCCCGACAAGATCCGGACCGATCATGGGATACAAATCATAAGTCGCGTGATGGCAGAGATAAACTGACTGGTGTCAATTAATCACCTCAGGATTACACCGTACCACCCCAAATGTAACGGACGGATCAAATGGTTTAACGGGACATTGAATATCAGGCTCAAGAAGCTGTGTGAAGGCCACCCCAAAGACTTGAATCGGTACATTCCTGATATGGTTTTTAACATATCGGGAAGTAGCCCAAGCGAGTTTATGGTTTCCTTCCTTTGAACTCTGGTATGGAAGGAGCGTATGTGGCACAATCTTCGTACTGAAACAGCTGTGGACAGACGAATACGCCAATCTCCTTAAGCGATATCGGGAAATCGAGACCATCCGCGATTGTGTAGTCGCCATGATCGTCATTTAAAACACCAAAGGCGACATGGAACGGCGAATACTGTCACAAGTTGAGACACCCTCGGACATTGAGTGCGACCCAATGTTGACCGCGGTATAGCGGAAAGAGATATACAAGTTGCTGGCCGGGCATTTCGATGCACTTATGGAAATACCCAGTAGAACATATCTTGTCGAGTTGAGGTTCAAGCTGGTAGACTACCGGCCATGTCAGCGTAAACACTATCCATCGCCCAACACAAAACGACAGAATATAAGGGATCAGATCGAGCAGATGAATGATCTGTTAGTAATCGAACCGTGCAGCTCTCTGGTAGTCCTAGTGCAAAAGAAGAATGGCACGCATCAAATTTGTGTCGAATATTGGAAGTTGAATCAGGTGACGCGATTTAAAGTGGAGATTCTACCTGACCCCGGACATCTTTTCGCTTTTGCCTCGAAGGCAAATTTGCTCAAGTTGGTTTTGTTGGAGAGATATTGGCAAATCAATGTTAGAAAGGAGGATAGGGTAAAGCTTGCTTTTGCAACCCTAGATGGGACCTAACAATGGTTTAAAATGCCATTCAGAGTCAAGAATGCGCGCAGCATCTTCACTAGCATCTTCACTAGAATAATGCTGGCGTTTGTGTGACTCTTGCATGATAGCGGTGTCCACCACTGCATCGATGAGCTCTTGCTAGCCACAGAGAGGTGGGGTGAACACATTACGCTGCTAGCTGATGTATTGAAACTGCTACACCAGAAGGGATTGACAGCTCTCTCTTCTAAATGTCACGTAGGTTTTCGAACCTTGGACCATTAGGAACACAACATCAGCCAAGGCACGCTGGTTCCCGAGAAGTCAAAGGTGGAGCAGCTGAGACCCGCGCTACCTACCACGAAAATGAGGTGAGATCCTTCCTGGATTTGACGGGCATAACCAGAGAAATGTGAACAATTTCAGTACAATTGAATGGCCGTTGTCTGACCTGACCAAGAAACGGGCCCTTGCTAAATTATTTGGATAGATGCGTGCAATCTCGCTTTCCAAACGCTAAAGGTCAGGCTCACATCCAACGAGGTTGTTAGAATTCTAGATCTCTCCAAAGACATCGTGCTGAAAACTGACTCATGTGATACAAAAGTGGGAGCAGTACCGTTACAAGATCACGATGGGACGCTTTACCCTGTCGCGTACGGCAGTCGGAAATCGTCTGCTGTCGAGAAGAACTAATCCGTAACGGAAGATTCAAAAGCAGAATGTGTTTGTATTATTTATAATAGGATGAAGTTAATAAGTATTCTATCTACTAATAACCATTTGTTTTTTAACATATGTGGTGTTTTTGATAATATGATAATTGTTAAGTTGGTACATGGTTGGTATTTATTAAGCAATTTGATTAGCTTCATTACATGAAGAACCTTCAACAATGACTATATAATATTTAAAATGCATGTTGGGCTCTGTACGAATATACGTATTGGGTATCACGTCATTCATAAGGGTATGTTAATATTAATGTATACCCTTACTGACAATCGAAATGGTAAATATGAGGTGATCTAGTTATATTACTTAAAAATTATTGTGTCATTATAATTGTCGTACGGATGCTAGGACAATGAAAAATTAATACAAACTATACAGACTTTTTCCCAGCATACTAGTGTTTGTTGTGGTTAGGTTATCCATAGTATTCTCTGAAATTGTTTGGCCGCTCTATGGTGTCTGTTCCATAAGTAAGTGTTTCGCATGCAGAACTGTTAAGTGCCATAGCCGTCCAACTTAATCAGCCAATGATAAATTACCACAACATCGTTAATAAGTTATTAACAATTAGATAGTATAATTGCATGCTCTTATTATTTCATAAACAGACCCAAGTAACGAAGGCAACATTTTAAATAAAGATATTTAGAAATCAATAGCTTATAGACGTGAATTAAAATTACATAACATTAGATACAATTATATATCAGACGTTATCAGGTCGAAAACCTAAATATATAGATAACATATACCTTTCTACATCTGAATGTATAAGAAAAAATGATTATACTAGTGAAATTACACAAGATGTATAACAAGTGTATAAATATGTATACATACATTAAAATCAAATATTCAAAGTTTTGACTAAAATAAGTTATGTAAATTTATTATACCTTTCAGCAGTCGTTGTAGATGCACGAAACCTGCCAAAAGGTATTATTTTTACCTAGTAAACTCGAAATGGGTGTTGTTATCTTCAGTTTAGCAACACCGAAACCGCTGTCAATTTACATCAGATATCAAGATGTAACCTTTACAATTGCATTTAGTGACCAAACCATATTCATCACTGGTTTCAACTGACCATGAACTATACATTTCACGAGTGGATTGAGTAAGTAATATTTGTAATAACAATTTCCTGTACACGCTTGACCATTTTAAATTCTCTCCTTTTGGGGGCAACATTTAAAACGAAATATCTGTATACGTTTCCTTGACAGGATGCATGAATCACTGATGTATGTTTGCAAGCTGTAATTATTATAAATGTAATTGCATTTCAATCTTTCTTCCTTTCTGTTTGCAGCTGTTTTCCTTTTGAATGTGTCTCTCACTTTTAACTTGACTGTCATTGTTCCCCGATCTCTTTTGTATTACTGCATTTGCCGCTGTTTCCTTTTCTTTACATGTTCCTGCATTAACATTTGCAATTTCATATTGTTATGTTTTCGAAATTAGTCTCATTTAATACTCTTTTTACTTTCCTAGAACACATGCTCTTCGCCCATTTAACATTTGTATTTCAACTTCAATTCCGTAATGTAGAGTCAGAAGGAAACTTACTAATCAAAACTAATTCTTTATCAAAGCTATTATTTTCTACCAAATATTGAACTACACTATTTATTGGATTTATTCATTTAGCAACGATAGCTTAAGCTTGGAAATATAGTTATTGCCATTTGGAGCATTAAGCCCATTTCCATGAACACTAACCATTATTGTGTAGGATTTAACATAAGGCTTTCCATTTTAAATGACATCTTGCAAGCCTGTTGGTTTCATTAAGTAAAATTAAACGGTTAGAGATTAAGACAATTCCTAAATTAAAATAAGTCAAAATTAAAAATAGTTTCAATATTTCACCATAATTTAATTTCCAAAATCAAAACAAATTGAAAATGTTTTTCTTGATATTTTCGTAGGTGACAATGGCCATTGCCACCATGCAAACTAGCATAAAGTCACAAATATCCAGATGTATACTTACATGCATATCCACTGAAAGAACGCCATTAAAGGATAATACTAAATATGTTAATAATATACTAGAACTATCATTAAAGTTGTATTTTTAATGTTTGCGTCGGCTTATCGTTTACATTCTTAAGAACATAATTAAATGATCTATATGGTTGGCTTAGGGCTCAATGAATTCAGTGGACAAGTATTGTCTGTATTTTAGTATAATGTGCCTACCAAGATGAACGCAAAGTTAAGTAGTGATATACAAATAAGAAAAAGTATCAACAATAATCTGCATACAAGACAATGTTATAATATTCTTAGTTACAATTATTAAGGAGTTTATCTAAATCGTACCGCATTATTGTATTTTCTCGGTTCTATATAAAACAACACCATATCAATCCCAGAAAGTACATATATATTGTAATTGCTGAGTACTATTATAAATTAAGGGGCTTGATTAATTTGTCATGTTATTATTTTAAAACAAATACATACATTGCTGGTCTTATGCAAAGTTATGAAATAAAAACAGTAACTTTCTTTGTTTTGAATTCCTTTTTCCCTTCTTTTCAAACTACAATGTATTGATTGCATGTAGATGCAGACTGCCTATGCATTTCTGATAATGGAATAAAATGAATGTTAGTCGTATTCACTAACAGCATTTTTATGTAAAATATTATATAAGTTACACGCTGATCCGAATATTGTTTTTTCAGTATTTCGACGACATAGTTTGTATTGATTCATCTATGCCAAATAGCTTCTACCAACGTATAATATACCTATTTAGTTTTAACAATATGGATAAACTATATCCTGTTTATGTATCTCATGATGTATGCAAATATTGACGTAGGTATATCGTCATATATACGTTGTATCTACCTGTATTACTCTGAATCAATCCCATTACATATATGTTTGTATGGATTGTCGTCCTCGGTATTAGTGGTCGTAATTGTGGCGGCTGGCCTGATATTAAATGTATTGAGGATGCAGCTACAAAGGGGACGTAATATTAAATAGCCATATAATCAGATAATCCAACATTGTGATTGTAATTTATTTACATAAAACAGGACCCATGAAATCTATATCGAAGTTACAATGTTTCTAAGCCAATAGCAGCACTAATCGTAACATTTTGTATGTATTGGATATACATGTATAGCTGTTCTTAAGTAAATAAAAGTAGCAAAATGGAGTATACTGCATAAACCAGGAATGTACCATTATGGTATATATAATCCATCTCTGAGCTATATTTAAACCCAAGTCTTTCTGATCGCGATTTATATGGAATAACAAATTTATTTCCCACATGGAATGAATTTTTTCCCAATCTTCCTGGATGAATATATACCCGGGTTATGAATTACGTTTTTAATATTGCCGTTTAATTATGACACTGATGACAGTAACATAGGTATTCACACATTTAGCAGGAGAAAATAATTGTACAGCAAAATATTGGTCGCAGAAGGGCATACCTAAAGAAGCGTAGAATCTTGCAGCAAAATCTAGGCGTATATACGAATTGTTATTAAAAAGTAAAATTTTGTATCTCGAAACAAAGACTGATGTTCGTTCTTGTCTCATTTATATATTCCAGTCCCTAGCGCATACGGAGGAATTATAGACGCCTGGTGAAATAAATGTTCAAAAGTTAGGAAAACAAAGTTGAAATCAACTTTCCAATTTAATTTGGAACATTTCTTCCAACTAACATATCCTTATTTCCTGAGGCATGCTCATGTGAATGTGATCAATTAATGATTGCGCATGTAAACTTTTGGTTTTCTATGCTGATGGAGAAATGTCAGCATAGTGTTTGAGGGAGATCTACTCATTCTGTCCATGATGACTGTGTAACCTCCAATGAACTCTTGCTTGAAGTTATTATTTGAAACACTAGGAGATATCACTAGTGGCAGTCTTGGAAAAAACAATATTATTGGTCGCAATCTAAAGATGAATACTCTTAGACTAAGTTTATGTAAGTTCCGATAAATGTGTATTTATAATTGTTAACTACATTATTTTATAATCAAAAGTAAATAAATAATATGCACATTGGTATTGTAACAAGATGAAACCGGCTCATTAGCCTTCTAAGGCAGCCAGTAAAAGAGAAGGGAAACTCTGACTAAATCAACTTTGTTTCTTATGAAATAAGTGAACAAACCTGTTAACTACATTTTAACCCTTTCTAGCATGTACTTCAAATTTAGAGAGGGAGATGATCATTACCATCCCATGTTCCTTTTGTTAAAGATACCTAAACAAATTTAATATTACGATATTGGCAGTGTTGACAATATTATGGAACCAGTCTAAGCTTCCAGTCATCTAATACAGTGTCATTTTGCCATAAAAACACACTACATTTTTGTGTTAAAAAATAGTTAGCCACTATGACCATGAAACTATTTATATTTGGTCATTGTTTCTAAGGTAATCATGGGGGAAAAAAAGCATTTAGTATATGAACTGTGGGTCAGAGGGTAATTAAAGTCCAGAGTTTGTATTTTTCTTTGTTAGTATCACAGGTTAGTATTAGTTATGCGCGATGTAAATCTCGTGAGATTTTAATAGATCGGCAAAGCATGCATTGATACTACGTTTCGGACACGCAACCAATCTTTCGTTTTGACTTATTATCATGCATTTTGCTTGCTGTTTCTGATTAGAGTGATCCGTTTCACATTCATACAATGTGATAAGGTTAGACCTGTAATTCGTTCAACTAAGTTAAGAGCAAAACATCTGAGGCATTTACAAACTATGTATTGTATGTATTGAGTATTTCTAGACTACAAAACGTTAAAAAGCATGTGAGTACTTTCTGAATGTACTGTTTTTATTGTACCGGAAAATACATATCTTTGAAACTGTTAGTAGTCTGTCTAAATTTTGAGAACAAATGAAAGTAAGCCAAAATTTCCAACGCATTTTTCAGTTATGCCCGTTTGACAATATTTATTGCAAGAGCTGGTATTTGGTAACATGAATATCGCAGACAAGATGGTCCTCTCAGCGATCGTAAGCTCTTAAGAAAAAAATAAGGACTGTCCAAATAAATTGATGACAATCAGAAATTTACTGAATCAGCAGCAAAACAAAATACATTTCAAACGATTGAAGTATTGTTTGGGAGTATTTAATATTGTATGATGTGTCACTAAAGAGGCGATACATGTAGTTTTAATTTTGAATATAATCAGTGGAGGAAAAATAAACGATTTACTTTTAGTCTCCGTAATTGCGCTATTTCCAAATGTCTTACTTATATTACAGCAGGAACATACGTTTAAATCAATGATTTGTCTGTTTCACCTTGCAGTGAAATATTCAGAAGGGTCTGTTCCACCCAAGAAAAAGTTATCGGAATATATTGATCACGTATGGGTAATATGAGGAACATCTTAACGATTACATTAAAATTCATATCTCGAAACCCGACAATAAGAACGATATTTGATAAAAGTTAGATCAGTCAAGCAAGACGATTTGTTATATTGTAGTTAAACAGAGATTTGCAATCACTATCATCGATCATTTTAAGCATGCTTGTTTATATCAGACATTTCTAGCAAAGCTAAGGTGAATAAGTTCAGTAAAATTAATGAAAGGTCAGCACATATTATATGTAGTTGACGTTTCTAATAATTATACACGGATATATGTCATTCATACCGGTATGATTTGATATTCTGATAACACGTACATTGAATTGCCTATATCAACATTCCTTTGATTGTTATGTCGGTCATGTCAGCGCACGCCACTCTCTGATTTTAAATAATATATTGTAGTAAAATATATTTATATTTGAACAGGCACGAATTATTACATTTGGTTCTTAACTTTTAATTGGATGAAGCGAAGTATTTCACGTTTTGCACGTTTATTTTGAACCCTTTCAATTTTTTAATCATACTTTTCCGAACCAAATCTAAATTAGCTGGAGACATACTTTGATAATTATTATTACGCAACAGACGTAACTGATAATAACGGCAAGTTCTAAGCAATCATAGTCTACGTTTCAAAGGGAATTCTATGGGCGTGTCAATCCAATTACTCCCACAGAACGAAACTATTATTGCCTATACAAAAATATGTGCATAATTATATCTCATATACTTGGTCAGTGTTCATGTGATTAAAATTATAAAGGTTTCGCCAATGTTTTCTGAGATGTTATCAACGTGTTTAATTTCTTCATAAATGTTTAACGTTGAACGCTGGTGGGGTATGTTGATTAGCTAAACGGTAGGTAGCAGACCCGGCTTAATTTACAGATCAGATTGTAAATGTGTTTCCTTTTATTTGGAATATAACTAAATAAATATTTCTTTCATCTCAGTAGTGTTTGTGTTCAATGTCTACTTTCATTTCCTGCTTTAATCTGAAACATATTGTTTTCATGTAAAGTATAATCGTTGCAACGAATTCAGTAGGCGGCAAAACAAATGTAGTTATCAGTGACATTGTGCGATAACTCTGCTCTAGAACAGGATAATTGAGTGACAGTTGAAATCAGTAATTGACTCAATCACGGCCAATCCCTCACTGTTTCTTTAAACCGTTTGTACGTAAGTGCTTTCAACTATATGTCAGTATATTCATCTGTTCAAGCCGGCTGATAAATACTTATTAATAGAGAAATTAACTTTAGCATACATGTTTATATTTAACAAACACCTGATTAAATTTAGATAAAATAGGCAGTATTGTTTATTTTAATAATAATTTAAGTTTGTAGCATATATATTTGACTGGAAAAGAGCTTTACACATTGGACAAATACATGAACCTTTATGTATATCATTCCATTATGATTATGTGACTAAGTGGGACATCATGTTACATGTCTGCGACATGATGCCCCAGTGTTAGACATCACCATAAACTGTAACAGAGCCGACATCATAGCGATATAATTGAATTTGTGTTAAGGCTTCGCTAAAAATCATAATCACACTCTCACAATTTTACATTAAAAACACGGCTTTATAAACTAAATAGTACTGTCAATAATAATGCTCGATTTGTTTATTGGCAATGTCTTAAATCATCTGTTACTCCTTTAGTTTGATCAGTATGGTTATGGGATCATGTTCGTTATAATATGTGATAAGCAAAAGTGATTCCCAGTATCTTTTAACTGAAGTGAGTTGTATTTTATGTCTGTCTGTCTGACATGTCTGTCTGTCTGTCTGTCTGTCTGTCTGTGTCTCTCTCTCTCTCTCTCTCTCTCTCTCTCTCTCTCTCTCTCTCTCTCTCTCTGACTCATACACACAAGCACACCAATTATTGCCCTGACAAATATCACCTTGCAATGACTATATTGTGGATAAGAATTTGATTTTTAATGAAACATTTGAAATGAAAAGTATTAAAATTATTATTTGTATGAAAGAAATATAAATCAGATTTAATTTTGTTCAGATGAATCTTCTTCGACTGAGTCTTGTTCACCACCTCTTTACATATGTCAAGATACTTTGTAAAGTGGTGAAGAAATAAAGGCACCATAGTAAATGCCAGTCATATATATTGTCTACTGAAATGGCAGTGATATATTGTCTCATGGCATTGTTTCGTATCCCGCTGTTGTCTTTTTTAATATCTCCCGATGAACTAGGCACGATTATAAAAACTTCCTTCCTGCCAGAAACGTACTACATGTCACTGCTTTCTCAGTTTGTTTATGATTGATAAAATTTGTTGTGGTTTTGACTTTGGGACTCTCCGTTTACCATACCGTCGTGGCAGACTTGTTTGATGTTTTTTCATTTCTAGCGGTAATATCTTTACATTTCTGCAATCAATAAACCTGAATTCGCTATATACGAGTTTGTTTTTGTTTGATCGGGCATTTACAGAGTGTGAAAAGTAACGTTCGCAATACTCTGTATGTCAGTGATCATTCATGACAGTCTCAAGATGCATCATTCATTACTGCAGTATAACAGAGTTTCATCTTTGTTGAGATTCTTCAATATCATATAACCTATGTTTGACAATATTTTGAGGTACTGCTTGGTGAAAAAAATGGCATATGTAAGGAAGACACGCATGTTTTTCGCGTTGTTTGGAATAGGTCATACAAGAGATGAAGAAAGAGGTAAAATGTATACCAATTCTAAGTGAACAATGAATGGGAAGCTCCATTATCTGTCAAGCATGGAAATGGAAAATTCATTATCTCTCAGGCATGGCATTTGTTAGTGTGAAAGTATTCTCCTTGTCAGCTTTTTTTTCTTGAATAAGTTTTATCCTACAAGAAAGCTAGTGTTAAATTGCTCAAATGGAGTTGTTATTGCTGCCATATAGCATGTAATACTTTTTAAAAAATCTCAGAACTTTAATTCGTTGCAAAAGCGTAGTTTATTGAATAAACAATCGTTCTTTGAAGCTGATGAAATCTTCTTAGGATGTGTAAAAAAATGCGACCCGAACGTAGCTAACATTGTATTGTCTGAGCTTCTGTTCATTAGCACGTTTTGTATAAAATGACAAGAAAGAGTTGTTTTCTAACATAACTACAAGATAGGTATATCATCTAGCGGTATAGCAGACAGATAGGTCTACCCTTTTCTTCGTCACTCTTTCAAATGCTATCTGGTTCGTTCGACATTATGAAATATATCCATTCTTATGCAAGCTTTCCTTGTTAATTTCATTGCCATTTTGTGTTTCTGATCGTGTTAACTTGTGTGTTTATATGTGCATGTATGTGTGATGCTTATGTTCACATAATGTGAGTAATCACATAAATGTGTAATATTGTAATATAATCTCTCGATAGTTAAAATAAAAATTCCAAAATTTTTGCATCTTTGCTAAACTTTCTGCGTATTACTTTTAGAAAGTCTACGAAGGCCATGATTAATGAGGATCAACAGCTATAACGATCTGTTTTAATGCAGGACAATACATTTATCAAATACGTTACAGAACTGTATTTCATTCTTGCATATTTTCACATTGATGAATGTCTGGCTAACTATTGGAATTACTCAATGAAATCATTTAATACTATGCCGCTCTATCATTTAAACATGATTATAAATATTATACATGTACAACAGCATACATACGAGTATATTGCATTCTAAAGTAAATGTATCATGTCATCGTCGTTACATTCGTATCTGAAAACAAACAAAATTAATACGGAAGATAGTTATTCCTTCAATAAAAAACACAGTAAGAACGATTATAGTTTTGTAATTGTCTTTCTGTAAAAATAAATTTTTGCATTACATCAAATTCAGTCTTGCACCACAGATACTAAGATGCCATACAATCTCACTTTAAATGCTGATTTGGATTTCTAAACTAGTAAATTATTTAAATTTGCGTCCCATCAACATACTCATGAAACTTGTAACATTTAAATCGCTCTGTAAGTTAATGATATCATTCGATATCGCGCTGCAATGAAAACGCGTTAGTTCAATCACCATTATAAATAACCTTTCTTAATTAAATTTCTAGATAATTTGTATGTTACATGAACTTCTACACGTAGTACAGTTACTGAGCCCAAATCATGGTATAGTCACAGCATGTTTTGTATAAACACGTTTGGAGATATGTCCTTGCATTTTCATCCCTTATTATTATTATTATTATTAGTAGTATTTTTTTTAAAAAAAATCAATACGCCACAGAAAGGATCAATGAAAATTTAACGTCGAGAGTGCTAAATATTGCATAATTCCCTGTGTTCATTATATAGTTTTAATCTTACTCCGCAGAGGATTTTAGGACGTTTTTAAGACATTACTGAATTATGGCGAATGCAAAGACGTTATTCAACTAATTACTAGAAACCTTGTCTACTAATCATCTGCTGCTAATGCCTTTTTGCTCCTTTTGTTTGTAGGGGCATAGTTTGTAAATTTACAATAACGAAATTAACGTTCTGTCTATCACAAAAGTATTATTTAGATGTTCAAAGTCGTGAACACGTTCGCTGCATAACGAGAAAGTGCATATGGAAAAAAATGCATGTCATTTACAAAAACTTAATTGAAATGTAATGAGGTTTGTTACTGGACTTATTACATTTACTAATAATGAAACTACAACTATTACATGTTACGTTTCATCAAAGGAAACAATTTATAGTTATATACAACACTTGTCTTCTAAAATATTCACCAGTAATTTAATGTTAATTTGAATCTCAGCGTTTCGTAATTAAATACAACTCTTTATGCTTTCATCGATGTCATGAAGCATCTAAGAGAATAAGGGATTCAAACCTTTTAGAAAATATTCAGTACCTTCCTGAACAGGGCATCAATTTAGCAGTGGTATGGTAATACATACAATAAGCAATATGTGTATAGTAGTCATAAGTACAACCTTTGATAATTGTTTGGCTGTCTGAAACAGTCCCTGAGAAAGCGATTGAAAGAGCATGATATAATTAATTACTATATGATAATTACAATGTGAATAGTTTACTCCGATCTTCTTAATATAAAATATCTGTAATTAACAGAATACAAAATTAGCCATTGCATAATGAGAACATTTCCAGTAAGTGTGTATTTATAGATGCAGATAAACCCCTTTCGCACTGTCTGGTAGTTACGTTTTAGATTACTTTGAATGTATAACAAATGAATTGAAATAAAAAGTTTACAATATAACAATATTACTTACTATTTATTGCAGCATGTTCAAAATAAAAAATATGCTACCCTGGAGATAATGTAACTGTTATCATCGATGTAGTTCAAAAAGATAAATAAAATTTGTCAGAAATTTACTTTTGTGGTTCCACCAATAAGCAACATTTCATTAATGTGATGTTGTAAGACACAAAGAAGGGCCCTGCTGACAACAGAGATGTTATTAGAAACTACACTGGACGAACAACAAACATAAGTTTTCTGCTATTGAATTTTACTTTTACGGACAGTGCGAATTTTACCGACCGCATAAATTCATGTGAGAAAGCAAAAATCATTATTCTTGTCACACGTATGTATTATTTTAACCTTCTGTTATTAACAAGAGAGATCGTTTCATTACGGAACATTTTAGCATAATTATATTCCGTGTACGAAATTCTCTGAAATTTGTTCCGATAAATACAGTCCCGACTTCCCGATATGCATCATATTAATCTTATTTTAGCATACGCCCATATTAATTTCCCATTTTTGCTCTACAGTAACTTCATACTTCTGACATCCAAGGATTTACATATTTTGCGTGGATATTTTGATTATCAGATTATTCATTGCACACCCGGCTTGACGTTATGACAATATATGTTCAAAATGCAAAGATTGACCTGAACGGTACACTGATTAATATTAGTCATGACCCCGGGTCGAATTGTGTAATTCCATGCGTCTGTGAGTGACTGCATCGTCTTAAATCCGCTGGTCGGAAACATGCTAACGCTGGTGCATATTTTGCCCATGTGATAAACATTCTCGAGGGAAGGATGATATATAAAAAAGTGTCATTGCGGTGGTAATTTATTCAGTTAAACCATCTTGATCAAGTCAAAATCTGATGATACATAATAAATATAATAGTTTTTAATTCCTGGTTTATTCATTAACGTATGGTGATCGGTGATGCATGTCCGGGGTTGGAGAAGGGTATATAAACAAATGCGGATATTTGTTCTGTAAAACCCTGGAAGTAGGTAAACATTTCATTTTGGAAATGTGTAAGTTTAAAGATAAACTCTGGTCTTAAAGCTTTATAATTTCATTTTGTCTTTGAAACCAAAATGTGTTAGTTAAAAAGTGTGCTTGCATTCGACTGTTTATAAATAATATAAATCTATTTTGTAACATTCCTATTTTAGGTCGCAGGTTGACAGCATACGTCGATGAAACGTTCATCCTAGATTTCATGTGTAAAAACAGGAACACATCTTTGGTTATAATTAACACAATGGGAGTTAATGAATCCAAAACTTTGGTTATTTATACTATAACACAGAATAAAGGTACTAATGTTAAGGACGATAATCTAGGTCGTGTCGAAAATTGTGATTTCAGGGAAGCGACCTTTCGGCTTACTTTTCCAAGCTTAACATGCATTAACAAGGACACGTACATGGGATGACACTTGTCTCCTTTTGGACTCTATATTGATGGATATTATCCACTCTATTTGTAGAATATTGTCCATTAATTAGTTGGCAATACCGGTCTTGTTATAGTTAAATAATCTAAGTTTACCACATGTTTATAATTCCTTTTGTAAATTTTAATTAGATTTAGAGTTATGTACATTTTGCACAAATTTTATTCCAATTCGAAATGTAAATCAAACCTGCTTCAATCTTGAAGTGGTACCTGCTTTAATATTAAGTTTGTTACATGCAGGGAGAAACTTCTTATATATGTGATCCATTCGTGCACATATTTATGATTTCGATATTGACCAAGTATCGTAGCAACTGACGCAAACCTACGCAATCATTGAAGGCAACACAAATTTAACTATATTGTTTGTATCCCTTAATTATATTAGTAATCATAATCTCTCTCTCTCCCTCTCTCTCTCTCCCTCTCTCTCTCTCTCTCTCTCTCTCTCTCTCTCTCTCTCTCTCTCTCTCTCTCTCGTGCATAACTCATCAAATATAATAAATTAAAAACATTGATTTAATTGAACATTTGAGAATATTTATATTTGTAAACATTCGTACATATTTGATTCACGTTTCTCATTTTATTAAGGTTCAGTTATAAGTTTTACTAGAAAAAAAAGGACCCTCTCTGACCTTATTAGGTATCTGCATGTATTGTTGTCATTAGTGATAAATGATATTTAAAAAAAACAGCTAATTTCATTTCTTAAATTTATTTTTTATTTATTGATTTATTTTTCCATTCACTGTTAATTCGTACCATTTTATGCATTTAGTGTCCAGTATACCAGTTCTCGTTTACAGTTTTGTATGAATTTATACACTTGGAGTAGTTATGCGTTTTTATTGTTCAGGCAAGTAATTAGTTCAGAGGAATAATTAATCCTTCACTACCCTAAGTAATAAACGTCCTTAATGACGGACACCTGGTGGACTACTATCAGTCGGTAAATTAATTGAAATATAGTTTGCAGGCACATACAACATCCTTTAGTGAGCATAATGAAAATCAAAGACTTTTATGGTTTCGACACTTTTCTGCTTTCAATCAAATGTGTTTAAGCTCTGAGTTAGGATTGCATAGGAATTCGTCTGAAAGTTACCATGTTTTTATATTTATTTTCTTTTGTCTGTAAGAAAAAGGAGAAAGTACATCAAGCTGTTTTAGTATGCCTATGCATCTATCTATCTATCTATCTATCTATCTATCTATCTATCTATCTATCTATCTATCTATCTATCTATCTATCTATCTATCTATCTATCTATCTATCTATCTATCTATCTGGCTATCTCTTTATCTTTATATACGAATACAAGTTGGCAGGTATATATTTAGGTGTGTTGTCCTGTATATCTTCAAAAATATACATTCTGCTTTTCTAATATTAGCACAAATGTATTTATTTAGAGTGAATTCAGATTAGTTTCTGCCGTCTTTAATTGTGATCGTAGTTGTGGTTCTCCTTTTCGCAGCCGGCACGGCTAAAACTGCCTTACGTAAGAGTCGATAAAGAAGAGGTAATATTAAGTAATTAATCAATGTTAAATATTTATTAATATAATATTATTTTAATTCCATAAAATACTTGAAATGTGGTTCTAACTAAAGGGAATGAGGAAAAGCAGTTCATCAATAAAACATAAGTCATTTTCGGTCGTATCAAAAAGGATTGAAACTAATGAATCACACTATTAGTGTCATAAAAGGACTGGGCCTAAACAAGCACGTTTCTTAACTTTTACATGGAGAAAATGTTCTGCTTTTAAATGTATTCTCTTTATATACAGATGTTTCCTAAAATACGTTAAATTTAATTAAATATTAAAATTGTCTTGAAATTTCTGTATAATTAATATATACAGTAATTAACATTTCCTAAACAAGCAGTAAGAAAGAAATGAATACAAATTTAGATTTAGATCTTGAAAAACAACATCATTTATTTGTTAATGCAGAACGTAGTTATATTAACCATACAGTATATTGTGGCATGTTCAGGATTTGTTATCGAAGATGAACAGACTAACGAAATATTCACATAAATTACCGTATTGGCACGTTTCTATGATAAAACATTGCCAATAATGTTCAAACTGTTTGAGAGGAAGGATGATTTATAAAGTAATAAAACATAGATGTTGGGCTAATTGGGATAATCCGGAATATGATTGACTAATTCAACGACACATCAACGACGCATCAACATAAGATAGATAATATCGTGATTATGGAATTGGATTAGTAGCCTAACTAGCAAAAACACTACGTAGGCTGAACTGGCCCCTCGAATACTGAATTCAAACTGGCATTCATAGTGCTTCCTAGATCGACAAGCTAAGCACTAAGCTACGATCTACACAAAGGAACACAAATATATTTACAGAGAAGTGGTAGACTGAAAACACAAAGGTCTGTCCACAAACGTGAAAACAATCAACTGAAAGCGAGGAAAACAATATGGTAAAGTACATAGTTTTGAAGCCAAATCTTCATAATTGCGCTATAAAGAACAATAAATTTTACAGCTCCAACCAATATAAATCGTTAACATTGAAGATGCGAAATATATATTTCATAGAACACAAAGGGGTATTCATCTGGTAATATTGTTCATCGTTTATGCACAACTTCGTATCTGCAATCCTTTCAGTACCAAATACCAAGGTTAATAATCCCACTTCCTTTCTTTCAGCCAACAGATATGGTAATGGGTCACAATGCTTCGTAATGACATCTAGGGCTGCAAACGCTACAATGATTTCGACGATTAACAACAATTTAGATAATCTAACCAATCTCATGACTACAAGATGCACAGTTAACGTCACAATAAAAGAGCGGCAGATTTACCCAAGAGAAGTGCGATCATCCCCCATTACTACAAGCAAATTCAGGACACATTGTAATGTACCTTTGATTGAGAAAGCTGGATAACAAAATATCAACGAACATATACATGTGCATGATTATGCTCTTCTTCAAGATGAATACTGCTCAGACGAAACATATCCTTGCTTGGGGTCGGATTCGTTTGGAAGTGCACATGTGATATGGTACATGATGCAATGGTTCAACATAGTTATATGACTTTACTATAAATCGCACCGGATCCCACTATTACAACGAAAACAAAGAAACTGGTTTCAGATGCCGATTCCTCATATTGGTATGACAAAGTATACACGAAATCGTTACCAAGAGTCTATCCGTCGGCTGTATATGATAAGGTACGAAAAAAGAGAGTTGAGGAGACTCGTTGCAGAGGTTCCATTTCTGAGCTACAAAACCAAGAAGTTATCAACAAATATGTTCCGCCAAGATCATCTGACGCAACAAATTCGATCAAACAGGTACAAAGAAGGAATACATCAACATAGGGGGAAATATAGTTCTTCTGCTCTAATATAATCTTACCTACATCAAAATCGTTCGAGTATCGAGGTAAAATCGTCATACGTTGTGATTGACTTTCAAATTGCAATACATATATTACACGCAATAACAATTTTAGCAGTTGTCTTATTGATATTTGCCATTTAGTGTTTCAACCGCTTTCTTGTCATTTAGATATAATAGTTTTTTAGGTGATAGTTAACATATATAAATTATTCAAAACGTAAGTGTATAGTTATTAAGGTTCTAGCAATTCCGCTTTTTGTTTTCTCACTTTGTCGTATTACTACTTCTGCAGATTGGGAAAATCGAAATGTACCTCTCTCGTTGAATTATGACTATCTTGGACTTGTTTTGGAAAATTATTTTTCAAAATAAGGACATCTTTTGAGCTAATCATATTGTGCTTTATATGCAGATCAAATAGTTGATTAAAGTGTCCAATAGTTGCTGAGTTCATTACAGACGTTAACGAATGAAGATTGTATCAATTCCCATTTGGATATTGATGAACAGAAATAAATATATTCCAATCGAATTGTGCTGAAGAGTGAACAGGGTTAGCACAATATTATAGCATTAATCGAGACACATATTGATGATCTCATATAAACAAGCAAGGACGCGTACTGCTCTGCATCTTGAAAACATGCTACATCCGGATCGTTATTATCTTATATTGCACATTACAGTACTACTAATAATGGAATGATATAATCGACATTTTAAAGTAACTATTTCTCCTCTGTTTCTCACATTCTTTATATATATATATATATATATATATATATATATATATATATATATATATATATATATATATATATATATATATATACATACATATATATATATATATATATATATATATATATATATATATATATATATATAAATTTATATATATATATAATGATAGATAGATAGATAGATAGATAGATAGATAGATAGATAGATAGATAGATAGATAGATAGATAGATATAGTCAAGCGTTTAAATTAAATATCAAGATAAAGAGCACTTTTCTTCGAGAAAGGAAAGCAAATAATTGTTGTAAGTCACGCCAAACATTTTCCAAAATATGTAAAGAAATTATTTACACAACCTTGACGAGATGGAAATTTCTGAATCTAATTAACTAAACTTACTAAGACTCTTGGCACAACATGCTTCGTTTCCAATCTATTTCGACGTGACACCATTATAGATATTCAATAAATCATATTATGACAAATTCCCGTAGTGGGATTCTTACGTCAGTATCGATTTAAACTGGTATCATTCTGAAAAGTTAAGACTTGCCTAATGGTTTTGTGAATTCGGAAAACTAATGTTTATACTCTAAATGGAATAAAAGATACGAATTTTTGCTCGAAATAAAAATGAATTACCAATGTAACTTTTACCATTATGTCATCTCATTCTTCTTTGGATTTGATGATTACGGAATCTACAAAGGATCTTATTTCTAAGTCGTCGTCACCTGTTTGTGACCGCTTATACGCAACCATATAGAGTCTCTCAACGGCAAAGTGCATAAAGCAAATTTAAAATGTATAATTATCAAGAAATAATTGAGGAAAATTGATGACTGAGTCAACTTTCCTTTAAATTGTGAACCTGATTGCTCAGAATGTCAATGAAAATTATATTAGGAATATAACTATTGTGTATTGTACTAGTGGTTCTCTCTCTCTCTCTCTCTCTCTCTCTCTCTCTCTGTCTGTCTGTCTCTCTCTCTCTCTCTCTCTCTCTCTCTCTCTCTCTCTCTCTCTCTCTCTCTCTCTCTCTCAATTCTCTCTCAATATCCCTCTCTATCTTGTGCATTATATAAACGTCTTTAATCTAAGGAAGACCAATACCAAAGACCTCTTGCCCAACCCAAGTCATTATTGTTTAAAAAATATGAATCAAACATTACACGGATTCTAAATTTTGATCTGCCAGAGTTTAAAACCATCATTTTCAGTTCATGAACCTGCGACGTGACACATAAAATGATGAACGTCCGTAGATACTTTTCATCTCAATCGACTCTATCGAACTTTCATTAAGATGTGTGTGTGTATTTGTGTGTGTGTGTGCGTGTGTGTGTGCCCGCGTGCGCGCGCTCGCCCTTGCGACTTCTTTTTGTTGTACAAAATAGTTTATGTCTTCATTGACAGTGCATTACCCTGGCCACCATGAATTTTATTTTGTTTTTGTTTTAAATGAAAAAAAAATCTAAATTAAAAATATACTAAGACATCGACAGTGGAGAACATATTACAAATACGATGTCAGATGTTTCATTAAGCGTATATTTCCGTTACATGATATGTAAGTAATAGAGACAGTTTATACAAATATATATAATTTGTTTTATGTCCCATTATAAGTTGAGTAGCGTAGTGAACTACGTGTTTAAGATCTTATTGAAGACTATGAAACCATTAAATGATAAAATGCAGACTCTTTTGCATGAGTGTTCAAATCGAACAAATGCATGGCTCTTTAATTTGTAAGGAATACATTAAACTTGTATAAGAAAAGTAACTTTTAAATAGCAGAATGAATGTATAATATTAAAATGTGCTCATTTTATACATAAGTTGTCGAGTACACAGTACTGGCATCTGAATCACATTTTCAAGTATGTTTTTTTAAACATATCCATGCACAATTGACAAGGAATTTATTTATATATATGTATAATATATATATATATATATATATATATATATATATACATATATATATATATATATATATATATATATATATATATATATATATATATATATATATTTGTCGTTTCAATGTATACATGTCTTACTGTGACTGCTGCAATATATTTTGTGTGTGATCTTGTGCAACATAGTACTCGTGCCTCTCAATCGCATATGTTTCATATTATGTACTAGCCTGATTTCAATAACAGTATCTAGTACATCCTTGAATTAACTACATATAAAATCATCAAATCAAGGCGCTTCGAAACATTATACATGCTTTACAGTTGTTTTTACGTGTAATATATATATATATATATATCTATATATATATATATATATATATATATATATATTAATTCAGCATTGATATATATATTTGTATATATATATATATATATATATATATATATATATATATATATATATATATATATATATATATATATATATATATATATATATAATATATATTTTTATATGTGTGTGTTTCACTTTCTCTCTCTCTCTCTCAGAAACAAACATAATATGCAAACTAAGCATTGTGTTTCCAAAAAAAATATTATTTAGCCTCTGTATAATGAGCGAATTTTTGAAACATAATCTTCGATTAAGGATGTTCAATGTCAGGAACGATGATGTTATTACAGTGCCAAGCAGAATCACAGCCAGCTAATGATGGGGCCAGACACCAACGGCTTAGCAATAAATCCTCATATTCAAACGAGAATAATACAAATATCTTCACGGCAAATATAGCTCTAGAAAGTGTGACTTTTAATGCATAAGGAACGCGGAGTTATAACTCTGTTACTGATAACTTGACAGGTATATATGTCTTGTTTTCCTTCTAACATTTTCCTTTAAAACGAAAACATGTGCCTGTCATTTTGTAAATTTACAGTTTTTCTCCTGTTGTACAGGTTAATCTTTTTAATGTTCAAGATACGTTGTAGTCCAGTGTCATTTATCTTGATGAACGTAACGTATATATTAACAATTAGCACTATAATCTGTAGTTTCGTCACAATGCTTCCATGTATGGTTTCAAATGACTCCCTTTGAATCACTCGCAAGAAATGATATCTGATAGACCTTTTTCATCATAACACAAAAATAATGAATGCCCGTTTTATGAAGGGGATATATATATATATATATATATATATATATATATATATATATATATATATATATGTGTGTGTGTGTGTGTGTGTGTGTGTGTGTGTGTGTGTGTGTGTGTGCGTGCGTGCGTGTTTTTGTGTTATGTTAGCACTTACATGAGTATATGAGGAAACGTAGACATCTGGCGTTACTATTGAGTCTGTTTTCTATGCGAAAATCTTATCTTATCTTTTCATGACGGTAACCTATGTAAGTTAGATTTAACCTGGGAAAAATACGCTCAACGTTCCTAATTATATATGGATCCATATTGCACAAAAGCAGCAGAGCGGGTGAATCCTACATCTTTTTAGAAGCGTCGACGAGTTAATCTGAGGCTTCTTCGAAAATGCGTTACAGAAGCGTCCATTCAGCAAAATAAAATTTAAAAAAGACGACGCCACCCACCCCATGGATTTAATTTATGTAGTTAACGATGAGTTATGAGTGGCGAATCCTAATTTTACAGGCGATTTGTAGCAAACTGAGGCCTCCTCAAAATGTTTAATAGCAACCTCCATTGGGTGAAAATGACGCCTAACCTCGTTGTAATTTCGCCCCCTCTGCTGCTATGGATTTAATTTATGTAGTTTACAATGAGTTATGAGTTATTCAGCAAAATAAAATTGCCATTGATATTGTCACGTCGGGTTCATAAATTATTTCAACCGAATATTTGATCGAGTCGATTACGATATCGTGTTCGAGGGTCATGCAAATTTATTGTTATAAATCCGTGTGGGACCGGCTGCGCGTGACTAAAGAAATTTCTAAATTGATTAATTGTTATAAATCCGTGTGGGACCGGCTGAGCGTGACTAAAGAAATTTCTAAATTGATTGAAGTCCATATCGGAGCACCATGTCTGCCAAATATTTCGTAGCGTATGTGTATCAACGCCGTTGAATACAGCAAGAATATTAAAGTTGTCTATGATCACTTTTGGAATCTGAGTGTAGCGTTGAGTGACATATATCACGTCAATGTTTTTGTGACGCCCCCGGGAAAATATCCTAGCTGGGTTTTTTGATTGTCTAGCATTACGTCATCGTATACAACTAAATTGTTAATGCTTCCATCAAGGTCATCCACGGATGGTGCATCATTGATATCGGTTATAAACTCAATGACGTTCTCACCTTTAATTTCTAAAGCGTTTTCGTTAAAGTCTTTTAATACTTCTTAGCATCGCTGATCATGTACACTAGGAGCAACTAAATACAACTTATCCAACTTCATCCATCTCATTATTAAATTGAGTACTAATTGCGTCTTGCCGGATCTAGATGGTACGATTATAATTGCGCGGATAGAGTTTGATGCTTAACTGGTTCTCTTGTTTTAGTCGCTGAAAAATCAATTACATTCATATCATTATAAATAAATTATGGATCTATATTGTGCGAAGTGTAAAACGCGTACTAGCACAAATGATGTGACGACGATTACAACTAAAAATAACAGATCGGCACTTACTGGTAGGTGTGCAACATGTGGTATAAAAAATATAGATTTGTTACCCTTGGTGAAACCAAGGATTTAAAAAAGGAGGAGGTGATATTGCAGCCAAGTTAGCAAAACTCCCTGGAACCCCATGGGCAAAGTATCCAGGAGAAAAGCACCTTCCAGGATATAGCTACTGTGGCCCCGGAACACGATTAGATATCAGACTCGATGATCAAAACCAATCCAAACCAGGTGAAGAACCAATAAACGCTATTGATAAGGCGTGTCATGCTCATGATGTTGCATATAAAAGCAGCAACTTGCAGCATAGACATCTAGCAGGTGTGAAATTAATGCATGCGTTAAATGCTATTCTTGACTCCGTCAAGGATATATCTTTCAAAGAAAAATTGGCTTCATGGTTGGTAAAATCAGCTATGAAAGGCAAATTGATGATGGGCGCTGGTAATTAATAATATGCAATCAATTTATTATTCTCCAGAAGGATACTGGAGGGGTAACGCTGCAATCAGTAAACTCGCCAACGCCGCAAAAGTGAAAAACGCCACTGCGGCTAATTGGTTATCCAAACAAGCTATATGGCAAATCTATTTACCGCGTCCTAGCCAAGTTAACTTTTCGCATTTTGATGTAACCGGACCCAATGAAGTTCATCAAGCTGATTTATTGTTTTTACCACATGACAACGGTTACAAATACGCGCTAACCGTAGCTGATGTTGCGAGTCGATACAAACAAGCAGAGCCGCTAAAAACAAAGTCTGCCACTGAAATAGCTTATGCATTTGAAAGGATTTATCGACGAGGCCCACTACGCTGGCCAAATCTATTACATGTTGATCCTGGCAAGGGATTTCAAGGCGCTGTTTTATCAGCGATGAAACATCACAATGTCACCATCAGACGAGGGCATACTGCACTACATCGCGATCAGGCAATTGTTAAAGGATTTAATCGGACTCTTGCTGAGCGGTTATTTGGATATCAATACGCGAAAGAATTCATCCAAGAAAAAAGATCTCGTGAATGGGTCAAAAGATTACCAGGAGTAGTTGCGGCGCTAAATAACGAGATTACCAGAGCAATCAATATGAAACCTAAAAACGCAATAAAAAGGAAGTATATATCACAACCACAAAAAATAAAACGTTTCTCAGCCAATTTTCGGCAATGTTACCGTGAGATATTAATATGAACCAGGAGAGCTTGAAGGTGGTAAAATAAGGGCTACTGATCCTATTTGGAGTGTCACTACGCATGAAATATCTACTATAACACGATCAACTAGTAGACCTTCAATCTATAGACTGGATTCAACCGCCCCTCAGCGGGGGTTTACACGCGAACAACTACAAGTGATTCCTGACGATACTCAATTGCCACCGCATGGTCTTATCTAGCGCCGTTGCGTCTGTTGCACTCAAGACATGTCAACATCACATTGTTTCTGACATGACCGAGACTGTTATATTTTCTGTCTACGGTAAATTGTCGAGGATCTTTATCCGAATACTGCCAACGCTTTATACAATTGCAACTCGCGCAGCGATTATTCTGTTGTTGTTTCAGTGCAATTATTATTTCGGCATCAATATCAAATTCTCCTTGTTTTTTTTTTGTCTTGTTGTTTATATCCGGAGAGTTTTCTATTAATGATTTTAACATCAATATCATCCATTGTTGTGTCATCATCGAAAACAATTCTTCGAAGTTGATGTATTCACCGTACTCTGGATACTGCAAGATAGACTAAATTCGACCACTCGATGCGATTATCAACTATCCAATCAATTGTATCCGTGATGGTTAATCCCTGCGAAGAATGTTTTGTTGTTACATAACCCAGCGTCCATGGCGATTTATCAGCACGCAATGCATCTTCGACAACACTGATATCAACCAGCACGATATCATTTAACACTAGTGTTTATTTTTCGTTTTGTCCTGGAATTTCAACTTCAATATTCTGCCGCCGTATATCCGAGGGTCTATAAAAAAACGGCGTTGGAAGTGTTGGAAATTTTTCTTTGTATAATTCAAACAACTTTCTCTGAAGTTTGTCTCTGACTATCTTTCTACTTGCCACTACAAAATCATTTGGTCTCCATGCTTCCCAAAATTCCTCCATGGGAGTTTCAGGAATTATTTCTCTTATTATTTCACATTGGATTTTATCCGGTTGTAATCTAATTAATTTCTTGACTTCACGTAATTGTTCATCAAATGCTCTATAGTCTGTATCGATTTCTTCATAATAGTCAACAAACCCTTTCAACCAATCATGTGGACTCCCACCGACAAATGGTGATGGTTGGTCATGATCTCCACACATTATCACTGCTGTATTCGCTTGCAGCAACCAATCAAGAAACATTTTTAATACATCCACCGAAACAGTACATATCTCATCCCAAATAATAACCTCGGAAATGAATTTCTCACCCATTCTTTCAGAGGTCCATTCATCGCCCTTGTATCAAAAAAAGCTGTGATAAGTACAAACTTCAACGTTTCGTTGTTTTATCTCTCGCGCTAATCAATGGGTTGGTGTCAGCACAATCATATCTGCTCGCCCTCGATATAATTCAATTGCCCGAGTCGTCTTTCCTGACCCGCCACAGCTGTTTAAATAACTGTTTTATATCTACAAACTGGATCAGATATCGGTGGTGCATTAGAACGTTCTGATAAATTATCTCCTTGTAAGTAACTGTTTTTAATCTCAACATCTGTTGATTCAGAATAGTCACGCAGTGTTTCATTTTTAATTCTCCATGTAACCCAGCGCTCTTCGTCAGTAGCTTGAGTGAATTTAGCCACCTCGTTGATGTACTTTTTGTCAATGTAAAATGAATCAACTGCAACTCTAACCGCAGTGTTAGGAAATCTATTTATCATTGAAAATAAATTGATACAAGCTTAACCCAGCATAGAAGACCTCAGATGTGTATACGGAGAACTGTAACCGTCACTGTAAGTAACAACTGTACCCAATTTTGTTCCATCAGATACGAAATCGTCCTTGCGATCCACATATATGTTTTTAGAAACTGCATCCGCGATTACAAAGTCATATTCGGTGTTATCTATAATCAACCGTGAAGAATAACTTTTATAGTCACATTTTCTCCCTCCCTGAGTGAATTTTCCAATTATTCTTCTGCCGAGATCTTTTGCTTCACTGTTTCGTTGATTAAATACCCGTTTGGACCACTCAATGATATATTCTTCGTCGGCATCAATACTTTTTCTGGATTCGTCAATTATACTATCAAGACGTTCCGGTTCTGGTAACCAGACATTAGTCTGTTTCCGATATGATATAATTGCTTCACTGACTGTCAACGAAATTAACATTTTTGTATCAATCATGAACCGTAATAATTTCGCTATATCGCTAATAGTTGCTCCGCGCTCTTAGACTGTTAAACCACATTGAGCTTTTTTGCTACGTCGTAATTCAGTTAGTTTGTTCCCTCGGGATGCATTTGTAAAACGCTCTGTTTTTCGTTCTGCTACACAATTTATCCTCGTTGACTGTTTCATTGGTTTTAGTTTTCCTATATCAGGTTTCTCATTTAACGGATATATCCCATAAACAACTGCTGGTTCAGGGTATGCTCGTTCATAGTATGGTTTGTCAATTCCAGTTAACAGACCCGGCTTAGAATCACGGCTAACAACTACTGTTTTCTTGTCTTTGAGAATTGGTTCCAATTTGTCTCGTATAATCCAATCACCTGATTCTAAATTGACAATGAATTTCACTCTAAAAAAATACTTTTTCTGTCAAGTTGTGATATTATCGTAGCTGAGTTTTCGTCGTTCATGGTGGCATCAACAACGCCATCAATTCGAAATGTTCACCAGCTATGAGATGCTCCATCACGCTTGAATTCAACAGCACAGTCACGATTTTTTTTAATCAAGCTGTTATCATTTATTTCCCGTTTTGGCACATCTTTGAGGGTTCTATCGAGATTGAATTTAATATTTTTGTAAGTCTTAATTGATGATAATCTCTCGAATTCTTCATTCATATAATTAAAGCAAGTATTTAAATAGAAAATTTTTTATATAATGAATCACTGCAAATGGCTTATGATTGGATCAGCGACTCCGTATAACAAATCATGCAGAATCGAATTCTGTGGGAATCATTTACAAAGCGTGAGAAACGGTTCGAAAGGCCCTCTCCCATGCCTCCGATGTGGGATGGGCGTTAGGAGAAAATCACAATTATGTCTCAATTGTGGCGGCTAACGATACAGATAACTAAAACGCTACTATGACAAACGAATAAAAAATACCGTCATAGACCCCAACGATGACAAAATCATAAAGACCCTTCAAGACTATATTGAGACGATTATAATTAAAGCAAATAATAAATTAGACAAATATTATTATTATACAAATGAGCCAAGACTTCAGACCTCATCCCGTGCTTGTTAATTACGAAGCTTCTCGTGATGGTGTTGTTAGACAATGCAGATTGAAGAAATATGTTGGTGTTTTGAGTAATATGGGATATTTGAGGTTCAGTGTTGGAAATAAAATATATGTCTGTCACAGAATCGTATATGAATCATTTAATGGATTAATCAAAGACGAATTTGTGATTGATCAAGTTGATGGATTTCCTCAAAATAACAAATTGGAGAACTTACGAGTTGTTACTCAAAGTCAGAATACAAAAATGGGAGGAACCGGCAAACACGCAAAAGAAGCAAAGAGTGTGAAATCATATAATATGACAACTAACGAAGAAAACATATTTCAATCAATAAATGCGGCTGGAAAATATTTCGATATTTGTATATTCTCAGTACGATTTGTTGCCGAAGGAATTTATCAGTCTTCTTTTTCAAAACGTTTTAATAATATGATTCGATTTGTTTATGTCGAACTATGGTATTAAGGGACACGCAAAAAGTGATACAGAAACTAACGAAGACAATCAATGAATGCGGCTGCATAATTTTATTCTGGATATTTATCGTTGTGGGTTAAAAAAATTTTTACGATGTCCTAGGACTTTACAAACAGACTGATTTGCAAAACTTCACCTCGCAGATGAATTAAAATATTAGATTGGTCAGTGAGTTTAAAATTAATTCTCGTTAAAGAACTATTATGACATTGCATATAGACTGGATTAGTAGGATCCTCAATTATTAGAAATCCTGGAGGAGCTGTTGGTGCAAATGAATAAAAAATATATCCCTGCTGAGCTTGATTTGATTGTTCAAGATTTATTTGATAGCTTTCTTCGATGACATCACATACTAAATTCAATGCAATCACCGAAGATATATTGACGTTGTTCGGAGCGATATGTCTACCATCACCGTCTGGGTCATTATTATATATCAGGATAGTTGTAGGTGGTTGTGGTGTTGTCTTTTTTTCCATGCGTCGTGGATTTTTTTGAAACCTTCATCGATGGAACATTGAGAAATTTTTTTAATTCGTCGACGTTATACCCGGTAATTTTTAATGTTTGAATATCTTCTTCGCGGATTTTGTATATTCTCGCAAACCCCCTTTTAATGGATACTTCTTGAATAATTTTCGCGTGAAATTTTTCCATGTTGTTGATGATTTTGTTACCTGTTTGTACTACACTAATAAATTCATCTTGGGTTAGAGTACCGGATTTAAGGGATATTAACAATAATGAAAAATCATTATTGATCGCTGTTAAATTTTCTTCGATTAATTGGTGGCGAATAAAGCAACCAGATTGTGAGAAGGAGCCCGTGAACTTGTTGTCAGAATAATCTTGATAACTCTTTACTTCATTGACGGGTTTTATCCTGTCGGTGATAAAATCAGATTTTTTTGGTTCAGGCGGTATAACAATTTCTCCCAGAGTTCCACTGGGAGGTGGTACTTCAGGCCATCCTAACACTGATCTGATTGAACTGTTATAAATATCTACGATATATCCCTCTGTGCTTATTTCAATCGCAGATGATAGCGTTGGCTCGTGAACTGTTATAGCAATTTTCGAATCTTTTCCAGTAATAGATTTAATTCTTCCTTGTAATTCAGCATTGATTTGTTCAATTCGATATGACCCTGTTGGCAACGAGACAACGTTCCAGTCTGGAGTTCCGTCTTCACGATTTTTCCACGCAAACACTAAATAATTATTCGGTTGTTGACCACCAAATGCTACCGATCTGATATTAGGTCAACTGTGATACACCCGTAGTTTTGCTAGCGCTATCTCTTTCACAGGAATCGGAGTCGGGAAATTTACGCTGAATTCGGGACGCGTTGAAGTTATTGATATCATGCTTGTTTTCACCGGTGTTGTATTTTCTACTATTTGTTGAAGTAGTTCCTGCGGTGTTGTTGCTGAATCGTGTATACTACGTTATTGGTTCTTTCATGCGGAAATTTTTGTTTTTTCAATGATTGTCATCATCCTCGAAAAATCAGTTTTGATTGCTTCGTTGAAGGTTTTCATCTCATCGATGGATTTTTTAATATTAGGACGTTTTATATCATTTGTATCTAGGGTGGATACAAAAAATTTCTCGATGATATTTTTACGAAATGATGTAAATTTATCAACATGATCTTCATATAGGGATTGAAATGCTGCAAATTCCACCATATAATTTTTTATCTCTGTGAGTTTTGGTGTGGTCACACGTGGAACGTCAAAGAAGTTATCGATGTTGTTAATGAGTTGATTAAATTTAATTATATGATCGTTGAATGTTTTTAATGAATTCGTCACAGATATATGATTGTTATCGAGTGATAAAAATTTATCTGTAATTGTTGAAATAATTACTCCCGGTCTGAGTTTACCCTGATCGGAAAATAGCGCGATAGTATCCTCTGTTGCGTCTCGTTGTTTAGCTAAAATATCATCAAGAGAAAAATTAATAGTTTTCAATTTACCCTGACGATCTTGAAATACAATTATTTCACCCGGATCAACACTTGCTAAGTTCAACGTTTCAGCTATTTCATCTTCGACTAGTTTTTTTTACACCCTTGATTTTATCAAGGATTTCAACTCGATCAGGTTCGGGTTTTCCCAATGATAAAGGTCGTCCCCAAATATCAATCATTGTTATTGTAGAAATCTTTTCTCTTTTTAAATCCAGCGACTGCTAGTATACTCATTCACAACTATATGAGGTGGTTTTGGGTGTAAATTGCTTTGCAATTTCATCTTTGATTCCTTTGAAATAGCATCAAGGACATTTAGTACTTCATTGTCACATATTGGTGGTTCAATCATCGTTTGTGTTGGTAACTTAGAATACCAAGTCTTCACCCTTGATTTATCAAGGTGAAAAGTTTTTAAGTTGTTTATATAACGCATAAATTCCTTCGGAGGCGCTAATCCATATGAGTCCAAATAAATAATCACACGTGGATCAATTGCGTATGCAACCCAGTGGGTTCCAGATCCGGAGCTGTTAGCTAGATTAATAATACCGGTTTCAACATCATTTGGTTGTGCTGGTAACTGATCTTTCATAAAAACACCTCTGAAGTTTTTAATCGCGAGTTTTTTTTTAGCGGCATCAATTAAATCAAAATTAGACATTGGAATCGAAGATTCCCGAACTAGTAAACTGTTCCTGGGATTCTTAGACCCGATCCTTTGTACCACGTGTGTGGAGTTCCTGGTAGTCTTAGACCCTTTCCCTTTTTTGGATACCCCTTTTCCGTTGCTTTTTTTAGTGCCATTCCTGCTGGGGCGGCCGCAGCAATCAGCGCTGGAATCGCAGCTAACAGCGGGAATATACCACCGGTTTTTATCATTTTGTTAATCGCAGTTGCAGAAAGAGTAATCTGAACACCTTTTTGTGCTACAAGTGCGTCATTGAAATGTTTCACTTGACGAGTTGTAAGTGACAATTTATTTGCCCCTCCATTCATTTGATTAGGTTTTAGCGTTATTGTGGTTCCACATTGCTTAGCTGATTTTGGATTGTAATTTTTTTAACTGACCAGGTGTCAACGTGACATTGATATTACTATACGACATTATACAAACACAGATTGATCTAATTGTTATAGAGTTTTCAATTACATATTTTCCACCGGTGCATCAATGATTCTCATTCGTCCACCAACACATTCGAGTAGCATTGATTTATCACTGAGAATGACAGCAACTGCTCTATAATTAGCAATACCACCAGGACGGGCTACACGAGCTCGAAAGTGTATATCAACGACGGATTGCCTTGTTAAATCAAGATGTTCCAGTGAAAATTAATAAATCGGATACAGATTTTTAAAATCCAACTGAAATATTTGTAGACCAGTATCGACATTTTGATCGCGTCCCATATACGACAATAGGTTATGATAAACTCGTGCAACGTGATTGTTTTCATAATTAAGTTGTATATCCTCAGATGATTCTTGCTGTCCGTTTATTCTCAGTGAGACTTCATTACATCCAATTTGATCAAATATCATATGGGAACGTTCTTGATTATTTAATCGCGCAGTATTCTGTAGCGCAACAAATATGTGACGTGGAGCTGAAATACCCTGTTTTGATGCTAGATGCCATGTAAGTGTACCATCAATATTAGAATCCATCGTATCTGTGGAAACTGATAACCAACTCAACAATGACTTTCCTCCCTGATCCATAAATGATAGTAATCGTTCTTCTGTTGACAGCGAGGGAGTCAACACTGGCAATAATAGTGATAGTTTTGATAAAACGACTTTACCCGCAGCGCCGCCAGTGCGCCAGATTGCATTATCATCAGTACCCTTTCTCACTAATGCTAACGTATGCTTTGCTCCATAGATAACGTTTCTGACGTTTCTACAAAATCCAAATATGTGATGCAACAAAATCGCACATGAAAACCGTCGATGTTGTCCCTGCAACGTTGCTACTCGTGTTGCAAATCCTAGGTTGTAATTAGGAATATTATTTATGACATCAAATGTACCAGGTGGTCTTACATACCCGGATGGTGCTGGATCAACTGCAGTAGCTTATGTTGCTTTTACTCTAGAATACTGGACGTGCTCAGCGTTATCAGTAATATCCTTCGCGAACATCATAGACGGACCTGCCGATATTGTATAGTCATCGGAATATCTTGCTAACCCGATTATTCCCGTAGCAATATCAACTTCACGCTCAATAGATTCGATTTCTCTTCCATCAATAAGATATCTTGCACTTTCAAATAACGCCATGATGCCATTGTTAACAAAACCAACTCGGATAGTTGGGTCATTTGCATATGGTGTATCGTCTGTTTGTGGAAGTTCACCTTCGATTTCGATAAAGGCTTCACATGGCAAAAAGTATTTACTGGTATCATGAACTTAAAGTTTAATTTGTGATCTAAGACCAGGTTGCACTGCATGATAGGAATAGTATTGATAATCACGTACAGAATCATCTTTAAGTACTGGGGCATCCATATCAAATGAGCTATCAGGTACCCGTTTGAACATTTTTTATTATATATCTGCTGGTCTAAATTGTAGGCGAAAATCTAAAGATTTTCAATTTCACCGACGTCGTTGACGTTTGTTTAAGCCACTTCCCGCTATCATATTTGCGGTTATGTTATCTTGGGCGTTAGTCGCCATCAATGATGCTAGTTTTTCATCTACTGCGTTATTTATTATTTAACTAACACTTGCAGGCATCACTGCCGTAGATGGTAACGGTGATGACTGTGGTTTCTTTCGCCGTCGAACTAACGCTGATAATTTATCTTTCGCGGCTGAAAACGCCTTCCCGGCAAGATCACCAACGAAATTAATACTCTTATTTTTAATATCATCAATGGCTTTCATTGATAGTTGTCTTGCTATCGGAGCTACTTTTGGAGCCATTCTTGCAAATAATCCCATTATAGTATCACAGAGACCATCTCCATAGTATGCTCGGTATTCAGGCAATCATGAGTTTACCACATACACGCTTGCTGGTTTATCATGGTTGTAGTGTATGATCATTCCTATAAAAAATACTATGTTGAACTGTTGTTCGATTGGAAACTCTTCAAGTTTAATCACTATAATGTTCCGCTAATTCGTCAATGAAATCTCGATATGTTGCAATATCCATGATACAACCTTGAAATAACCGCCTGCAGATATCAGCTGCTTCATTAATTATTTCCGGTGAGTTATTTACTGCCCGTTTTCCTCCTACGAGTACCTCTAATCGTGATATATCACTAAGAACATTACCAGGACAACTGACGTTTTGACCACTACCTGATATCCCACTCCCAGAAAATTCCTCCTGTGTATCCTCTTCCTGACCTTGAAGCAATTTTATAAAAATCTTCAAGCTCTGCATCGTCACCAATTACACCCTGTGTATCTGTTTTTGGATTAAGTTGTGATTTTTTAGGTGAGACAGTTTTTTTCTTTGATGGATGTTGCCGCCGCTGCAATTTTTGCGGTTTTTGTTGTTGTCGCAGTTCTTCATATTGATTGTTTACGTTATCCACTACTCTTATATATTCAATGTATGATATATTTGTTGGATCAATTTGATTTGTTTTAGTTTTGATTTTGTAGAACACATCAGCCCAATGTTTTATATTTTTAATATATCCCTGTTGCCCTGGTTTTAGCATTTTTCTTCTGTTTTCATAAGTGGTAACAACAAGCTTAGGGATGTCTGCTGGTTTAGTATTATCAATTGCTGCTAACCCCTCCTCGTTAAACCTCTCGCGTAAACCCCTTACTGTTCTTTTTGATTCAGGTGATTCAGATGGTTCACTAACATCAATACCACCTTGTGGTTGTATTTCCATCTGAGTTGATATATCACCGTGAAGTTTTTGTACAGCTTGTTTTGTTTGTTCAGTTTCCATTGCTATTTTTTCAAGTTCACCAAGAAGAGGTCTCTCTACTCGTTTCCCCTCCTTAGGAATATCTCCGTATATATCACGTTCTGTAGCAGTTTTCACATCTTTGGTAGCACTCGTTATTGAGACGAATAGATGTTCACTTCCAATAGAAAAGTCAGTTTGCATTTCCTGTCTACGTTGAAGTTTATTACGTACGTTATCTCGGACCGGTATAAACTTTTTAATAGTGTTTAATCTCTCTCTCGTGCTAATTTAGTCGTTAATGCTTCTTCGATCATTATTGTAAAACCCCACTGAATTTTCAAATATGTGTTGCATGACTTTACAACGAAAAAAAAAGAATCCCCCACCTATAAGAATTGCATTCATGTATATGTATGTATGTATGTATGTATGTATGTATGTATGTATGTATGTATGTATGTATGTATGTATGTATGTATGTATGTATGTGTGTGTGTGTGTGTGTGTGTGTGTGTGTGTGTGTGTGTGTGTGTGTGTGTGTGTATGTATGTATGTATGTATGTATGTATGTATGTATGTATGCACCTTGAAGGTATGATCAGTCATTGCGTTTGCGTGGGGGGTCATTTATAAATTTTTCAATGTTACGAACTTTAGAGGCTATCTCGGATCTAATCTGGTACTGTTGCCCTAATTTCTGTCTAATTGATTCAACGATACTAAATAACTGTATTAATACATTAACGTCGTTACGATACAACGAGATATTAATAGATTTTTGTATTCTTTTTATCAGAGAATACATCTTAGGTAAAACGTAACGACCTCGTTTTGATTGATCATCGATATGCTCATATCATGATATAATGCGTTCACAGTCTAGATTTTCAGATAATACTATTCCATTATTTTTATAATTTGTGATTTCAACAATTATATTATTTACATCTTGGATATTTATTATTATTATAATATATATTATCTTTACGTGAAGAAAAAAATAAAAACCCATTTTTCGCCTTAATTAATTCAATTTATTTATTTCATTTCATACGGTTGATATTTTCTGAATTCAGAAACGCGGTCGTCATTCATTTGGCCCCTTTATTTCTTTTTATTCCTTTGTCTGTTTCTTTGAGTATTTTTCTCAATTTTTTTTTCTGAGAATTCTTCAATCTCGATCAGGCCCGAAACATAAATCACCGGCGTGACAAATGACATATTAGACCGCCCAGAAGATATGCTTGGGGAAATCACTACATGTATTTGACATCTTTCTTTTGGCCGGTAATTCATTCTGAACTACACTACGGGGCTACCCAAAGAGAGCTAATTACATCCATAGTTTTTAGTTATTTTGACGTCCATTTATGTCATGGGGGGGGGAGGTTGTTTACATTCAAGCTACGAACTAAAATGGCAACCCATGAATCGAATCCATGGTTGCATAGTTGGAATAAAAACCCAACCAAGTCGCCGTGGATTTGATTTATAGGTTGCACATTTTTACTTCGTAACATGAATGTAAACAGAAGAGCTCGCCTCCCCTCCCCAATTAATAGAAAAACATCATATCGTTATCACCAGGCAATTGCCCGTTGTGAGACACGAACCGTAAATTTCAACTATGGAGTTTCCACAGCCAACCACGTTTGCATCGGACTACAAGTTCACGTCTGCCTTAATGTTGTTTTTGTAAGATATATATACTGTAATTACTCATACAGTCAATGCTGTACTATTTTACCCAGAAACAGAATTACAAATATAACTATTTGTGTAAACAACTTTTTGTTTGATTTGGTTTTACAAATATATATGGGACGATTTATAGTAATATATCTAGCGTTGGCGATATAACAATAACAGCAGTTATCTCCGTTGAACGTAACCTATTTTGTCGCTGTATTTAAGTAATGAAACCAGCTACGTCCTAATTAATATCAGTGAAGCAACATAATCTGATAACAGATTCAAATTAGTAGAAAAAAATGTATTGTTTCTCGCTTGCAAGCAGAACCGAAGCAGAAATAACATTCCTCGAAAACTGGTGAGTGTCAAAGTTGCACGTATAAATAGACACAATCGTGGAAAAAATACGCGAGTCATGTGTTCTATAAATAGATACCACGCTATCACGTGATTGTACTGGTTTAAGATTTCTTTGATCATGTTGGTTAACTACATAAATTAAATCCATAGCAGCAGAGGGGGCGAAATTACAACGAGGTTTGGCGTCATTTTACCCAATGGAGGTTTCTATTAAGCATTTTTAGGAGGCCTCAGTTTGCTAAAAATCGCCTGTAAAATTAGGATTCGCCATTCATAACTCATCGTTAACTACATAAATTAAATCCATGGGTGGGTGGCGTCGTTCTTTTTAAATTTTATTTTGCTGAATGGACTCTTCTATAATGCATTTTCGAAGAAGCCTCAGATTAACTCGTCGACGCTTCTAAAAAAGTTGTAGGATTAGCCCCCTCTGCTGCTACAAATTATATACTTTCAGTTATGTTTCTGTAAAATAACATAACAAAACCTGTTTTAAATGTATAATTCTGTAATCCACCTCCAGGCTATACATTTTCTGCTCCACAGTTAAATTGTTTCCGTTAGATACTTTGAATTCATCCTGTCTATAACTGATATAACAAAGGGGCTCATGTCACGCAGTTAATATTGTGAACGTCCTTATTTAATAAATGTCCGTACAATAGCTTACTCAGTGAAGACAGAAGTTTAATGGGTTTCGTTTTCAATTCCTCCCCGATATTCTACCACGTCCTGTTGCAGGAGCACTGATTAGGTCTTCTTCGTCCATTCACAACAGTCTTTCTAACAATATATATTTTTGTGTTGGTATTTATTACTGCAACATAGATTTAAAAAGATAAGTGAAATTCGTCTATATTAGTTTTGATCGATAACCCTCTTTCAATGACTAACCGCTGTTTTTCAAATTAAACACTATGATAATAAATAATTTTCCGATTTTGGGCACATTTGCCTCATAATAGCAATTCATTCTAATAGCAGTGCGTCATAGTTTACGTCATTTATCAATTTATTATATAACTTGTGTACTGCTCCTTTTTCTAATGGTTCGATCATCTGCCGCGGAAGCGGGAGGTCGCGGGTTTGATCCCCAACCGAGTAATACCAAAGACGAACAAACATGACACTAATTACTGCCTTGCATGGCGCTCAGCATTAAGATATTAGTGTTAGAACTGGTCGGTTTGGTGTCAGGATAATGTGACTGGGAGGGACATCATTCTACATGTCTGCGGCATGATGCCCCAGTGCTAGACATCACTATAAACTGGCTCACTGCAGCCATCGTAGCGATATGATTGAAACATTATTAAAGCTACGCTAAAATTCTTAATTAAACAAACAAAACATTAACTTGTGTAACTCATAAATTACCTGATACCAGTACACAACCGAAGGGTATTTCCCCAATGTAAATCTAGTATCGACTGAATAGCATCAACAACATATTCCATGAAACTATCCGCTGTCATAGTAATGTATGCTTGTATCAATACAAATTATTTTAATGCATAATTTCATTTTATTCGCATTTATTTTATTATTAGTATTTTTCTACTGTAGAAATGTTAGAATATTATGCCAGCGAAATAATCTTTGATCTCTATTCCAGTGATGTTTGGGTAAGTATAATTAACTTCACTTACATATTTGAGCTTTGAAATAATAATCCTTCTTTTCAGCGAATATAATGAAGACAGTTTTCATAGCATTCTTTGTAAATGGAGCAGTTTACCATGTGTATTTGCTACTATCACGGTGAGTCCATGTAAAATATATGGAGGATATGCACAATGTATATACATCCTGGTTTTGTATAAACAACTTGTGTACTGAAGATATTTTTGACTTCCTCTCTATAAATGTAATCTAATAATTGAACGTAAACGGATTTTGGTCGATATCTGTGTTTGTTTTGTTTGTTGTTTGTTTCTATGATTTGCTGCGATTGTTTAGCACAAGATAGTCTATACATGGCGGCCAGTATTAATGATGGAGGAAGACCACGGGAACCCCGAAAACAACCACCAACCCACGAGAAGCTACTGGCAACTTTTCTCACATACCCTCATTGACCGGATTTGACACTCGATCCCACGCAGAAGGAGGTGAGATGGTTGTGATCCGTAACGGACAGCGCTTTAGACCACTCAGCCACTCCGGGCCCCTCATCTATGTATGTATTTATTTCACGTAATTTTTAATTATTTGGAAAACTATATCTGAACACATATCTAGATTTATTATTCATTATTACCGACATGCACTGTAATCGCCTCATAATGATAGTATCCTGATCTACAAAAACCGAAATTTATATAAGGGTAATTAGCCGCTTTACTGCACGTTTTTATTTTCTGACACTGATAAGAATCGTGATTTAAAATTGTATTCTTGTGCAATATCAAATCTAGTATACATACACTTCAAAACTCAATGAAATCGTGCCTAATATATGTTTATTATAGGCAGCAAATAGGTTTTATTCATTGAATGAATGTTTGACTTTTTTACTTTCTTGATTTGTGCCTAATGAGGCGTTATTTATACCATTTGTATTTCTACTCGAGCGATGTTACTTACTGAGTTGAGGCGAACACAGTGATGATTTTGTTTGTTTGTTGCCGTCGGTTATTCATATACGCCTGTTCCACTCGATAAATCAACATTGCCATGCATTCGCCATGTTTGCATATTAGGACATACAATGTTCTGTCATTAACTCCAATGAAACATAGTTAAGTACATACTAAGCAACTCTTTAACAAAATTATATTCGACAAATCTTACCAAACATTAATATCTTAATTGTTGTTTTGAACTTCGCAATGGGCAAATCAGTCAAGTGCATGGCATCTGATAGCACATTTTTAATATATATTCTCTTTTTTCGTGTAACAAAGTCTAACCGTTTTTTCTTTATATGTGTTATTTTATATTCTGACATTTTGCTTCATCTTTTTAATCCAGTATAATATTTTTATATCTGGTAAAATAATTTTTCCGTACTTAACAAATTTAAATTATGTATACAGTTTGATAACAAAAAACATTTAAAACAGTTCAGAACAATAAATAAGAACGACACAAATTAGAGAGACTCAAGTCAAATGAATTAACAAAATATATATAGACAGAACAATGCAAACATATTCACGATAGCTAGATAGATAGATAGATAGATAGATAGATAGATAGATAGATAGATAGATAGATAGATAGATAGATAGATAGATAGATAGATAGATAGATAGATAGTAAGATAGAAAGATATATAGATAGATAGATGTATACATAGAGAGTTAGACATACAGGAAGAGATTGAGACATACGTACTACATATCGACAAAGAAACAGCTCTCTCTCTCTCTCTCTCTCTCTCTCTCTCTCTCTCTCTCTATATATATATATATATATATATATATATATATATATATATATATATATATATATATATATATATATATATATATATATATATTCTGAGAAAAAGTACATTTATTTTATATTTTTGTTATTAACTTACGACCAAATCAACTTTATATGTCATTATGAGAATGGTTAAAGATTATCTTAGAAAGCACATTTTTGAACATTGCTTTCATGTTTCAATTAAGTGTTCATCATCAGCACAGGTTATATATATATATATATATATATATATATATATATATATATATATATATATATATATATATATATATATATGGATATATGGATATATAGATATATATACATAGATACATAGATAGATAGGTAGATATATACTATAGATGGATATATGGATAGATAGATATATATACATAGATACATAGATCGATAGGTAGATATATATATATATATATATATATATATATATATATATATATATATATATATATATATATATATATGCAGAGAGAGAGAGAGAGAGAGAGAGAGAGAGAGAGAGAGAGAGAGAGAGAGAGAGACGGAGGAGATAGTAAGATTATGACACACACATAGAGGGCATGGTAGAAATATAATGGATACTAATTGACCTTTAAAATGATTACATATTTATTGTCTTCTTCTTTCAGTAGTTTTTATGCATTATTTTACTTCCTCACTTTCTTTGATATTCAGTGCTTAAAGTCAACTGGTTTCACTTTCGTTATATCGAGTATTTTCTGGACTGGCTCACATATATGTTACATGCATTATTGTTTTGAATGCTTGATGTGATAGCTCTATCCTGGAACAATAGACTAAACTGATGTTTAGAATCTCTTTAGTTGCAAAAATCAATTTTGTTTCGTTTGTATTTACAGCGGCTAGCTATTTGCCACAGTTCAGCCCATCTCTCTTTCTTCTGAGTATGGACATTTGTAGAGCCCCCGTTCCATTATGTGATCGATAACTACGTTTGTCAAAACACTGTTTTGAGAAAAAGTACATTTATTTTATATTTTTGTTATTAACTTACGACCAAATCAACTTTCTGTCATTATGAGAATGGTTAAAGATTACCTTAGAAAGCACATTTTAGAACATTGCTTTCATGTTTCAATTAAGTGTTCATCATAAGCACAGGTTTTACTATTGCTTACGTTGATGTCACATGTTGGCTTTATAATTTTGTAATCATCACCCATGTCTTCCAAACGGAAAATATCTCTGTATAAATATTGTACCAACTCTATGTAAATGTTTCGGTCAGAATTTTTTGAACAATATAGCACCGTTTTATAATATCCATGTGAGTACAAATCTTTATACCGAAGAAAACGTGTACATGTTGTTGGTATACAATCAGAAAGTGACATAATTTAATTATGATGTAAAATATATATATATATGTTTGGGTGTATTGATTTTTTCATACTTTACACGTTATTGAACACGACATATTCTATACCAACGCAAACGTGTAGTGTACGAAATGCATATCGTTTGAGAAGGAAATATATTTATTTCCTTATCTTTTTCTTTTCGGAACAGGATAAAATCCTTCTAGGTGACTCAGCAAAACTCGCTAAGTTATTTTAGTAGCTCTAATGGAGTGAAATTACACGGTCACGCATTAGAATAGTATTGTATCTAGATGTAATTCAATCGGTAAAATAACTAATATTTGCATGCATTAATTTAGCCATTATTAACATATCAAAGTTGGCACTAAGCATTTATATAACAAATATAATTAGGATATGTAGCTTTTTATTTCATAATTTGCAACCAGGTTGTATGATTGCTTTCTGTAATGCTACATAATCCAATCGTTTTTCTTTCCTCTCCACGCATCCTTCAAGCACATCATAGAGATCCATCACGAGCTTAATCACACATAGATTCATTAAGTATTGGAAAATCAGAATACTTCTAATATGAATGGAATTGGAATCTGCTTGGATACCATTCTGTTTAATCTTATTGGGGATTGTCTTATGTCCTACATTTCATCGCCATATACGTCAATAATGTACCGACGAGATCAATGTACCACATATACAATTAACATTCCAAATCAGTGATTTCTTGTGTATTCCTCTAATATTATGTGTCCAAAAGTTTCAATCAATTTGCTTTCTCCGCATAGTCTATCCCTATTATACACGTGTTCACTAGTTATACGTATGCACTTAATATTTCCATAGCAATTCTTCAGATGTGATGAACATAGTTACATTATGTCTGATTCCGCTTCTCCGAGTTTAGAAATAGACTGGTTTGTAAAGGAATATACTGTTTGCTTGTTTGGTTTAGTTTATTAGACACCTTTCCATTGCTTCCAAAACTTGGGAGATGATATAAAACTGGTGCAGAATAATGAAAAAGCAGCCAAGGTACGTATCTTACCACATTTGTTTGGAATAAGACATTGACAAGTGAATTAACTGAACTTACACGAGTTTCCAGTAAACAATAATTGGAAGGGTACACGTATCAACAAAGGGCAACAGTAGTATCCTGAACTTCTAATCTATTCGTGAGCATTTTCCTGGATAGATACCTGACATTATATTATGTGGTACCGAAGAATGTTTGACCTCTTATGTCATCACGCATTGAAAGATCACCATTTCTTCTATAAAAGTACAAATATGCGGTAGAAACGTAAAATGTCCTTCCTCTCTCTCTCTCTCTCTCTCTCCCTATCTCTCTCTCTCTCTCTCTATCTCTCTCTCTCTCTCTCTTTCTCTCACTGTTTCTATCTCTCTCTCTCTCTCTCTCTCTCTCTCTCTCACTCGTATTTGTTTTGTATGGGTGTGTTGTATTTGCATGTTGACACATATATCAACAAAAGCTTAATGCTTAGTTTTTATTTTATCCCAGGTGCACTAAATACTACGATCGTTTATGCTTTTACTGATATTCGGTTCATTCATTTTATTTGCATCACAGATTGTCATCAAAGATCAACATGCATTATTCTAGCAATATATTTATATATATATATATATATATATATATATATATATATATATTATGTGTGAAGACATTTTGCAAATACTTTGCAGTACAAAATTGTTATCATCAAACATTTACAGTATTGAATGACTACACTTTGAGATTCCGCAGCTATTTGATGAGAATTGTTCCACTTGAAAAAGTATAATAATGATGTCAATCTTAATTTGTATACTCCGTTTGGTGCTCATAGAATTTCTTATCATCATTTACATTGCATTATAAAACACAACATTTAACGGAAAATACTCTTTCAATAGTACACAAAATAAGAAGCTATAGTTTATCTTGCATGTGTTTTTATACTTTCCTAATGCTTTTATTTGATGTTTTTTTTTCAGCGGAGATACTTTTCAAAATATTACAGTAATAATATCAAAAATATTAATGAGAAATGATGGTAGCATTCCATATTCATATAATATTTTCTGAAAAAAACATTAATTTCTACGGTAATGCTTACAAACCTTGCGGTTATGTTTTCGGAAATCAAATGGACAGATGTTCAGATAAATACAACCTCGTCTTAAGAAACTACCAATAAAAGCTGGAAATATCTACTGATTCCCCACCAATATTATCTGCCAATCGTGTGGAAAGATTTTGTTTAGGGTATACGCCTGTTGAAACGTATTTCAACTAGTTATATTTAAAATTAAACAATGACTGATGTAAAGTAAGTAGATTGATTCATTTATTCCAATCATGTTGACAGTTATGAAACTTAAAATAGACTGTCAGTTTTATTTGATATGATTTCCTATTTTTCCTACTAGAATGCAATGTTTACTTCCAAATGCTGAATAAATTTATATTGTTTTGATAGGGATAGAATGAATATTAGTCGTCTCCAATAATGCATTTTGTTTAATATCACATTATATATGTTACATATTAATCCATCACTGTTTTTGGTAGACCGATGACAGTTGTGTATAAATATATTGTATCCATCTGTATTACTCTGTTTTACCACCATAAATCATCTGTTCAATTACGGACATGTTATAATAGATTTTCGTCTCAACAGTGGTGGTCTTACTTGTAGCCGCTGGCCTGATTGCCAATACTTCTCGGATGCTTCCCAACAGGACCAGTATGATCAAATAGTCCTAAATCCAGATACTGAAGTATTCTCCTTTTAATTTATAGATATAAGAGAGGATCTATGACACCCATTTAAATGTTAAAATATGTGTCTAAGCCTATACCGATGCTAGTCGTCACAATGTAAGAAGCTTTTTGATGGAATGCATATAAATAAATAACTGTAATTTAATAGCTATAGTAAAGTGGATAATACAATATCGGAAAACCAAACATTTTCTAATCTCGATTAGTTGACATCAACAAACCGGTACGCATACATCATATCCACAATTTTCTTCCACACGGTTTCTCGGATAAAATAAGACAAGAATTGCAATTGATGGACTAGTTTCATTAGAATTAGTAAAGATTACCTCATTTCACATCGAAACAGATCATGTATTCAAATACATAACAAAAACATAACATATATTTGTACATGTAAGTGTTGGCTGCATTAATTGAACAAAAATGAATTAAATATTGTATATTATAATCACCTTAAATATATAACTCAATATATCTCTTTGTGTATGATATATGGCAGGTATGAATACATAAATATAGAAACAACATAGCAACGACACACATTATGCAGACAAGTGGGTAACTGATTCGTCGGTTGTTCATCAGGAACTTGCAGGCTATGAAAACTGATATAGTTTAATTTTTAAATATGAAACGAGAAAAACTTACTCGACCAGTTAGTAAATTAGTATATAAACGGTAGAGGGGTATTCATTTGATAGTTGTAAATATATGCTATTACGCAACGTCTTATATTTCATACTTGTAAGTTTCAAAGACCACGAGTAATCATCTGACACACAGGAATGGAAGACAAAATATCACGAAGAGTTATTGTAGCAGGTTCAAAAACATAGCGATAAGACATTCAATTGACAAAAATACAATGCTTTTAAGAGAAAACAATATTTCACAAGCCCTGATTGATATCACGCCAACGCAAACCAGGTCAGTGTCACTTTAAATGGCAACCAATCCTGCGAACGAAGGATACATTTTGCACAGTCAACTGTGAGCAAAGTTATGATGTATCGCATTATACAATCGTCATGTCACACACTTCAATCGGAACCTATTTTTAAATATGTATATTTGCACTAATACGACGACGTGTCAAATGAATATCGGTCTGTCCATTCACACTTCCCTTCTAGGTTAAGAAGGAATCAAACCTAAATTCTTACGGAAAAGTGATATAAACTGTCCAACATACGACAGGTGAGGAGAAGTTTCATCAGGACTTTCGTCAAAGACGAGTACAATTATATGTACATACCCATAATTTCATGTTCACATCAAGCAAAAAATAAAGTCAACAATATGGCAATAATCACTGTAAATACCTTCATTGCTCTCTCCAAAACAACGTAAATTGATTTATATGCACTTGACATTTTTTTAGCATATTTTCAACAGTGTCATTCAGCAAAACAAAAACCATTCATATCGACGTTAAATTACTTTAGTTTGTGTAATCGAATCCATTAATATGTACACTCATATCAATGTAGAGTAAACATATATATATATATATATATATATATATATATATATATATATATATATATATATATATATATATATATATATATATATATATATAAAGAGAAAGAGAGAGATAGAGAGAGAGAGAGACATAACGGAAATGCTAACACTGGATTGAATAGAAGAATGCTTGATACTGTAAAGCAGATATAATAATTTTAATACAAATAATAATACTGTACAGGTTTGAAACGTTTTAATTCGTGCACTACGATTAATCGAACCCAGGTCCTTGATTAAACTGCATTCCTTGGCGTGCCAACACATGAGCAGATACTCCTTTCTGACTAAGAAAACATCACCCAAACCTGATGCTACCCAATTGGTGCAATATGCATTCGTGTATAGCAGACACACTCAAATGACAACCATGTAATTATTTTACAGCTATATACACAGTCATTCCGGATTCTTATTAAAGCAATCAACATACAGAACGGAAAGCGCTCTAGCTGGATTGTATAGAATAATGCTTGATAATGGTATGCCCTATTACTTTTTTAGTACAAGTATTACAGTCATGCAGACTTGATAGGATTAATGTCGTAATCTACGGAGGTTAAAAGCCAGGTCCACGGGTAAACGACACCTATCAACTTGCCTCTACACACGCACTATATTCTCTCACGCACACATGAGCAAAAACATTTATGTTACTCAATCGGTTTATGTTGGTCTAGATATAAACGGAGAGCGAGAGAGAAAAGCTAAGAGGGACAGAGTGACAGATTAAGTTACAATAGTTTTATATTTACGAAAATACCTATTCAATTAATAACTTTTGTATTGTATCGAAAGAAAGTTTTTTAATCAATAATTGAATATTATTTATTAGTATCGTGTATTTTACCTATTGCCAAAAATGTAAAGGCATCCTCAGCAGCAGAGAGGGTGAACCTCACAACTTTCCGAGCGTCGATTCGGAAATCTGAGGCTTCCACCAAATAGTAAAAAAAATGGCGTCTATTCGATAAAATAAGATTTCCTTATATACGCCAACGTCGTTGTCATCCACCCTCTCTGCTGCTAGTGATTTCATCACTGGGTTAACAAAAATCATTTACGATTTCAACCAAATATTTGATCGAGTCCGATACGATATCGCGTCCGAGGATCATGTAAATTTATTGTTACAAATCCATGCGGGGTTGACTGAGCATGACTAAAGAAATTTTTAAATTGATTGAAGTCCATATCGGAACACCATGTCTGCCAAATATTTCGTAGCGTATGTGTATCAACGCCGTTAAACACAGCAAGAATATTACAGTTATCTCTGATCACTTTTGGAATCTGAGTGTAGCGTTGAGTGACATATATCACATCAGTGTTTTTGTGACGCCCCCGGGAAAATATTCTAGTTGGGTTTTTTTGATTGTCTAACATCACATCGTCGTATACGACTAAATTGTTAATGCTCCCATCAAGGTCATCCACGGATGGCGCCTCGTCAATATCAGTTATAAAATCAATGGTATTCTCACCTTTAATTTCTGATGCATTCTCGTTAAAATCCTTTAACACTTCATAGCATCGTTGATCATCTACGCTAGGGGCAATTAAATACAACTTATCCCACTTCATCCATCTCATTATTAAATTGAGCAACAATTGCGTTTTACCGGATCCAGATGGCCCGATTATAATTGCACGGATAGAGTTTGGTAGCGCTGCATGATGCTTAACTGGTTCTCTTATTTTAGTCGCTGAAAAATCAATTATATTCATATCTCTATACATAAATTATGGATCTATATTGTGTGAAGTGTAAAACGCGTACTAGCACAAATGATGTGACGACGGTTACAACTAAAAATAACAGATCAGCACTAACTGGTAGATGTGCAACATGTGGTATAAAAAAGTTTAGATTTATTTCTACAAAATCAAAGATTTTACAATCCGGAGATGTTTTAAAAAAAAACGAGGAGGTGATATCGCAGCCAAATTGACAAAGCTCCCTGGAACCCCATGGGCAAAGTACCCCGGAGAAAAGCACCTTCCAGGATATAGCTACTGTGGTCCCGGAACACGATTAGATATCAGACTTGATGATCAAAATCAACCCCGACCCGGTGAAGAACCAATAAACGCCATTGATAAGGCCTGTCACCTTCATGATGTTGCTTATAAAAGCAGCAACCTGCAACACAGGCATCTCGCGGATGTGAAATTAATTCATGCGTTAAATGCTATTCCTGATAAATCTTTTAAAGAAAAGTTGGCTTCGTGGTTGGTAAAATCAGCTATGAAAGGCAAATTGATGATGGGTGCTGGTAATTGAAAATGTTAGCATTTTAATATGGAATCAATTTATTATTCCCCAAGAGGATACTGGAGGGGTAAATCAGCAGTACATAAACTCGCTAGCGCTGCAAAAGTGAAAAAAACTACAGCGGCGGATTGGTTATCCAAACAGGCACTATGGCAAATTTATCTACCACCGCCTAAACAAATTCAATTCTCGCATTTTGATGTGACTGCTCCTAATGAAGTTCATCAGGCTGATATATTATTTCTGCCACATGATCGTGGTTACAAATACGCGTTAACCGTAGTTGATATTGCAAGTCGATACAAAGAAGCAGAACCGTTAAAAACAAAATCAGCCACTGAAGTTGCTTCTGCATTTGAAAGGATTTATCGACGAGGTCCTCTGCACTGGCCGAATCTATTGCAGGTTGATCCTGGCAAGGAATTTCAGGGTGCGGTTCTATCTACAATGAAAAATCATAATGTCACCATACGACGAGGGCATACTGCGCTACATCGCGATCAGGCCATTGTAGAACGATTTAATCGGACGATTGCTGAGCAGTTATTTGGATATCAATACGCAAAAGAATTCATTCAAGAAAAGCGATCCAGTGAATGGGTTAAAAGATTACCATCTGTGATTACTGCACTGAATAACGAGATTACTAGAACAATCAACATGAAACCTATCAACGCGATTAAAAAGAAGTCTATACCCGTACAACCACAAAAAGATTTCCCTAGAAACGCTAGCGTTTCCCAACCAATTCTTGGTAGTAGTGTCATTGTGAGGTACTTATACGAACCAGGAGAGCTTGAAGGGGGTAGAAAAAGGGCTACTGATCATATTTGGAACGTCACTACGCATAAGATATCTAGTATAACACGATCAACTGGTAGACCAGCAATCTATAAACTGGATTCAACTGCTCCTCAGCGAGGATTTACTCGACAACAACTACAAGTGATTCCCGAGGATACTCAATTGCCACCGCATGGTCTTAACTAGCGCCGTTGCGTCTATTGCACTCAAGACAAGTCAACATCACATTATTTCTGACATGACCGAGATTGTTATTTTTTCTGTCTACGGTGAATTGGCGAGGATCCTTATCCGAATACTGCCAACGCATTATACAATTGCAACTCGCGCAGTGATTATTCTGTTGTTTTTTCAAAGTGATTATTAATTTAGCATCAATATCAAATTCTCGTTGTTTTTTTTGTCCTGTTGTTTGTAACCGGAGAGTTTTTTATTAATGATGCTAACATCAATATCACTTATTGTTGTGTCATTATCATCACCAATGATTTCATCATCGAGGATAATTCTTCGAAGCTGATTTATTCTTCGTACTCTGGATACTGCGAGATAGACTAAATTCGACCATTCGATGCGATTATCTACCATCCAAACAATTGTATCCGATATAGTCAATCCCTGTGAAGAGTGTATTGTTGCTGCGTATCCTAGCGTCCATGGGGATTTATTAGCACGCAATGCATCTTCAACGACATTGATATCAACCAGCACAATATCATTTAACACGAGAATCTGCTTTTCACTTCCTGACTTTGTCAGGCTTGGAATATCAACTTCTATATTCTGCTTTCGTGTATCCGAAGGCCTATAACACAACGGTACTGGAAGCGTTGCAAATTTTTCTTTATGCAATTCAAATAACTTCATCTGAAGTGTGTCTCTGACTATTTTTCTACTTGCTACTATCAAATCATTTGGTCTCCACGTTTCCCAGAAATCATTCATAGGAGTTTCTGAAATTATTTCACGCGCTATTTCGCATTGGATTTTATCCGGTTGTAATCTAAGCAGTGCTTTGAACTCGCGTAATTGTTCATCAAGTGATCTATGGTCGGTATTAATTTCTTCATAATAGCTTACAGAACCCTTTAGCCATTCATGTGGAGATCCACCGACAAATGGTGGTGGTTGGCCGTGATCACCGCACATGACGACTTTTGTGTTTTTGTTTAACAACCACTCAAGAAATGTTTTTAATACATCTAATGACACTGTGCATATTTCATCCCAAATTATGATTTCAGGAATGAATTTATCACCCATACGCTCAGGAGTCCATTTGTCACCTTTCCATCGAAAAAAACTATGATAAGTACAGGCATTTACCCCTCGCTGTATCATCTCTCTGGCGAGTCTGTGAGTCGGTGTTAACACAATCATGTTAGTAGAAATACAAGTATTTCCACCACCACGATATAATTCAATTGCACGAGTTGTCTTTCCTGACCCACCACAACCGTTTAAATAAACTGTCTTGTATCTACATATTGGATCAGATACCGGTGGTGCATTAGAAAATTCTGATTGAATCTCATCACATTTTAAGTACTTTTCATCCATGGCAACGTCTGCGGATTCACAATACTCATGTTGCATCTCCTTTTTAAATCGCCAACGCCCCCACGCTTCCTCCGGATCTGTGAATGCCGCTACAGCTGATTTGTACTTATTGTGTATATACATCGAATCAGTGGCCACTCTAACCGCGGTATTAGGAAATCTATTTATCATCGAAAATAGATTAATGCAAGCATAGGCTAGCATTGAACTTCTCAAATGTGTGTACTGGGAATTATATCCATCACAGTAGGTAACAACCGTACCCAATTTCTCACCATTGGATAGAAAAGCATCCTTACGGGATACAAGTTTTCCCTGTTTCGTTAAATCCGTTACAAGAAAATCGTATTCAGCGACATCTATGATCAACCGCGAGGAAAATTTTGCATTGTCGTATCTTCCACCCTGGGTAAATTTACCGATTATTTTTCGTCCAAAATCCTTTGCTTGTTCTTTTTTACTTTCAAATAACTTCTTAGACCAATTTATGATTTCTTCTTCATTGAAATCTGGACACTGTTTTCGTAGTTCGCTGATTATACGATCTAGATCGGGTTGTGGTAGCCAAACTTCTTTTTGAGCTCGATAGCATATAATAGCTTCGGAAACAATCAACGATATCAGCATGCCACAATCAATCATATATCGTAGTAACACTATTGGCATCCAGGCCTTTTCAGATAGGTGTCTACCGAGCCAAACATAACTACACGGATGTAACCCTGTAGCGAGTTCAAATGATATCACACGAGCGAATCCGGTTAAATCAAAATCAGGTAATGGTCCATTAATCGCAACACGAGTCATTTCATGCGTGGGGTGTCCAAATCGTTTAAAATAGTTACTACATTCTCCATACCCGAGAAAACTTCCAGGATAACACGCGGATATATCAATTGAAATCATACTGTCACGATGGTATTTTGTATTCCACAGTCCTCCATGACCAAATTCGATGCAACTCAATTTAACATCCTCGAGAAAATCACTTCGTGTTGGACGCCAGGAGTTTTTTTCTCTTGCGAAGTGAGCTACCACTGAAGAAATAGTAAAACTATCCGTGAGTAGTTTTTCATGGAAACTCTCTGGTGAAAAATCATTAGCGATTTTTCTCATTCTGTTATCTAATTCTTCAACGCGATATAATTCACCATTTGGTCTTACAAATTGATCAAATCCTGATTCGGAACCAGCACTACTAAGTAACCACACTGACACAGAATCATCTTTACACAACGCATGAATAGCATCAAATAATTTCTCTTCATAGAAAACATCCCCGGAAAATTTCCGGGGGATATATCTCACGGTTCTATCTCGTGGAAATATTGTTACTGCAGGTGTCCACGCGTGTTCGTTATGATCAATAAGTTGTATTGGCGCTCCTTGTAATTTATATTTCGGTTCGTGTAATACTTCTCCGGTTATCGTCATAACGGTTATTGGGAATCTTAATGATATTTCTAATTTAGCTATATCAGAAATCTTTGCACCGTGCTGTTTCACTGTCAGTTCCCATTCTGTTATTTTCCTACGTCGCAGATCAGTTAGTTTATTTCCTCGGGATGCATTTGTGAAGTGTTCCATTACCCGTGTTGCTACACAATTGAGCCTTGACGAAGTCAATGGTGAATATTTCATAGGAGCTAGTTTTGCAATATCGGGTTTATCATTTAACGGATATATCCCATAAACGATTGCTGTTACGGGATAAGATCTCTCGTAGTATGGTTTGTCAATTCCAGTTAGAATTCCTGGTTTGGAATCTCTACTTACAATGACAGCTTTTTTATTCTTGAGGATTGGTTCAAATTTATCCTTAATAATCCATTTGCCTTCGACTTCGATAATGAATTTTATTCTGAAAAAATACTTCTGATTGGAATTGCTTTGCTTGAAATCCTTTGGATTTCCACCTTTGGATTTCCATCTTTGAATTTCCCCTTTGGATGGAAATTGCTTTGCTTGAAATCCTTTGGATGGAAATTGCTTTGCAATTTCACCAAGGTGTGAAATTATCTCAGCTGCTCTTTTATCGTTCATAGTAGCATCGATGATGGGTACATTGACATCATCATTGATAATTCGAAATGTCGACCAACAGTATGCTGCACCGTCTCGGTAGAATTCATTAAAACACTCCCTGATTTTACCGAGTATAGTTCTATCACCGATTAGACGTTTTGGTGTATCAGAGACTCTATCGAGATTGAATTTAGTATTTCTCCAAGGTTTGATTTTCGATAATCTTTGGAACTCCCTATCAAGATTGAATTTAGTATTTTTCCAAGGTTTGATTTTCGATAATCTTTGGAACTCCCTATCGAGATTGAATTTAGTATTTCTCCAAGGCTTAATTTTCGATAATCTTTGGAACTCCCTATCAAGATTGAATTTAGTATTTCTCCAAGGTTTGATTTTCGATAATCTTTGGAACTCCCTATCAAGATTGAATTTAGTATTTTTCCAGGGCTTAATTTTCGATAATCTCTTGAACTCCTCCATGTTATAATTAAAACAAGTATTTAAATAGAAAAATATAGTATAATGAATCACTGCAAGTGGCTAATGATTGGATCTACAACCCCGTGTAACAAATCATGCAGAAGCGAATTCTGTGGGTATCATATGCAAAGCGTGAGAAACGGTTCACAAGGCCCTCTCCCATGCCTTCAATGTGGGGTGGGTGTTAGAGGAAAATCGCAATTATGCCTTGCTTGTGGGGGTAAACGATACAGGGAACTAAAACGCTACTATGACAAACGAATCATTGAATACGTCATCCTTGATAAAATCAAGGACAAAGTAATAAAAACCCCTCAAGTATATATCCAGAGATTTATAATTAAAGCAGATAATAAATTAGACAAGTAGTATTATTATACAAATGAGCCAAGATTTCAGACCTCACCCAGTGCTTGCTAATTACGAAGCCTCTAGTGATGGTGTTGTCAGACACCGCAGACTCAAAGAACCTGTTGGGTATCTGAATAATATGGGATATTTGATGTTTTCAGCTGGGAGGAAAAAGTATCTCTGTCACAGAGCCATCTATGAAGCATTTTACGGATTAATCGAAGACGGTCTTGTGATTGATCACATAAATGGCGTGAAGACTGATAATTGTCTTGGGAATCTTCAAGCCGTCTCGCAGCGCGATAACCTTTTAAAAAGCAACGCTGGTAAGCACGCAAAACATCCCAAGGGTGTGAAATCGTTTGATTTAGAAAATAATGAAGAGAGAAGCTTTCAGTCGATAAATGCGGCTGGAAAATATTTCGATATTTGTAGTACTTCAATTCGATTTGTTGCTGAAAAAATCATTAAAACATCTCTGTCTAAAAAAAATGGTCATAAAATAAAGTTCGTATACACTGAAACTATTTAAGGGAGATAAATCCTTTATGGATAAATCCGCACTACAATTCACACTCTACCTACTAAGTTCCCTTGTATTATGACGTCAAAGGAATTTGTCGCCTGCTATATTACCTGTACTTGACTAGGCGCGCCCACGTGACTGTAATGGAGATATAATGCATGAGTTTTCGATAGAGAATAAAACTTTTTATTGTCACTTGTGGGCTAAAACTGCATTATTAGTTTTATTTATCTACATATCTCATGTGTGGGGTGGGTGGACTAGCAGTAAAGCAGACAGCTAACTCGTTCTTTCAGTACAGAAATTCTTTATAATTAACGCATTACCTATGTTCGCTCAGCCAGAACGCGAGTGTTTCCTATTCATTGAAGTAGGTGGGCGTGGTTAAAATTCCTTGTATGTGAATGTATTTTATCTAGAGAATTATAACAGAGTATAAAAACGCTGTTTTATTAAACAACTGTATTATTTTGTTTCAAATATTTCTCATTGTTGCAGCATAAAATTGTCTATTTTAAAAATCTCTTATTGTTAAGTATACATGTCTTCCCTCTCCTCTATATTGATCGGTATTCATGTGACCTTCAGTACACACTTCTGTTTCCCACCCTGTATGATCGGTATTTCACTGACGCAGGCATGCGTGATTGATATTTACAAACAGTTAAATTAATTTTTTTTTTGTGTACTTAGTATTTTATATTCCTAAATACGATGGATACAGTAAAATTGTCTATTTTAAAAATCTCTTATTGTTAAGTATATCAGATATATATATATATATATATATATATATATATATATATATATATATATATATATATATATATATATATATATATATTAAAAAATCTCTATTCTGTATGACTAGTCCGTGGTGTAATGGTATCGTGTTTGTCTTGTAAACATAGATCTATCAACTACGTGTTCGGTCCCCATAGCAGATACATTATTTGATGGCGAAACGGAAGATGTTTTTTTCTATTAATTGGGGGGGTGGGGCGGTCCCCCCCTCAGCCAAACCAACATGGCAACCCATGCTATCGCATTCTCGGTAGCGTGGGTTGGTGTTTTTTTCCAACTCATGCAACCATGAATTCGATTTCATGGGTTGCCATGTTGGTTTGGTTTACCACGCCCACATCATACCATCATCGTTCCATTGAATTATAATCCATCCTTAATTAAGTTAATTAAGTACATGTTATGCCTAAAATTTGCCGCAACACTCGAGCGGAAATATATGGCATTGTGCCGTCCATGTTGTGACGTCCCCCCCAAGCATATCTTCTGGGCGGTCTAAGATGGCGTTTGCCACCTTAGGCCTCCCTTCCGGAGATGTATGTTTCGGGTCCCCCTTGGGCTTACTTGGATGCAAAGGCACCCAAGGAGTTCCAAAGATGTGTTGTCATATATGTTTTTTTTTATTAATTAGAGATACAGTATACTATATTTATATAAAAATATAAATAATGGATATCAATGATGTAAATGCTATAATTGCTGAAATCTCAAATTTAAATAATAAAGGGGTATTATTATCTGAAAGTCTCGACGTTGACAAGATTACCTCGGAATATGAAGATATTGAATATCTGTCTAGTAAGGGTCGTTATGTTTTACCTAGGATGTACAGGCTCGTGAAAGGAATTCAAAAATCCATTAATGGTTGTTTGTACGGTAACGACATTAATTTATTTATAACGCTATTTAGCACCGTTGAAGCAATACGTCAAAAGCTCGGCCAAGAATATCAAAAACGAGCTGAAATTGGTTCTAAAGTTCGTGATCTTAGAAAAATGTTAAACGAGGAGCGACCCGTATCTTAACCACGTGAGTGTTACTAAAAAATAATATAGGCTTTCGTAAATAATTTAAATAATTTATTTATTTTTTTTTTAGCGTTTTTTGTAACACTTGTTACATAGGATTTTCTCCTGAAAGGATACTCATCAGTTTGGACTTGCTCATGCAGTTATGTGCATAATGGATGATCTGGTCGTAGTAGCAAGTAATCACCGCGACGCCTCCATTTTCACGTAATTGTTCTTGTTGCCGCGTCGTTAACACAAATCGTTCATCGCCATTCTCAGATATTACAATTCTGAAATCCCCAGCGATGTTATTTCTGAAACACTCGCGAATAGCGTCGTACAGTTTAACCCTGTCGAAGATGAATACGTTAGCTTGATGGTACATTATTTAATAACTAAGTTATTTAATAACTAAGCTTTTAATTATGATGGAAACCCTCCGGATTTCACATTTGAAAATTTAGTTCACAAACAATATATGGTTGGTGAATCGCTTACAACTAAATTAGCCCGAGAGCGGCTAGCAGCAATTAAAAAGTTTATACCGGTTCGAGACAGACTTCGCGAGAAACTTCAACAACGACAACAAGCGCAGACTGACTTTTCTGTGTCAAGTGAACAACTGTTTACTCCGATAACAAGTGCGACCAAAGATGTGAAAACAGCAACTGAACGAGCAATATACGGAGATATTCCTAAGGAAGGCAAGCGACGAGAAGTGCCTGTTCTTGGTGTGCTTGAAAAGATAGCAGCAGAGACCGGACAAACACGCGCAGGGATACAACAGTTATCCAGTGATATAAAAACTCAACAAGAGTATGAACGATTAGCTGATATTGATGATGAAACTCAAAGAGTTTCCACACCTGAACCACAACCTGTTGATGTCGTCACCCCAAGAGGTGTTTCCTTTATAGACAAACTCACCGAAGGAGCTATAGCAGAAATCAAACGACCTGAATTAATAAAATCCGAACATTATAAGATTTTTGGAAATTTTGCCGCCCAAAGCTTTCATTCCAGAAAAGACTTTTTAAAAGACGAGTATAAAAACAGTAGAATAAGCCGAGATGAATGGGCTGATTGGTTGTATAAAACGAATAAGGGGGTTGGCCGTTTAAATAAAAGAGAATTGGGATATAAAGAATTTAGAAGGGGAATTGAAGAGTATGATGAAACTGGTACAACTGAGAAAACAAGCGGAAAAGGATATTCGATTAAAAATCCAAAGGATGTCTTTGACTCTACCGTGACATGCCCTGGTAACATTCTCAGTGATATATCACGGTTAGAGGTTCTCATCGGAGGGAAACGAGCCGGAAATAACTCCGTCGAGATAATTAACGAGGCCGCTGATATCTGTAGACGATTATTTGCTGGTGGTATCATGGACATTAATGTATACCGAGAACTTATTGCTGAATTAGTTGAAAATCACAACGATGAAAATCTTATGGATGTAAGCGATTGACCACTAATTGAAAAACTACTAGTTTTATAACAAGATGATTATACACTATAACCATGATAAACCCGTAAGCGTCTACGTGGTGAACTCACGATTGCCTGTTTATCGCGCGTGGTACGGAGATGGTTTCGGCAATACCATTGCGGGGTTATTTACAAGAATGGCTCCCAAGGTGGCGCCGTTAGCTAAACAATTATCAATGAAAGCCATTGATGCTATCCGTGATAAGGGAATCAATTTCGTTGGAAATCTTGCAGGAAAGGCATTTTCTGCCGCGAAAGATAAAATAGCATCATTGGTGCGAAAGAAACCACGAATGACTTCGTCATCGATGACTTCGTCATTAGTGCTGCCATCAACTACAGTGATGCCTGCAAAAATCAGCAAAGCAATAAATAACGCAGTGGAAGAAAAACTAGCGCAATTGACTTCGTCACCACCGGTAACAGATAGCGCTATCATGAACGCGATAGCAGGAAGTGGTTTGAAACAAAAAAGAAATTCGAGGAATTTTCAACGACGATGATTACAAAGATGAAAATGCTAGCGTTAAACTCTTCGAGTTTCACAATTGAAAACGCTAGTAATGTTATAAATGTTTAAACGAACAGCTGATCCCGCGTTAGATATGGAAGCCCCAATGCGCAAGGATGATTCCGTCCGCGATTATCAATACTATTCCTATCATGCAATACAACCCGACCTACGATCGCGAATTGAACTTCAAGTTCAAGATACCAGTAAATACTTTTTACCATGTGAAGCATTTATTGAAGTAGAAGGAAAACTTGTAACAAATGATGCAGCTGATACCCCATATGCAAATGATTCAAATATCCGAGTTGGTTTCGTCAACAATGGTATAATGGCGTTATTTGAAAGTGCAAGATATCTCATTGATGGAAAAGAAATTGAATCAATAGACCGCGAGGTTGATGTTGCAACAACAATAATCGGACTAGCAAGATACTCCGATGATTATGCAAGATCGGCTGGTCCATCTATGATGTTTGCAAAGGATACCTCTGATAACGCTGACCACCTTCAATACATTAAAGTGTTAACAGCACAAGATACTGCAGCTGATAATCAACGAGAAGCAACTAATCCAGAACGTCGAGCTAGACCCGGAACTGCGTTTGATATTCTCGGAGGCGTTAATGGTAATTTCAATTTAGGATTTGCAACACGAAAATTAGCATTGGAAGGACAAGAGAAAAAGTTTTCATGTGCGATTCCACTCCATCACATATTTGGATTCTGCAGAAATGTCAGAAAAGTCATCTATGGAGCCAAACACACAATCGCATTAGTGCGAAAAGGCAATGACAATGATGCAATTTGGCGTACTGGTGCCAATGAAGGTAAAGTTGTTTTGAGTAAAATAGTATTATGGATGCCAGTAATGACTCCATCAATTACCACGGAAGAGCGGCTACTTTCATTTATGGAAACCGGTGGTAAATCATTGCTAAGTTGGCTAACAACAACGACTGATGCTAAAGAGGATAATGTTAATGGTACATTTACATGGCACCTGGCATCAAAACAAGGCGTTTCAGCTCCACGTCATATATTTATAGCGCTGCAGAATAGGAATCGATTAGGTTCCCAAGAACGCAGTCATATGATATTTGATCGATTAGGGGTAAGTGAGGTTTCACTGAGAATAAACGGACAACAAGAACCATCTGAGGATATACAGCTTAATTACGGAAACAACCAAATAGCACGTGTGTATCATCGGATGCTGTCATATATGGGTCGTGATCAAAATGTTGATACTGGTTTGCAAATATCTCAGCTCGATTTTAAGAACTTGTATCCAATTTATTACTTTTCACTGGAACATCTTGATTTAACAAGGCAATCCGTTGTTGATATACATTTTAGGGCTCGTATAGATCCTGGTGGTGTTGATTATAGAGCGGTTGCTGTTATTCTCAGCGACAAATCAATGTTGTTAGAAGGGGCTGGCGGACGAATGAGACTTGTTGATGCACCAGTGGAAAATCTGTAAATGAAACTTTAAAAGTTTCCATAGGATTTCCCCAATTAGATCAATTGAAAGAATAAATGTGTTTTACAATAAAATGCCATATAGTGTTGTTAGTGTCAAGCTGACTGATGGTCAGGTCAAGAAATTAAAATCAAAATCCGCTAAGGAATGTGGAACAACAATAACGTTAAAACCAGCGCAGATGTCCGGAGGTACACATAAAATATCATTAACGGATCGTCAAATAAAACATTTCAATGATGCAATGAAAAATAAGCGAGGAGTTCAAATAGAATTTTCGAAAGCTGCAGTCGCGAACATGATAAAATCAGGTGGTATATTTCCATTGTTAGCCGCAATACCAGCATTGATTGCAGCGGCTGCCCCAGCGGTGGCGAAGGCGGCAGCGTTGGGAGCCGTTGGGACCGCAGCAGGGATGGCGTTGAAAAAGGCAACTGGTGGATCCGCTCGCGGTAGATCCACAAGTGGATCCGGGTATAAAAAAAAGGGAAAGGGGTTGTACCTACCAGGAACCCCGTATTCATGGTACAGCGGCAAATCCGTGAACGGATCGGGTCTAAGAAAAATACCAGGAACGGTTTATTAATTCAGAAATCTTCGATTTCCGGCCCAATTGTTGAGGAACCTATAGTTGAGGGACCTATGGTTCCTATGTCCAATTTTGATTTAATTGATGCTGCTAAAAAACTAGCGATAAAAAACTTCAGAGGGGTTTTTATGAGAGATCAATTACCGAGAAAACCAAATAACGTTGAAACCGGTATCATCAATCTTGATAACAGCAGCGGATCGGGAACTCACTGGGTTGCATACGCGATTGATCCACGTGGGATTGTCTATTTCGATTCATATGGGTTAGCTCCGCCAAGCGAGTTTATGCGGTATATAAATTCCTCGATGAAACTCAAAGGGTTTCCGATTTTTTATTCCACGCTGCCAACACAACAATTAAATGATCCACCGATATGCGGCCGTGAAGTATTAAATGTCCTCGCGGAGATTTCATTAAAATCCTTTGGATCTCCGTGGAAACCACCTCATATTATTGTAAACGAATACACGAGTGGGAAATTACAAGGATCAATAAATTGAAAACACAAGTTACGCTAACAATAATGATCGATATTTGGGGACAATCTCTGTCAATGTTGGAACCCACAGAGGAAACATCTGCGGGTTCTATCGAGGATGTAAAAAAAATAATAGAAGATGAAATCGCTGAGACGTTAAATTTAACAAGTGTTGACCCGAACGAAATAGTTGTATTTCAAGATCGCCAGGGTAAATTGAAAAGCAGTAATATATCCGTGAATGACATTTTGATACGGCATCGCGCTGCCGCTGAAAACTCTATTGCACTGTATTCCAACGATGGACAACTTAAACCAGGCGCACTTGTGTCTACGATCACCGACGCGATTGCTACCAACGAACGTGAGCTGAATGATTTTATACGAGGTTATAATGCTTTTCGCAAAAATGTCGTACATAAATTTTTTGGAACCCCGCTTGTGGTTGGCATGACTCTCGCTGAAATTAAAGACTTGTTGAATTCATTCTTCGCTAACAAGGAAGCTGGAAGGATGATGACTGCTTCAGAAATCAAGGCAAAATATCTCGAGATTTTTAAAGTAAGCGAAGATCAAAAACTCACAAACGACATTGTTGGTAGGTTCTTTGGAACCCCGCTTGTGGCTGGCATGACTCTCGCTGAAATCAGTGAGTTTATCGGCAAGCACACTCACAATGCCTACATCGCTAATAATTTCTTTGGTGTCCCGGCTACATCTACAATGACTCTCAAAGATATTAATATGTTTATGGTGAGACAAACAACACTTAATACCATCGTGGATAAATTTTTAGGGAGAACACCTGTGTCTGAAACCACATCGTTGACAGGCATGACTCTCGCGGAAATTAAAAGCGCTATTGACAAACAAAAGCACACCAGCGATATTGTTAATAAGTTCTTTGAGGGCAGTAGCCTCCAAGATATCACGACGAAATTTTCTAACATCGACAACCATATTAAAACCCAAGCAGAGCTTAAAGTTGAAGACCTTCTGGTTTCATTATTCTTCTCTAACAGGGAGGAGAGTGGCAAAACAATAGATCCTACCAAAATCAGGGTAAATTATCTCGATATTTTCGACGATCTTTTTAACCTGAAAAGAATATCTGAAAAGGTAAAGATTCCACATCACTACACGGGCGTTAAAAATATCGTGTATACGGTTAATCATGGAACCATGGATTGGATAAGAGACGGTTATACTACATTATCCATCGGTATCTTGGGTCTCCCCGGCATAGCGGGCCCTGACTACAAGCCAACATGGGCCGATGGTATCTACAGGCTAACGTGGATCTCTATCGATCAATTTAATATGATCGCGGACGGTAAAACCTACTCTGGTGGCACCGCGACGTTAATTATGGATGGTCGCAAAAAAAACTTTAATGTCGTCGCGGTTGATAGCTCCACCATTAGATCAAAAATAGCCTGGTGTTTAGAACTCGTAGCTCATTTTTCCGACTGAAGTACTAGCAATTCCCGCTAACGATGACAACTAATTGAAAACGCTAGCGTTTTTAAAATAACAACAATGACTTTGTCATCGACGCAATGTCGCTATGATCAGGTCAGAGAATTTCAGAATAGACTCAAAACCCTCACTGAGGAGTATCAAATAAAAATAAAAAAATACCGACGAAGAATCACCGCAATTGATGTTACTATATACTCGGTGTCAAGCGTTCTCACTGGCGCCGGAATAATACTTGCATCGGTTACAATGATTGCCCCGGTCGTAGTTCCAATTTGCATTTCTGCGGTGGCTACAATCGGGGGTATATTAACCGGGATAGCAAAAAAGATATCATCATGCAGCCAGAGTAAACTGCAGAATTACTTACTTCAATTTCATATTGCATCAACCGCATACTCGCAATTATCATTGATGATATCGTCGTCACTCGATAATACGATTATATCAGATAGTGAATTCTCAGCGATGGTCAGTATTTTTGATTCCGCGATATCGAAATTAGAGCGACAACATGAATATAATAACAATGACAACACCGATGGAATCAGAAAACACGAACCCAAAAAAACAGAAAAATGATCTCAATAATATCAACATTACCAGATTGTGAGTTCTCAGTGATGGTCAGTATTTATGATTCCTCGATACCAAAATTAGAAATAAATCATGAGTATAGCAACGATGACGACACCGATGGAATTACTTCAACGAATAGTGGAGAACACGAACCCAGTACAAACGAGTATGATATCAATAACATCAACGAATCCAGAATTCAGTGTGAATTTCCCCTCTCCGGTCCCAGTGAAGGAGATAGCGCTAGCAAAACTACGAGTGTATCACAGTTGGCCTAATATCAGATCGGTTGCATTTAGTGATCAGCAACCCAATAACACACTGGTGTTCTCGTATAAGAATAAACCCGATGGTACTCCAGAGTGGGAAACAGTTTCGTTACCAACTGGGTCGTACCAAATTAAGCAAATCAATGCTGAAATTCAGCGTAGAATAAAATCAATCACTGGAAAAGAATCAAAAATAGCTATTAATCTTCATCAACCGACACTCTCGTCGTCGATCGAAATAAGCACAGAGGGATACATTGTAGATATATATAACAGCTCGTTAAGAACAGTGTTAGGATGGCCTGAAAAACCACCGGAAAAATCCGCCACCGACTTAACCACGGACATACAATCATATCATGAAATCAATCCCAGTTATCGAGATAATTTATCTGATATAAGAAAAGGAAGAATCGCCGATAGATTTATATTTACCAACAAAGACACATTGCAATGGGATTTTATCATTAAAAGAACAACCGACTCATCTGTTACTATTTCATTTACGCTAACTGACGTCCGTGGTTATTTTAATGAGATTAAACAATTATATGACACACAACTAGAACATCTACGGAAAACAAAATCGCAAAAACACGTTGAAATAATAAATCAGCTTATATCGGACATGAAATATATCTATGAACTAATTATTCAAACAATAATTAATGACAACAGCGACAATAAACAACGATTCCTAACCGATTACAATATCACAGAGGACAATCTGCGTAATTTCAAGTTTCCCAAATACAACGCTGATGAACTAGCAAGAATTGTTAAAACCGATATCAAGGCGCTACAAAAATCAGATTCAGCTGTCCTCTTCAGGTATAATAATGATCCAGATGGTGGCGGTAGGCATATTGCCCCTCATAATGTGAATATTTCAACGGTGATTGCGCTCAATTTAGTATGTGATGCAATTGAAGGAAGCTATCAAATTAATCTAGAGCAATCAAATCAAGCTCAGCAGGGATATATTCTTTATTCGTTTGCACCAACAGCTCCTCCAGGATTCCTAATTATTGAAAACCCAATTAATCCTGTCTACATGCGATGCCATAATAATTCGTTAACGAGAATTAATTTCAAACTCACCGACCAGTCAAATAATCTGATTGATTTACAAGAAGAGGTGTTAGCGATTAGTTTGTTTGTGAAATCTTAAATTGCTTTGCAATTTCAAATGATTTTCGTCCTAAAGACTCGATCAAATATTTGGTTGAACTCGTAAATGATTTTTTGTTAACCCAGTGATGAAATCACTAGCAGCAGAGAGGGTGGATGACAACGACGTTGGCGTATATAAGGAAATCTTATTTTATCGAATAGACGCCATTTTTTTTACTATTTGGTGGAAGCCTCAGATTTCCGAATCGACGCTCGGAAAGTTGTGAGGTTCACCCTCTCTGCTGCTTCCTCTTTCAGTGCTTTATCCATCATTTATTTGCTTCTCTCTCCCCGCTCTCTCTATCTCTCTCTCTATCTCTCTCTCTCTCTCTCTCTCTCTCTCTCTCTCTCTCTCTCTCTCTCTCTCTCTATATATATATATATATATATATATATATATATATATATATATATATATATATATATCGATGCCACGATTTAAAGCTATCGACCGGTCGCAAACGTCAGTGCCAACTTCATAGGATATTTAGACATCATTGATTTCTAAAAATATTTAAAATGTTGCAAAAGTGTATAATAAATGTTCTTGTTGTTGCATCTGTACATAACCATGTGCGCACATTTCCAGCAGCTGCAATTACATTTTATGATAGTCCTTTGTTATTCAACACGCTTCATGCAAATCATTTTGTAACTAGGCATCTGATGTTTTCAGTATATACATACTATCAAAAGAACTTACATTCCTTGGAAACGACGTTGTGTGTGACCCATACCTTACCGACATCTTAGAATTATGAGGATGGAGATGGGCAGTGAGGTTCAAAAGTCACATACAGCAATAAACCTATTCTATGGTATATTCAGGAATCAATCGCACGCACAATATGGCAATATACAAGAGTTTTACAGTAATCTTGAAAGTTTTGACGAACGATGAATATTGGTGTATTCTAGTGAAAGTCGAGATATTGTTTGCTTGTTAGACTATGTTTCATAACGTACCGATAACAATTTTCCATTCACATTGCTGCGCTGTCTGCAGTGAGACAGTTTCTAGTGACGTCTAGCACTGGGGCATAATGCAGCATACATGTAGCATGATATCCCAACCCTTCAAATTATCCTGACACCAGGCAGACCAGTCTTACCACTACCCGCTTATTGCTCTGCGGCAAGCGAGGCAACTGTTAGTACCATTTTTGTAAGTCTTTGATATGACTCGGCCGGGAATCGAACCCACGACCACCCGCTTTCGCAGTGGACACCCTAACCATCAGGCCACTGGAGCGGTTGAAAATCGAGATATAAAGTTTTATCTCTGTTATTCCCACTTGATGAAGCTGATACATTTTTATGTTTTCCGTTTAGCATATTTATTTGCAGGAACATATTCGTACGCATATTATATTATAATATCAGTTATTTCTCTTGTCCCATTACATCTATACTGAAGATTATAAGCTTTTCTTTAACCATGAAAAGCATTTCAGGAACAACGTTAAAAATTATTTCATGCATTTACAAGATGTGATACGTTTTCTGTACTGGCAGTTATATAACGAGAACCACTTGTGAGTATTTGATATCAACATTCTATCTAATTTTGTAACACTAAATCAAAAAATAAAATAATATCACTTGAAACAGTAACTATTAAATTCTTAAAGGATTTTATTAAACAGATGGACTTGCATCAAATAAGTTAAACCACTAACTTTATCTGGCTTATCTCATTCTGTATTTAGTTAGAAGCAAAATGCATAATCATCGAGCCTAATAATTCTTTCTATATTATACAAATGCAAAAATACATCTATCCAAAATCAGTTAATTGAGAAACGTGAAAGGTATGAATTAATGCACGGAGTAGTTCCAAAGTAAAATAAATACTAAAACATCATAGAATATAATCTTCTTCGATCAGATTTGTTTGATGGTTTCTGATGAAGGATGTACTCCAATAGCTTAATAAAATATATAAGCTAGTTCATGAATGAGGATCACGACTTTTCCAACCAAGTACTGAGTCCATATACCGTAGGATAATGGTAATTTAACGTTGTAAAAGGACTTAGATATATAGTTCACTTACTTATAGAAATATAATACCATGAAACAACAACATAAATCTCCGAGAAACATTTTTAAAATATACCTCTTGGTATCACTAATATTAATGTCGATGTTTTTTTTTAACAAATCCACTGTATATCAAAATATGTACAACATTATATACATCAAAACTATGATCCCCGGTTCTTATACCGATGGTACAACTCCTGACTGAACTTGAAAGTGATAGTAGTACGTGTTATGCTAAATTAATATCTGCTAGATTTTAAGACCGTTCAAATAAGAATTATTTAGATCAAATCGTGGTATTTACAATGAAATGATATGGTATTTACAAGTATTTACATAATGGTATTTAAAATGAAATGATATGGTATTTACAATGATATATACCAATAGGAGAGCACAAGACAATACAACATATAACTATGGATTATAGGTGGACACACAGCACATACACAAACGGGCTGTTCTACATTCAAACGGAAACAACCATACCCCCCCCCCCCAACAAAATCACGGGTTGAATGAAAAACACATTCACGCCGTGTGACAGTGTGTGACATATGGCGGTTTCACGGTTTGAAATTCGAGTGCCTTAAAGCCCCAATTCTTATATAGAAAAACCTTCCGATCGGTACCGTCAACAATAATGCCTTCCACGAGATTCAAATGATGGGCCCCAGGACGAGATCCCAACCGTGTATGGAATACACTAGTGTTCGTAATCTACGGGTATAAAATTTTGAATATAAGTGTATCAGGTGCAGGTTTTAACGGATGGTGTATAAAACCACACAAAAAGCCATTCAGTTAGACTATGAGTTATCCAAAAAACCAATTTGAAATACGTGACTACAACAAAATAGTTATGGTTGTTTCAAAACCGTATACACAAGCCCATCCGATTTATTTCCCTTGGTTTTACATATATACAATACAAAACGTAAATCAGACATATGTAAATTGAATTATATGTCCGGTTCTCTTGGAAATGGCTGATTGATATATTTGTTTTGCATTTTTCGAGTGTTTCCAGTCCCTCCTCGTTTGATGTTTTCACTCTGAGTAATATACTGTAGATTTGATAAAGAATTGTTATTAGGATTCGAATCAATATGATCGATTACAAACTCATCGTTTATCAATCCATGGTAACACTCGTATACGACTCTGTGACAGTAATACTTTCTCCCTCCAGCACTGAACTTAATATATCCAAGACTATTGCCCGTCCCTAATGGTTTCTTCAGTCTGTGGTGTCTGACAATACCATCACGAGATGCTTCATAATCAATGATCGTAGGGTGTGGTTGAAGTTCTTGGTTCATTTATGTACTATAATATTATTTGTCTAATTAATTATTTGGTTTAATTATTACTTGATAATCTATCAATAACGTTTTGAGGTGTTCTTATGATTTTGTCCATGACAGAGTCAAGGACGCTGACACAGTCAGAATCATTGATGGAGTTTTAACGGAATCTTTGATTGAGTTTTTAACACTATTATCATGATTGACGGATCTAAGACGCAAAAAAAATAAATGAATGGAGATTAACAGAGATGGTGAGCGGAGCAACAACTTAAAATGTGGCCGCGTTAAAGCGGATACTAAAATTCCTAATATCCTTAGTGACAGTAACAGGCGAGATATTATATGAACCGAAATATAAATCGATAGAATATCCAATCATAATTATTGACCATAATACACACGCTTGGAGCTCCGCAGTATTAATATTTCCGCGAGCAGCAAAGAGGGCGAACAGACCAACTTTTACAAGCGTCGATTTAGCAAACTAAGGCTTCCTCGAAAATGCTTAATATAAGCCTTCATTCAGCAAAACAAAATTTAAAAAAAAGACGCCATTTTTGTTGTCACCACCCCCTTTGCTGCTATGGGTTAACCGAATATTTTTTTTTACGATGAAAATCATTTACGATGAAAATCATTTATGATTTCACAAACAGACTAATTTGCAAAACTTCACCTCGCAGATCAATCAAATTATTAGATTGGTCAGTGAGTTTGAAATTAATTCCCGTTAAAGAATTATTATGACATCGCATAAAGACTGGATTAGTTGGGTCTTCAATAATTATAAATCCTGGAGGAGCCGTTGGTGCAAATGAATATAGAATATATCCCTGCTGAGCTTGATTTGATTGCTCAAGATTTATTTGATAGCTTCCTTCGATAACGTCACACACTAAATTTAGTGCAATCACCGAGGATATATCTACATTTTGAGGAGCGATATGTCTACCACCACCATCTGGGTTATTATTATGTTTGAGGATTGTTATTTGTTGTCGTGGTATTTTTTTCCATGTGTCACGGATTTTGTTGAAACCTTCATCGATGGCATCATTGAGAGATTTTTTTAATTCGTCTGCGTTATATCCGGAAAACTTGAATGTTGGAATATCTTCAACTTTTATGTTATGCTTCGCTGCGAATTCTGTTCTTGTTTTAGGATGATTGCCACCTAATATCATTTGAATGACTTCCAAGTTATATGTTTTCATGTCATCAATGATTTTGTTACACGTTTCTACGATGCTGATAAATTCATCTCGGGTTAGAGTACCGAATTAAAGAGGTGTTAACAACAATGAAAAATCATTATTCATCGCTGTAAAATTTTTAGTGATTTCATTTTCGTCGGCTCCAAAATAACCTTCTCCATCTTCCTGAATGGTAAGACTAAAGGAGGAAATCTCCATGTAATAACTCTTTATTGGATTATAGGGTTTTATCCTGTCGGTGATATAATCGCCCTTTACGTGTTCATATGGAATAACAATTTCTCGTCTAGGTGGTACTTCGGGCTATCCTAGCACTGATCTTATAGAACTCTGATAAATATCTACAACATACCCAGGGGAATTAATCTCGATCGCAGATGATAACGTCGGTTCATGAATCGTTATAGCGATTTATGATTCTTTTCCAGTGATAGATTTTATTCTTCGTTGTAATTTTTTATTGATTTGTTCGATTTGATATGACCCCGTTGTCAACGAGACAACGTTCCAGTCTGGAGTTCCGTCTTCACGATTTTTCCACTCGAACACCAAGGAATTATTTGGTTGTTGACCACCAAATGCTACCGATCTGATATTGGGCCAGCTATGATACACTCGTAGTTTTGCTAGCGCTATCTCTTTTACGGGAACGGGAATCGGGAAATGCACACTGAATTCAGGATGCGTTGAGGTTACTGATATCATCCTTGTTTTCACCGGTGTTGTATTTTCTACTATTTGTTGAAGCAGTTCCAGCGACGATATTGACATTATTATTATTATTCCGGTCTATTTTCAGCATCGTTGACTTGTACAATTGAGCCATCGCTGAGAATTCACTATCTGATATTGTTGTGTCATCGAGTGACGATGATATAAACGAGGACAATTGCGAGTATGCGGCAGATGCAACGTGAAATTTAATTACATAATCGTGTAGTTTACTCTGGCTACACGATGATAGTTTTTTTGTGATCCCAGTTAATATACCCGCGATTGTAGCCACCGTAGAAATAGCGATTGGAACTACGACCTGAGCAATCATTGTAACCGAAGATAGTATTATTTCAGCAGCAGTGATTACTCCCGACACCGAATACACGGTAACATCAACCGCGGTTATTCTTCGTCGGTATTTTTTTTTATTTGATACTCCTCAGTGAGTGCTTTGAGTTTCATTGAAAATTCTCTGACTTGATCATAGCGATATTGAGATACCGAAGGGATTGTCACTTTATTTTAAAAACGCTAGCGTTTTCAATTGATTTCAAACTGCTAGCGTTTTCAGTTGAAACTTTCAGTTTCATTGTTTACTTAAATCCACTACGAATTCTACGTACCACGTTACTGAAACCCTGACTAAATTTCTATCTGCGGTACTTATCGTGAACTCTTCAGATACATCCTTGTCTATGATCGTTGATACCATATTATTGACTCCAGATGAACTACTTGATGATATATTGAATTGAGTCGGTGATACTAGTGTTAATCGATAAATACCCTTGACGGCTGCGGTTACGTGTAAAATGTTGTTTGTGGGAGTCCACGCAAATGAACCATGTTCAATCTTGTATACGATATTATCGGCTTTCTCATGAGGAATTTTTTTTTTCAACAACGCCTATCATCCTCGCTGTATCATCCTTCATTGCGTTGTTGAATGTTTTTTAGATCATCGATGGTTTTTTTAATATCAAATGTATTTATATGATCGTCATACCTATCATTGAGCGATTTCAATGAATTCACCGTGTTATCGAGTGTTGCTAATTTATGTGATCGTTGAAACAAGTACACCTGGTTTGAGTTTACCCTGATCGGAGAACAACGCGATAGTATTCTATGTTGCGTCTCGTCGTTTAAATAAAATATCATCAAGAGAGACATTACTAGTTTTCAATTTACCCTGACGATCTTGAAATACAACTATTTCACCAGGATCAACACTTGCTAGGTTCAACGTTTCGGCTATTTCATCTTCGATTAGTTTTTTAACACCCTTGATTTCAACTCCATCAGGTTCGGGTTTCTTCAGCGTTGATAAAGGTCGTCCCCAAATATCAATCATTGTTATCATATAAATCTTTTCTCTCGGTTTAAATCCAACGACCGCTAGTATACTCATTCACTACTACATGAAGTGGTTTTGATTGAGAAATCTTTGATTCCCGTGAAATAGCATCAAGTACGTTTAATACTTAATTGCCACATATGGCTGGGTCAATTATCGCTTGTGTTGGTAACGTAGAATACCAATGGGGTATTTTTTTAGTAGTTTATATAACGCATAAATTCTTTCGGCGGCGCTAATCCATATGAGTCAAAATAAATAATCCCACGTGGATCAATCGCGTATGCAACCCAGTGGGTTCCAGGTCCATCACTGTTATCTAAATTAATAATACCCGTTTCAACGTCATTAGGTTGTGCTGGTAACTGATCTTTCATAAAAACACCTCTGAAGTTTTTAAAAGCGAGTTTTTAAGCGGCATCAATTAAATCAAAATTGGACATAGGAATCATTGATTTGGAAATCGAAGATTTCGGAACTAGTAAACCGTTCCTGGGATTCTTAGACCCGATCCTTTGTACCACGTGTGTGGAGTTCCTGGTAGTTTTAGACCTTTTCCTTTTTTTATACCCCTTTCCCGCTGCTTTCTTTAGTGCCATTCCTGCCGCGGTACCAACGGCTCCTAACGCTGCCGCTTTAGCTACCGCTGGGGCCGCTGCGGCAATCAGCGCTGGAATCGCAGCTAACAGCGGGAATATACCACCAGTCTTTTCCATGTTTTTAATCGCGCTCGCAGAAAGAGTAACCGGGACCCCTTTTTTGCTACAAGTGCGTCATTGAAATGTTTTACTTGATGAGTTGTCAGCGACAGTTTATTTGCCCAGCCATTCATTTGATTAGGTTTCAGCGTTATTGTGGTTCTACATTGCTTAGCTGATTTTGATTGCAATTTTTTAACTGACCAGGTGTCAACGTGACATTGATATTACTATACGACATTGTACAAAAACAGATTGATTCTAATGGAAAAATCCTGAAAGTGAAATTGCAAAGCAATTTCCAATTACATATTTTCCACTGGTGCATCTACCACTCTCATTCGTCCACCAACACCCTCGAGTAGCATTGATTTATCACTGAGAATGACAGCAACCGCTCTATAATTAGCAATACCACCAGGACGGGTTACACGAGCTCGGAAGTGTATATCAACGACGGATTGCCTTGTTAAATCAAGATGTTCCAACGAAAAGTAATAAATCGGATACAGATTTTTAAAATCCAACTGTGATATTTGTAGACCAGTATCAACATTTTGATCGCGTCCCATATACGACAATAGGTTATGATACACGCTTGCAATACTATTGATGTTATAGTCAAGTTGTATATCCTCAGATGGTTCATGCTGTCCGTTTATTTTCAGCGAGACTTCATTACACCCAATTTGATCAAATATCATATGGGAACGTTCTTGATTATTTAATTGCGCAGTATTCTGTAGAGCAACAAATATGTGACGTGGAGCTAAAATACCCTTTTTTGATGCTATATGCATGTAAGTGTACCATCAATATTAGAATCCATGGTATCTGTGGACGTTGACAACCAACTTAATAATCTCTTCCCCCCCCCTGATCCTTAAATGATAGAAATCGTTCTTCTGTTGACAGCGAGGGAGTCAACACTGGCATCCACAGTGATAGTTTTGATAAAACGACCTTACCGGCGGCAACGCCAGCACCGCGCCAGATTGCATTATCATCAGTACCCTTTCTCACTAATGCTACCGTATGCTTTGCTCCACAAATAACTTTTCTGACATTTCTACAGAATCCGAAAATATGATGCAGTAAAATCGCGCATGAAAAATGTCGACGCTGTCCTTACAACGTTGCTACTCGTGTTGCAAATCCTAGGTTGTAATTAGGAACATTATTGATGACATCAAATTCAGCAGCTGGTCTTACATATCCTGCTGGTGCTGGATCAACTGCTGTAGCTCGTGCTGCTTTTACTCTAGAATATTGGACGTGCTCAGCGTTATCAGTAATATCCTTCGTGAACATCATAGACGGACCTGCCAATCTTGTATAGTCATCGGAATATCTTGCTAACCCGATTACTCCCGTAGCAATATCAACCTAGCGTTCAATAGATTTGATTTCTCTTCCATCAATGAGATATCTAGCACTTTCAAATAACGCCATGATGCCATTGTTAACTTGCATATGGTGTATCATCTGCTTGTAGAAGTTCACCTTCGACTTCAAAAAAGGCTTCACAAGGCAAAAAGTATTTACTGGTATCATGAACTTGAAGTTCGATTCTTCCCCGAAGATCAGATTGTACTGCGTGATAGGCAAAAAAATTGATAATCGCGTACAGAATCATCCTTGAGTACAGGGGCGTCCATGTCAAATGCACTATCAGGTTCCCGTTTGAACATTTTTTATTATATATCCGCTGGTCTAAATTGGAGACGAAAATCTAAAGAGTTTCAATTATTGTTTTTTATCAGCAAAATTCAAGGGATTTCCAATCTAAACAATTTTCACCGACGTCTACTTCCCGCTATCATATTTGCTGTTATATTATCCTGGGATGAAATCATTGACTGTAGTTTTTCATCTACTGCGTTATTTATTATTTTACTAACACTTGCAGGCATAACCGCAGTAGATGGTAACGGCAATGACTGTGGTTTCTTTGAAAATCCTTTGGATTGGAAATTCTTGTTTTTTTTATCCTTCGCGGCTGAAAATGCCTTCCCGGCAAGATCACCAACAGCGCTAATACCCTTATCTTTGATAACATCAATGGCTTTCATTGATAGTTGTTTTGCTTTTGGAGCCACTTTTGGAGCCATTCTTGCAAATAATCCCAGAATGGTTATACCGAGACCATCTCCATAGTATGCTCGGTATTTTGGCAATCGTGAGTTTACCACGTAGACGTTAGTTGGTTTATCATGGTTGTAGTGTATGATCATTCTCTATTCAATTGCTATTTATCTAATCGCGATGATTTATCATCGGTGAAATTAATCACTATGGTGACCAGCAACGTGTTCCACTAACTCTTCAATGAAATCTCGATATGTTGCAATATCCATGATGCCACCCTGAAATAATCACCTACAGATATCAGCAGCTTCATTGGTTATTTCTGGTGAGTTATTTCCAGCCCGTTTACCCCCTACAAGAACTTCTAATCGTGCTATATCACCGAGAATATTGCCAGGACATGTTACGCTGGAATGAAAATCTGTAGGTGAATATCCCTTTCCGGTTATTTTCTTAGTTTTTGCTTCCCTTTTTCTTTGTTGTTCTTCTTGTTTTTGTTGTTTTTGTTGTTGTTGTTGTATATCATATTGATTAATTCGATCTTTAAATTTTATATATCCCAACTCTTTTGTATTCAAACGATCAATATTCTTGACTGTTTTATACAACCCATCAGTCCATTTATCTCGTGTTATGGTACTCTTTTTATACTCGTCCTTCAAAAGTCATTTTTTGAATAATAGCTTTGAGCAGCAAAATTACCAAAATCCTCATAATTGCTGGATTTTATTAATTGAATTCGTCTTATTTGATCTTTACCCCCTGAGTGAGTTTGTCTATAAAGGGAACACCACTCTTCGGAGTGGAAACAGCTCCCTCCTCTTCTTGAAATTCTTCAAGTGGTTCAGGTGGTGGTGAAATAATATCAATATCACCTAATCGTTCAACTTCTTCCTGAAGTTTTCGTTCTTGTTGGTCTTGTCGTCTTGCAGTAGTTATTATATCACCGGGAAGTGATTGTAATGATTTTTTTGTTTGTTTAGATCTTTTTGCTATTTTTTCTAACACAGGGAGAAAGGATTCTTCTTTTTTTTTTTTCTTGTTTAGAAATTGCTGATGTTACACCCTCAGTTGCACTGATTATCGGCTTAAAAAGTTGTTCAGAACCCACTGTAAAATCAGTTTAAAGGAGTTGTCGCTGTTGTAACTTTTCCCGTACACTGTCACGAATGGGAGGAGTTTATTAATAACATTTAGCCGCTCTTTTGCGTTTCGTGTGGTCAGTGATTGTCCTATCATATTGAAAGAGTATCACTATTGTTAAATTAAAAATCCTTTGGATTTTCATTCAAAGAGTTTCCATCGTGGATTTTCATTGCAATCGAAACTCAAAGAGTTCAAGTAAAAAAAAAAATTACTACGTTATTTTTACAACCGTGTGAACTCTGTCATCACGGCAGTGATTACTGTCATTGTTAGATTGTTAGTATAGATTTCTCATTGTGTTTTGTTTGACTAAACTCACGTGAATGGGCCATTCATCGTTACCTGTGTACACGGCAATTATACAGGAAGGAGGCTCTCTACACGTGGGACTCAGCTTGCTCGATTAGAGCTTTTATCTGTTTCGCCTTGGAATTAATAAGTTTCTTTTGTTCATATTCAGCCCCTAATTGTTTTCTAACAGCTTCTACGACCGTACATAATGGTACAAACACACAAACGTCTTCATGATAAACTAAACTCTCACGGATAAAGTTTCGAATGCGCTTGATTAAATAATACTGCTTCGAGAGGACATGCTTTCCATTGTTTTGTAAATATTCTATATCCTCAAAATCGGTCATTATTTGATCGCAATTTAACCCCGATGACAGTTGAATTTTTTGATTTATTAATTTGTTAATTTCAGAAATAATACACCTGATATTTTCAGATTTCATATTATATAAAAAAAAGTATGTGTGTCTAATTGGTGAATTAAAAATCCTTTTGGATTTTCATTGCAATTCCATCTTCGAGTGAAAATCCTTTGGATGGAAACTCTTTGAATTTCACCAATTGAAATTGCAAGCAATTTGACAAAATGAAATGGACCCGATAAGGTGTTGGTCATCTTAGCACGTCCAGAAGCTTTATGCGATTATGGGTGATAGGTATACGATGAATGAAAACCCGTTAGAACCCCCTTGGTGTATTTATACATCAAGCGACGCCCAGGGTTTACAAATACAATGAATGACGACGGCACATTCAACCCCAAGGATCTAGTGCATATGGCGGTTGTATACATATAGGACAGTACATTATACATCACCCATTGGCAACGCTTTAAACGTTGGTTGTATAAAGCGCCCATAGGTTACATATAATCACGAAGCGTATTCCCCTAGGAGTAGAGTCTAACTCGTCAAATAACGGGTTTGACCTACAAGAGGATACGTTTGGCGAATGTGGACGGCACGGACGGCACAAACAATATATTATAGGATGATGATAGTATATATACAATGCAATGGATGACGACGGCACATTCAACCCCAAGGATCTAGTGTATATGACGGTTGTATACATATAGGACGGCACAACAATAGATTATAGGGTGATTATGGTATATATACAATGCAATGGATGACGACGGTACAACAATAGATTATAGGGTGATTATGGTATATATACAATGCAATGGATGACGACGGTACAACAATAGATTATGGTATTTACAATGCAATGGATATATGACAAATGGCATGTACAATGAATGAAATGACAATGGATGACGCGAGCGCGTGGGCTATTCTACATTCAGGTGCAAAAACAAACCCAAAAATCAACCCGATTTGAATGTCAATAATAACATCCACACCATGTGTGATGGTGTGATTTAAGTTTGCACTTGAACTTCGAGCTAAAGCCCAAACATATAACAGACGAGGTAGTATATAAACTGTTAAATACAAGGAAATTTCAAAGAAAGAGTAGTGTGATTTTATTCCTTGTTGTGTATAATTCTGATTATTGACATCGCTGAATTAACAGTTACTACTTAAAAAAACACTAAACAAAAAGAATACGATTGTTTGTAAACACTTCATGATCAATTTTGTTTCCCATGAAAATCATTTATGATTTCAGAAACGGATAATTGATTATACCCCGTTGATATTTATGACAATTATAACAGCCAATCAAAAACTACCTCCTTGGTTTCACCAAGGGTAACTCTTTCATTGGTGATATCTCACACGCCATATACCAGCAAGTTATCTCCGCTAATGCTATAGGATATATGAAAACTTAATCCTACCTTTGAAGCGTTTTGAAAAAGCGGTCTTATAAATTCCCTCTGCTACTCTTTGAACTGAGGGGGGGGGGGGGCAAATATCAAAATACCTATCAGCGCTATTTATAGACTGAAATATTTTTATTTCGTTGTCAGTATTAATTGATTTTACTGGTCTCTTCCCAATTGATTTATAATTACCAGTTCCACCTCGTTTTGTGTTTTCACGTTGTGAAATAGCTTGAAGGTTGTTCTATTTGTTATTCCTACGATCGGATTCAATATGATCAATAACAAAACCATCCTTGATCAATCCGTTAAATACTTCATAAACGAAACGCTGATTAATATGCATTTTCCCTCCAACATCAAACATCAAATATCCTTGATTATTCAGAGCACCAACAGATTTCTTGAGTCTACAGTGTCTAACAACACCATCACGAGAGGCTTCATAGTTTGCAATAACAGCATGTCGTTGATATTCTTGGCTCATTTGTCTACATAATACTTTATTTGTCTAATTCGTTAATTGGTTGAATTATAACACTGGGAAATCTTTCTATGTAGTCTAGGGCAGTTTTTATGATTTTGCCGTTGGCAACGTTGTAGACAGAGTCAGGATTTTTAATTCTTTTTTTGTCATAATAACGCTTCAACTCTCTATAACGCTTACCACCACAACTGATGCATAACTGTGATTTGCCTCTAACACCTACCCCACAATGGAAGCACGGGAGAGGACCTTTCGAACCGTTTCTTACGCTTTGCATATGATACCCACAGAATTCACTTCTGCATGATTTGTTACACGGGTCGTTGATCCAATCATAAGCCATTTGCAGTGATTCATTATATAATACATTTTTCTATTTAAATACTTGTTTTAATTATAATATGAAAGAGTTCAAGAGATTATCGAAAATTAAGCCCTGGAAAAATGTTAAATTCATTGATTATAGCATGAAAGAATTCCAAAGATTATCGAAAATTAAGCCTTGGAAAAATGTTAAATTCATCCTCGACAGAGTCTCTGATATGCCAAATCGTCTAATCGGTGATAGAACTATACTGGGTAAAATCAGAGACTGTTTTAATGAATTATACCGAAACGGTGCAGTACACTGTTGGTCGACATTTCGAATTATTGATGAAGATATCAATGTACCATGAACTATGAAAGAGCAGCTGAGATAATTTCACATTTTGGCGGTAGGAGGTATTTTTTCAGAATAAAATTCATTATCGAAGTCGAAGGCAAATGGATGATCAGGGATAAATTTGAACCAATCCTCAAGGATAAAAAGCTGTCATTGTGAGTACAGATTCCAAACCAGGAATTCTAACTGGAATTGACAAACCATACTACGAGAGATCTTATCCTATAACAGCAATTGTTTATGGGATATATCCGTTTAATGATAAACCCGATATTGCAAAACTAGCTCCTATGAAATATTCTAGTTCACTGAATTGTGTAGCAACACGGGTAATGGAACACTTCACAAATGCAGCCCGAGGAAATAAACTAACTGCTCTGCGACGTAGGAAAAAAACCGAATGGGAACTGACAGTGAAACAGCACGGTGCAACGATTTCTGATATAGCTAAATTAGAAGCATCATTAAAATTCCCAATATCAGTAACGACTATAACCGGAGAAGTATTATACGAACCGAAATATCAATCGCGAGGAGCTCCAATTGAAATTATTGATCATAACAAACACGCGTGGACGGCTTCAGTAACAATATTTCCACGAGAATGAATCGTGAAATATATCCACCGGGAATTTTCCGGGGAGTTCGTCGGGGATGTTTTTTATTATGAGAAATTATTCGATGCTATTCACACGCTATGTAAGGATGATCTTGTGTCAGTGTGGCTACTTAGAATCTGAAATAGGATTTGATTAATTTGTAAGACCAAATGGTGAATTATATCGCTTTGAAAAATCAGATAACAGAATGAAAAAAATCGCTAGTGAATTTGCTTTGCAATTTCCATTTTCATAGGAAAATCCAAAAGAGATTTCATTCCATGAAAAACTACTCACGGATAGCTTCACAATTCCATCAGCGATAGCTCACTTCGCAAGAGAAAAAAACTCATGGAGTCCAACACAAATTGATTTTCTCGAGGACGTTAAATTGAGTTGCGTCTAATTTGGTCATGGAGGACTGCGGAATACAAAATACTCACGTGATTATATGATTTCAATTGATATATCCTCGTGTTATCCTGGAAGTTTTCTCGGGTATGGAGAATGCGCTGAGTACTTTAAACGATTTGGACACCCAACATATGAGATGAATCGTGTTGCGATTAATGGGCCATTACCTGATTTTGATTTAACCGGATTCGCTTGTGTGATATCATTCGAATTCGCTGAAGGGTTACATCCGTGTAGTTATCTTTGGATTGGTAGACACCTATCTGAAAAACATTGGATGCCAATTGTGTTATTGCGGTATATGATTGATTGTGGTATGCTGATATCGTTGATTGTTAGTGAAGCTATTATATGCTATCGAGCACAGAAAGAAGTATGGCTACCACAACCCGATTTAGATCGTATAATTAGCGATAACCGAGAGCATTTTCCAGATTTCAATGAAGAACAAATTATGAAATTGTCTAAGGAGTTATTTGAAATTAAAAACAAAGAAGCCAAAGATTTCGGACGAATAATAATCAGTAAATTCACTCAAGGTGGAAGATATGACAATGAAAAATACTCTTCGAGGTTGATCATAGACAACGCAGAATACGATTTTATTGTAGCGGATTTAACAAAACAGGGAAAACTTGTATCCCGTAAGGATGTTTTTCTATCCAATGGTGAGAAATTGGGTACGGTTGTTACCTACTGTGATGGATATAATTCCCAATACACACATTTGAGAAGTTCTATGCTAGCCTATGCTTCGATTAATCTATTCTCGATGATAAATAGATTTCCTAATACCGCGGTTAGAGTAGCTACTGATTATATGTATATTCACAAAAAATACAAATCGGATGTAGCGGCATTCACAGATCCCGCGGTAAATTGGGGACGTTGGCGATTTAAAAAGGAAACACTACATGAGTATTGTGAATCCTCAGACGATGCCATGGATGATAAATATCTTTCATGTAACCCCATTGAAATTCAATCAGAATTTTCTAATGCACCACCCGTATCTGATCCTATATGTAGATACAAGACAGTTTATTTAAACGGCTGTGGTGGGTCAGGAAAGACAACTCGTGTAGTTGAATTATTTCGTCGGTCAACCATGATTGTGTTAACACCAACTCACAGACTCGCCAGAGAGATGATAGCACGAGGAGTAAAACCTGTACTTATCACAGCTTCTTTCGATGGAAAGGCGATACATGGACTCCTGATCGAATGGGCGATAAATTCATTCCTGAAATCATAATCTGGGATGAAATATGCACGGTATCGTTGAGAGTATTACAGACATTTCTTGAATGCTGGTTAAACAAAAACACAAAGGTTGTCATGTGCGGTGATCACGGTCAACCACCGCCATTTGTTGGTGGATCTCCACATAAGTGGCTAAAGAGTTTTGTAGACTATTATGAAGAAATTAATACCGACCATAGATCACTTGATGAACAATTACGAGAGTTCAAAGCGCTAATTAGATTACAATCGGATAAAATCCAATGTGAAATAGCGCGTAAAATAATTTCAGAAACTCCCATGAATGATTTTTGGGAAACGTAGAAACCGAATGATTTGATAGTAGCAAGTAGAAAAATAGTCAGAGACACACTTCAGACGAAGTTATTTGAATTGCATAAGTGTAAATTTGCAACACTTCCAGTGCCGTTGTGTTATAGACCCTCGGATACACGAAAGCAGAATATTGAAGTTGATATTCCAGGAGGATTTCAAAGACAGAATTTAGTATTAAATGATATTGTGCTGGTTGATATCATCGTCGTTGTAGATGCATTACGCGCTGATAAATCACCATGGACGTTAGATTATGCAGCAACAATACACTCTTCACAGGGATTGACTATCACAGATACAATTATTCGGATAATAGACAATCGCATCGAATGGTCGAATTTAGTCTATCTTGCAGTGTCCAGAGTACGGCGAATAAATCAACTTCGAAGAGTTGTCCTTGAAAATCCTACGGACAATGCAATAAGTGATATTATCATCGCCGTCAACGTCAAGGATATAATCAGAAATCAAACTCTATGGTTATAAACAACAGGATAAAAAAAACACGAGAATTTAACATTGATGCTGAATGACATTGAAACAACAACAAAATAATCACTGCGCGAGTTGCAATTGTATAATGAGTTGGAGTTGGTCGGATAAAGACCCTTGTCAATTTACCGTAGATAGAAAAAATAACAGCATTGGTCATACCAACGACAACGTGATGCTGACATGTCTTGAGTGTAACAGACGCAGAGGTGCTAGTTAAGGCCATGCGGTGGCAATTGAGTATTATCGGGTATCACTTGCAGTTGTTGTCGAGTAAATCCTCGCTCAGGAGCAGTTCAATCCAGTTTATAGATTGCTGGTCTAGAAACGCCTGCGTTGGAAACACTAGTGTTTCTACCCGTAGATTGTGTTATACCGGATATCTTATGCGTAGTGACGCTCCAAATAGGATCGGTAGCTCTTTTCTTACCACCTTCAAGCTCTCCTGGTTCATATAAATACCTAACAGTGACATTACTACCAAGAATTAGTTCTTTGAAATCTTTTTGTGAAATCCCTTGGATTTCCATTTTTGGTATAGACGCTATCTTAATCGCGTTGACAGGTTTCATGTTAATTGTTCGAGTAATCTCGTTATTGAGCGGGGGAATCGCAGCTGGTAATCTCTTGACCCATTCACGGGATCTTTTATCCTGAATAAATTCCTTCGCGTATTGATATCCAAATAACCGTTCAGCAAGAGTCCGATTAAATCGTTCAACAATTACCTGATCGCGATGTAGCGCAGTATGCCCTCGTCTGATGGTGACATTGTGATGTTTCATTGTAGATTCAACACGCCTTGAAATTCCTTGCCAGGATCAACTTGTAATAGATTTGGCCAGCGTAGTGGGCCTCGTCGATAAATCCTTTCAAATGCAGAAGCTACTTCAGTGGCCGACTTTGTCTTCAGCGGTTCTGCTTGTTTGTATCGACTCGCAACATCAACTAACGTTAACGCGTATTTGTAACCGTTGTCATGTGGTAAAAACAATAAATCAGCTTGATGAACTTCATTGGGTCCGGTAACATCAAAATGCGAGTAGTTAATTCGTTTAGGCGCTTGTAGATAAATTTGCCATATAGCCTGTTTAGATAACCAGTTCGCTGCATTGCTGCCTTGCCTCTCCAGTATCCTCTCGGAGAATAATAAATAGATTCCATATTATTAATTACCAGCACCTAACATCAATTTGCCTTTCATAGCTGATTTTACCAACCACGAAGCCAATTTTTATTTGAAGGATTTATCAGGAATAGCATTTAACGCATGAATAATTTCACATCCGCAAGATGTCTATGTTGAAGATTGCTGCTTTTATAAGCAACATCATGAACATGACACGCCTTATCAATAGCGTTTATTGGATATTCACCGGGTTTGGGTTGGTTTTGGTCATCGAGTCTGATATCGAGTCTTGTTCCAGGTCCACAATAGCTATACCCTGGAAGGTGCTTTTCTCCTGAGTATTTTGCCCACGGTGTTCCTGGGAGTTTCACTAACTTGGCTGCAATATCACCTCCTCGTTTTTTTTTAAAGGTTTCGTGGAAATAAATCTAAATTTCTTTGTACTACATTGTACGCATTTACCAAAAAGCGCAGATCGATTATTTTTCGTTGTAATCGTCGTCAAGTCATTTGTGCCAGTACGCGTCTTACATTTCACACAATATAGATCCATAGTTTATATATAACAGCATGAATGTAATTGATTATTCAGCTACGAGACGACGGGAACCTATTAAACACCATGCAATGTTACCAAATTATATTCGCGGGAATATAATCGGACCATCTGGAAGTGGTAAAACACAACTGCTACTTAATTTGATAACGAGATGGATAGCGTGGGATAAGTTGTATTTAATAGCCACGAGCGTAGATGATCAGCAATGTTATGAAGTGTTAAAGGATTTTAACGAAGCCGCGCAAGAAATTAACGGCGATGATGTTATTGAGTTTATAACCGATATCGAAGAGGCACCTAGCATTGACTCCATCGACGGAAGTATTAACAATTTAGTCGAATATGATGATATCATGTTAGATAATCAAAAGAATCCTGCTAGGATATTTTTCAGAGGCAGACATAAAAACACTGATGTGATATATGTCACCCAACGTTACACTCAAATACCAAAGGTGATCAGAGATAACTGCAATATGCTGTGTGTATTTAACGGAGTTGATACACATACTCTTAGAAATATTTGGCAAACTTGGTGCGGTGGCGATATGGATTATAATCAATTTATAAATTTCTTTAGCCGCGCTCAGTCAATCCCATACGGAATTGTGACGATAAATTTATTAGACCCTCGGACGAGATATCGTGTCGGACTTGATCAAATATCCGGTTAACCCATAGCAGCAAAGGGGGTGGTGACAAGAAAAATGGAGTCTTTTTTTAAATTTTGTTTTGCTGAATGGAGGCTTCTATTAAACATTTTCGAGGAAGCCTTAGCTTGCTAAATCGACGCTTGTAAAAGTTGGTCTGTTCGCCCTCTCTGCTGCTCCGCGGGATAGAACAACACAATATCTGCCCGTGGAGTTCTCCAGAGACAAACACTCGATGAAATGTATTCGATTTTATTTATTAGTCAAGTAGAAACGATCCTATGTCAGTGTGTTTATTTAAGAGTTTTGAAGACGAAGAGGGTAAATTCGATCAATTCGTAAAAATCAATGGCGATCTATATCGTGCTGAAGCCCTCCATGATGAGATGAAGAAACTAGCTAGTGGTTTTTCAACGGAACACGACGAACAATTACTTTACAAACTGTTTTACAATTCCAGGTCATTTCACGAGAAAGAGAAATCTATGGAAACTATCACGCGCAGAATTTCTCTCTGCTATCCAAGATAGTTGTGTTAATTATGGAAATGGTGGATTATGGAAAACAAAATACGACCCCAAAAGTTTTTTGTTAGATATGATTGCGTGTTATCCAGGGAGTGTTCTCGGGTATGGAGTGTGTTCTGAGTATTTTAAACGATTTTGGTATCCCACACATCGGATGACCCGTGTTCCGATTAATGGACCACTGCCCGGTTTGATTTAACCGGATTTGCTCGTGTGGTATCATTTGAATTGGCTAAAGGACTTCATCAGTGTAGAAAGATAGTCAGAGATACACTTTAGATGAATTTATTTAACACGCACAAAGAAAAATTTGCAACATGTCCAGTGCCGCTGTGTTAGACACCCAAGGATACACGAAGACAAAATATCGAAGTTGATATTCCAGGCTTGACAGAGAAGCAGATTCTAGTGTTAAATGATATTTTGTTATTTGATATCAGTGTTGTCGAAGATGTATTGCGTGCTGATAAATCCCCATGGAAGCTAGGATATGCAGCGACGATACATTATTCGCAGGGGTTGACTATATCCGATACAATTATTTGGATCATAGATGATCGGATCGAGTCATCGAATTTAGTTTATGTTGCGGTGTCCAGAGTACGAAGAATAAATCTACTTCGAAGAATTGTTTTAGACTATAATGACACTAGAATAAGTGATATTGTCAACGATGATATAATCAGAAAAAAACTCTCTGGTTATAGACAGCATGATAAAAAATAATAGAAAATTTGACATTGATGCCGAGTTTATAATCACACTCAAACAACAACATAATAATCACTGCGCAAGTTGTAATTGTATAATGCGTTGGTGATGGTCGGATAAAGACCCCAGCCAGTTTACCGTAGAAAGAAAAAATAGCAGCGTAGGTCATACCAGACATAATGTGATGCTGACTTGTCTTGAGTGCAACAGACGAAGAGGTGCTAGTTAAGACCGCGCGGCAGTTATTGAGTATACATGGGTATTACGTGTAGTTGTTCACGAGTTAATCCTCGCTGAGGAGCAGTTGAATCCAACCTATAGACTGGCGGTCTACCCGTAAATCTCGTTATACGCGATAGTTTATGTGCAGTAACACTCCAAATATGATCTATTGCTCTTTTGTGCCACCTTCGAGCTCTCCTGGTTTATATAAATATCTAACAGTGAAATTGTCAAGTATTGGTTGTTTTGAAAAGTCATTTTGCGGTTATGCAGGTAGCTACCTTTTTTAAATCGCGTTGTTAGGTTTCATATTAATTGTACGAGTAATCTCATTATTCAGCACGGTAATTACGCCTGGTAATCTCTTGAACCATTCAAGGGATTGTTTATCATTAATAAACTCCTTCGCGTTCTGATATTCAAATAACCGCTCAGCAATTGTCCGATTAAATCGTTTAACAATTGCCTGATAGTGATATATTGCAGTATGTCCTCGAGTGATAGTGACATTATGATGCTTCATTGTTGATAACACTGCACCTGTAATTCTTTGCCAGGATCAACTTGTAATTGATTTGGCCAACGCAGAGGACCCCTTCGATAAATCATTTCGAGTCTGGTACCGGGTCCACAATAACTATACCCTGGAAGGTGTTTTTCTCCTGGATATTTTGCCCATGGTGTTCCTGGGAGTTTAACCAACATGGCTGCAATATCACCTCCTCTGTTTTATTAAAAACATCTCCAGATTTCATAGAAACAAATCTAAATTTTTTGAACCACATTGTACACACTTACCAGCAAGTGCTGATCTGTTACTTTTATTTGTAATTGTCGTCACGTCGTTAGTGCTAGTACGCATCTAACATTTCACACAATATAGATCGATAATTTATTTATAACAACATGAATGTAATTGATTTTTCGGCGACAAAAACACGATAACCAGTTAAGCATCATAAAGCGCTACCAAATTCTATTCGCATGATTATAATCGGACCATCTGGAAGTGGCAAGATACAACTGCTACTTAATTTGATAACGAGATGGATTAAATGGGACAAATTATATTTAGTATCCCCGAGTGTAGACGATCAGCGATGTTACGAGGTGTTAAAGGATTTTAACGAGAAAGCAAAATCAGAAATCGATGAGGATATTATTGAGTTTATAACCGATATCGAGGAAGCACCGATCATTGATGTTATTGATGGAAGTATTAACAATTTAGTCGTCTATGATGATGTTATGTTAGACAATTGAAAGAAACCCGCTAGGATATTTTCCACAAGTAGGCATAACAATACCTATGTGATATATGTCTCTCAACGATACATACAAATACCAAAAGTGATATTAGATAACTGCAATATTCTTGTTGTATTCAATAGAGTAGACACACATACGTTACGAAATATTCACCAGATTTGGTGCAGTGGAGATATGGATAATAATCTCTTTAGAAATTTCTTTACTCACGCTCAGTCAGTTCCACATGGATTTGTAACGATACATTTGCACGACCCGAGATCAAGATATCGTATCGGACTTGGTCATATATTCAGTTAAAACAATTCGTCTCCGCAGCGACATCAGTCCCGGGTCTGTAGCGTAAAATCCTAAAGATTTCTCTTTTTTGGTCTGCCTGAATTGGTTTTGTTTTGCTTGAAATAGTTTTGGTTTGCTTGAAATATGTTTGGTCTGTCCACCCTTTTTGCTGCTATTGAGGTATTTATATTTTGGTGCATCGATGACGTATATGCAACAACAAGTGAGCTCTGCATCACATGAACAAACCACTAAGCTATCTGAATAATGTTTGCATTATTGATAATTTATCTAGGTACATTCATAAGTATATCGTTATAGAAAGTTAGTTAGCTGACCTAGCAGGATATAATACCTGTATACATCAACAATAAGCTGTCTTTTAAATAAACCTTTCTTATGCACTTGATGACCTGGTTTTATCAATGTCATTCTAAAATATATCCACAGTAGTTTTGGAAATAAATAAAGATAAAGCGCAATACTGTTGTACCATATATTCATGTAAATCATTCAAGCAATGCTTTTGTGATTTTGTGCTGAACCTGAATGCTCTCCACCAAGGATTGTTTTGTTCTGGATAATACTCTCTTTATAATTAGTATTCACTAAGTGTCATGTTAAAACTGTATGCTCTTAAACTAAGAAACGGAAAAAAAGCGAACATCAAAAATGTATGTAAAATTCCGCAAATACTTTTAACTTGAATATAAAGTTAAAATGCATTACCTAAAAGAGATTAAAAAAACGCAATGGCATGTTATAATAATAACACAAGCACTATATAATAAAACAATATTATGAAGTATCATCTGTGACTGTAATGGCAATATTTTAACATTGGCATTTCTTGAATGTGCTGAATATTTATGTTACCTTGTATGCCACACGTGAGTACCTATCCGGTTAATATAGTGATGTGACATCGTAATAGCGACTAAAGCATTCCATCTGGCAGTCGCCAGAATAAAAGACAATGCCGTTTTGAGTTGCTTAATGGTGTACATTGCACATTATGAAAATGCCGTAGACAACGAAAGAATTGATAAATTATCCATTGTAGCCTCTTTGTCACGTATCGTGCGGCTTCTGAGATCCTAATAGGTTCAAGTCGAAGGTCCTTTTAAACCGCAACTTGTGGTTATTGACAACTATTGATATCATGTATGTAAGTACCCGCTATAATCGGATAACGTCTGCCCAAAACAGTATTTGAATTAAATTATCGCTGAAATTAAGGCAGAGATAGGACAAGTTAGAGAACAGGAACATATATCAGATGGTATAACATAATTATAACTATGGTATAATGAAGTTGATAAATATAGTCTTTAAACCTGCATGCATTTAATGAAATTTGTGATATCATCGTTTCAATCATTTCATAGCCTGAACCAACCTTTTATGTTCGATACATGCTATTACATTATATTTTTCGAAGCCAGGATTAACATATTAAATGAGCGAGACAGTGGATTTGCAGGTAGAAATGTGGAGATTCATAATTGTTAAGAATATAAGGCTTCCTCGTCCATTGCATATCGTCACAGTATGTCTTATCAAAACAACGCCACGATGCAAATAGTGTAGGCTATTATAACATGTATATTTCATACTTCCATCATCACTTAGGTATTCATTGCTAGCATCTATATGCGTTAGTTCCCACTGAAAGAACTGTTTCACTAAGACGTTTTATACATTTCTCAAAGGATCATGTTGTGATAACTATATTTAGCAATAGTTTAATAATTGAGGGATGGGATTATAATGTATCTCCTCTGCATAGTCTGGCTGCAGTAGTGACAATTCGATATTGACAATTTCTTAAACGAATCGACTATAAACACCCGTACGTCCAGAACACAAACAATGTTGTTTTTTCCAAAGCAAAATGTTCTCACTATTGATTTATATTGGCCCAGAAGCCTTTCATGTGATGACATATTTGGAATAGCTAAACAGTCATAACATACTATGAAAAAGAATTATATTTTTAATTTCATATTTTTATAACATTTAAACATAAATTGAAGGCATTGCGACTGCAGTACTTATGTTATACATAAGCTTAAAATGATCAATTTTATCTTTAAGTTGACAGGGTTATTTCACTATTTTGACACCTTTTACAAATTTATCGACAGGTTATGTAAGTAACTTTCGGCTATTAATTCATACTTAGATAATTAATATTTTTCTTAATTATTCGAATCCATATTGCAACATGTAACTGAGAAAGAGGTCATTAAATTGTTTCAGTAGATGCACACTAGCTCAACGTAGATGGAAAGCATTGAAGGTAATCGTATTGTTCAGATCAATTACCCCTGATAATTTTGAATGATAGTAAAAGTTTTGTTCCTTACTAGTTTCACCAATCCATACCAAACAGTGATAATATCTGACCTCTCGACTGTAATATTGTTGAATAGTTGAAACCACATTCCATCAAATCTTATTTGTACTGAAATGTTTATATTCTGCTATCTCTCTTTCTTTGTTTCCTTCTCTCTTTGTTAATGGGTTTATCATCCAAAGCTGGTTATGAACATGACATTACTATATTTTTCAATTAAAATGTTTTGAGATGCTCGTAAAGACCAATGGCCGTGATGTTATCGTGTTCGGATGAAATATATGATATAGTCTTTAAAACAAAGTATCACATATAATAACATCTTTCGTAATGTCGTTCAAGCAACAAACTAAACTGTACACATTTTTCTATTGCTGATGATTACCATATGTGATTCGAAATAGTTTCAGATTTCCATATAGAACTGAAACGCTTATGACGTTGATGAAACATATATAGTCTGGTTTCTTATATCTTTTCCTACGCTCCTGTACATATTAAGGAAGAAAAAAAAAGACTTTGTGCGCAACCACATCCACGTATTAATTCATATTTCTGTGAATATATTTATCATAACCGTTCAAGCATCCGCCTTTAAGACGTTGCTTCCTTTTCCATCATAATACCTCCTACTACTGACAGGAAATATATGTTAGTTTTACAATGTGTTTTGTCTCCTACTGCGTGTATGCAGGTTCATTATCTCTCTCGTTTCTGATGGGTGTCTCATGTATTTATACATATGCAAGAATTAATTGTGGCATATTCTTCTCTACTGGGACGCTGTCTCTACGTATGTTCGTGCTATGACATTGTATTGGTACTAACTATGATTTGTCAGCTATTTAAATGTAACATCTGAATATTGCTTCCTGCATATATATTGAATTCGTGTCCTCTGACTGAGTATGATGCAATTAAATCGAGGTGTGAAATCATGGATAGCATACCAATCATGTGCGCTTTGTCCATGTTGTATGGAATAGTTCATGCAAAAGGTAAGCTAAAGTAAAGTCGACGGGCGTTTCTAATTTAACACCGCTAATTAATACATCCATTTTAATACAATTTAAAATAGGCCGTGTTAACCTTGTTCGTGCAGAGGAATGAAAATTAATGCTAATGAATAATTATGATGTGAAACGTGATAAGAAATTATACGTATATCTATATATATATATATATATATATATATATATATATATATATATATATATATATAATTTCATATAATATAATATGATATGATATGATAAATGTTGTTAAATAATATGCATGTAAATACGATTATGCTATCTGATTACAGGGCCCAAACATCTTTCTGAAAGAAAGCAAATATTAACTTTATTCCGTTTGAATTAGATGTTCAGAAACCATATTTAATGCATGTATGTATGTATGTATGTATGTATGTATGTATGTATGTATGTATGTATGTATGTATGTATGTATGTATGTATGTATGTATGAATGTATGAATGTATTTATGTATGTATGTATGTATGTATGTATGTATGTATGTATGTATGTATGTATGTATGTATGTATGTATGTATGTATGTATGTATGTATGTATGTATGTGTGTATGTATGTATGTATATATGCATCCATGCATGCATGTATGTATGTATGTTTATATGTATGTATGTCAGTTTTGTAAAGTGATTATAAGTTGAGGTCTGGATAGTAATAAATGCGAGTGTAGTCATTGATGAATTGGACATTAATCTGACCAATGTTGACAAAGTAAACTTTTCTGGTTATACCCATAAACACCATGCGACTAATGTAAAACTGTTTAACCCAAACCTGAATCATACTGAGGGCATCTATATTAACAACAATTTTACTGACCAAGTACACATGAACGATGGTAATAAAAGCTTTCTCTTATTAGATGTAACTGTTATGGACAGTGGAAATTATAGAGTCTTCATAAGTTCTTTGAAAATAAGGACAACAAATATTCTTGTGGCATGTAAGTTCTTTTTCTCTCTTGCATAAAAGTCCTTTCGAATAATTGCCCTTACGTTTATTATCTGATGAATATACCGGTCGATGCCTGATCCACTAACCGTTAAAGGTTATCGTATTGATATTTGGATTATCTACTCTCTTGCACATTGTTCCCGCTTCCTACTGTTTTGTTCCGATGCACTTGGACTGGTAGATTCACATAACATTCAAATACATTTCCACTTGTTCTGATCATACATTTACGTTATTAACTTGGATTTGTTCATCTCATTCCTTCAGTCGTTTATTTTGAAATAATATTGGTAAGGAAAATCGCAGCTTCTTATATGTACTAATAATGATTAAATATCAAAACTATCCGATAGTGAATAGGGCTCATTGTACGACATCCAACATTCTCAATAGATAAGCTCAGGCACCCAAACTCAGCTGCGGCAGCTCAATTCATGTACTGTGTCCAACCAACTGAATGTTATTTTATGGAGCTTTTGTTTTAGGAAAGGTCATATGCAAGTTAACTTATATCAAATCTCATGTAGACTAATTGTTACGTATATTTGATGTAAGTCATTTATATTTAATTTTATTGTTTGTTTGTTAGATTTAATTTTGGGATTTTAAGTTTTAAGATTCGTTCGTTGGGGGTGTGACCTGTACTTTACAGAGTAAACACCATGTGTTGAGCTCATTTCTGACCTATCTTCAGAGTTGTGAACAAGCTTTTAAAATGATTGGTTGGTTCCAAGGACATTCTGGAGTTTTATATAAACGTTTTTCTAATTTTAGTTGGGTCATACGGTATTTACGTTATTTCTTGAACGTAAATTTGTTCTGACAGATTCTAGAAGATCGTGACTCTTTTCTTGTTTACGTAAAAAACAGGTATATAAACTATGTTTTGGAGAGAGCTATTCAGTAGAAGAAAATTGGGCTGTTACAATAGTAAGTTATGTCGTTTTGAGTTATTTTAAAATACCTTGTACTAGAAATTATGTCAATTCGTTTGGATTCAAGTGGAATTATTTTGTTATTTATCTGGAAAAGAATTGTGCTCATAGACTTTTATTAACAAGAACTGGCTTCATCAAGTGACATCGTCTTCCATCTTGCATTCTTTGCTGGAATTCGAGCTTAGAATTATTTGGACATTTTATTATCAGTACGTTTGCAATTTCTCTAGTGGATAATATTTTGTATTATTTTTGGATTACTTTTGGAATTGATTCATAAAAACGTAAGTTTATTTTTCTCTTCTGGAAAATACTTGTGCTCAATAAATTGTTTATTAAGTTTGTACAAGCTTGTTATTTTCACTCATTCTATGTTACTGTTTATTCGAGCCTAAGCACGTAACATAATAAAAAAGAACAAGCGTTAAAAGCAAGCAAAAACCTGCACTTGTTGCTTGTAAATCAGTAATATATACGGAATGATAATGACATGAACCATGGATAATATTAATGCATTAAAAGGGTGAGAGTTAATGGACGTTTATGAATGGATCTTGCACTTATTATGTTTAAAACAATCCAGTTCGGTGATATTGACTTGTCACACTATTGTTTTTTTGTTTAATAACCACATACGTTATTGACAAGACAGTAAACCCATGATCTTTCACTTCGTGTGTAATATTTAGAACGAATTTTAAATTATAATTGAGATGATTATGAATAAAGAACATTATTTGTTTGTGAAATATGATATGACAAGGGCAAACTGTACCGAATTCGGAATCCAGTATATGGATAGAATCCTTAAGCTTTATTTTGAGAGGGATCCATTGATCGGGCACCATTTGAAATGCATCATCATCATACAAGTGCATGTATGTTGCCTGGGACGACATGATGTTCTTGTAGATTAATTACTTGTGGAGTTTGAGGGTAAATATTTCTTGCGAATGAAATAGTTAAAGTATACTGTCCGGTCGACAAATTTCAACTAGCACTGAATTTAATGAAACTACAAATGTAAAATGTGACAAACCTTCTAGTGATAAATATGAACTGAATAGTCACATAGTCTTAAGTGATCGACAAATGCACGTAACATATAACTCACTAGCCCTATGTATGGATTAAATTATATTGATACTACTTATCGCGGTTTGAACGGCGTACATATGTACATACATATGACGTATTATTGACAAGTCCTGTCTATTTATGATCAATATTGGGTGACATTAGTACTGAGTCATTAAAAGCAAACCAATGTTGCTAGACTGCATAAATGTTTCATCTCTAAATATTCCTTTGGTTAGTCATGCATGTCTATCTTCTTATCGATCATTTGGTCTCTGTCTCTTTCTACCTCGATAGTAGCGTATGATTACAATATGGAGCTTTGAAACTCAAAAGTGATTGTATTCTTTAAACAGTTATTGACGCAATTTATCTTTATTACAGCAACCAATTTTATATACATATAGACACATTCATTTGAATGGCATTATATAAAATGGTTCATTTCAGGCACATATACATCCAATATATCGACGTATATATTTTTATTTGTGCCGACTCGAGCATCAGTTTGCTAGTAAAGCTTTTTTAATAAAATTATTCCAGATTATAACAGAAATGATATTCCGTGCGTAACATTTATAACAGTTTATTTATTTTTATTTATTATGTCTTTCTGGTCATTTCGAAATTTGTGCTCAAAATAGTTACTAAATATCCGCTGGGTGTCGGGAAGGTTTATTTGTCTTTCAGTCAAATTCTTGTATGATATCTTAAGCAAACACCTAAACAAATTTTAAAAAAGTTGAAAATTTAATAGCCTCATATGACTTGGTATTAATGATTCGTTAACAGATATAAATTCAGTGAATATAATATGAATGAATAACAATTAGAGATCAGCATGTATCTGCATCTGATAAATGTGTTTACACCCGAGTTTAAAATGTCTCCTTCAAACATTTACATATTCCATAATGTTTAATTTACTTTTTTGATAATCTATTTTGAATATGTAAACCTGCCATCTTAAACAAATGGGTTCTCTAATTAATTAAAGTTAGAAATGGTAAATATTGAAATAAAAAATCAATTTAATGCTTTGACTATTTTCCAATGTTTAAAAAATTAAAATCATTAATTAAATATCAAAATAAAATATAATGGTCAAATGAAAGCTTTAATTATAAATGCTATTAAAACAAATAATTCATCTATACAGCACTTTCATAAATATGATTGTTTATACCTCAGTCTTTATATATTTGGAATTTTTGATAAAAGAACTAATTGTCTAAATAATATCCTTTGGTTTCGCTTAAATGACTGGGATATACAATTATTTATCCAAAAATATGTTAATTCTAAAAACTTCAAAGATGAACTGACTGTACATTTGTGGACGTAAAAAATATATGGTATCAAGACTTTTCTGCATCCAATAGAATGTGATAATAACAACATTGTTTATGGATGATCAGGGTTTCATCGTCATCTTACCTTATAATTGTATGTATTTTCGTTTTTGTTTTAGAAAGCACAACAACGTCATCTCCAGAAGGTAGACACAGATATTTAAGCTCACCAATTATCCCTAATCTATCTAAGTCTGCAGGAGATCATTGTAAGTAGTGAAATAAAAATATAATCACATCGATCAAATTATTGTATCAATCAAAAAAATTCAAAGACAAATACAACTGGTGTTACAGTCAATATTACGAATATATACCTTTAGCAGGTTTTTTTTTTGTTTTCCATTCTGACTTTCCATAATATAATCTATTGTCGCATCCACATTCAAAAAATGTTTATATATTTTGATGATGCATGTTATATTAAATATATTAATGAACTCTGATTTGTTAGTACAATCAGTCACCTACCTGAATATATTCTTTTGGGCTACATCACATCAACAAACTTGTAAAATATCTACATAGTTCTAACATAATGGATATATATATATATATATATATATATATATATATATATATATATATATATATATATATATATATATATATATATATTATAGGCTAGTATATATTTACGTGCACAGGTATATCATTTTAATTTTTCTTCATCCATCTATATTTTTTTCGTAATGTTAGCACCCATGTACCCATTTTCTCCATTTCAGACATGTTAGAATGTGTTCTCGGCTCGGCAGTGGTTGTCATAGTTGTCACTGCTTGCCTGATCATCAATGCTTTGAGGAATCGTCGAAAAAAAAGTAATGGCAAATATTTATTTTCAGCAACATTTTAGTTATCTACTAATTAGAAACAAGATCATATTTAAAAACAATTGTAAAGCTGACAACGATGTGGCTATAATCCTAATATAAGGAAGTAATGACCCAAAGCTACAATTATGATGTACTGAATATGAAATGAATATACGTTCATTAGCGAATATTAGATACATGGGTGTAAGGACTTCTAACCAGATATATCCGACCCGTCCAAAACCTTGTGCTCTCATGTACAGCATGCTAACTGTTGAGTCAGTCACAGGTTTCCATGCTAGCGATGGACTAATAAAACTAATTAAAATTGATGATACAAATGGCGGTGCATGAAGTTAACTATATATCAATCTATCTATATATCTACCTACCTACCTATCTATCTATCTATCTATCTATCTATCTATCTATCTATCTATCTATCTATCTATCTATCTATCTATCTATCTATCTATCTATCTATCTATCTATTTATCTATCTATCTATCTATCTATCTATCTATCTATCTATCTATCTATCTATCTATCTATCTATCTATCTATCTATCTATCTATCTATCTATCTATCTATATATCTATCTATATAAATATATATATATATATATATATATATACGTATATAATTGTTTTAAAATGCAAACCTGTAATTGCAACATATTAAATGGAGGACGCAATATGCACATACACCAGTGGAGACGGATGGTCAATTGTTCAGGTAGAATATCTAGACACTAACAAAACCAATCTGTGACCAGAATGGAAAACCTATTCAAAATTAAAATCTGTGTTTATTTGATAACATTATATAGATGTATGTATAACATCTTAGCCTTATAATTTTCAGGATCAAAGCCCACGACATATAATGTCGTGAAACAAAGGTGTGGAAGACAAAATACTGCCACCACTTCTCATAATGTGCTCCAAAGCATGTTAATAGTACATACCAATGAAGGACAAAGGATTATTCTAAAGGAAAACAACACTTCATATAATGTGACTGATTTCACCAATATTCCACGCCAGGTCCATGAAATACAAAACACGAAAGATCTTTATGCAGAGTCAAATATAAGCAATGTTCACACAGATTCAATTTTACCATCTTCATGTGGAATTTTTCAATCAGAATCTCCTCATACGTATGAAACTGTACGTGAATATGACGAACTTGAATACGATTACCAACCCGGCCAACGATATGGTTTGAAGTTATCTGCGAATTCGGCGGAAACATTCTCGGATAAGTCATTTGGATATAATTACGTGGTTCATCATAAGAACAAAACATTACTACCACCCAAACCTGATCACGTCGTAACTAAGGAAACCAGAAAAAAGGTTGGCAAGTCCTACGCCATGCATAAAAATGTGAACAAAGAATCACCATCAAGTGTCGACTCATCCACGTTGTATGCGAATGACAATCACAAGCGACTTAATGAGATTCGATGTACGGGTCGCAGACTTGAACCAGGAAGCGGTGATTTTAGCAACATATTATCTCCGCCTAGTAAATTAGTAGACACTTATTTAGTGGACCCAGTGGACCCTCCAAATAATTCCCAACGTAGACGATGTTATAAGAAGAGGAATTCCGACTTCTACAAGTCCAATATATACGTCAATATATCTGAATCAAGAGAGATTCATAATAAAATTTTGCATTTTCTTTAGAGAAATTATTTACGTTACTTTCAAAACTCATGCATGAGGCATTATGTAAGTTATCAACAATTTGAAATGGAACGATTAGTGAATTCTGAATTAATTTATATCGATCTGTCAGTTTTGTCTGTTTTCTCTAACGTTCTCTCCATCTATCTATCTATCTATCTATCTATCTATCTATCTATCTATCTATCTATCTATCTATCTATCTATCTATCTATCTATCTATCTATCTATCTATCTATCTATCTATCTATTTATCTATCTATCTATCTATCTATCTATCTATCTATCTATCTATCTATCTATCTATCTATCTATCTATCTATCTATCTATCTATCTATCTATCTAACTATATATATATATATATATATATATATATATATATATATATATATATATATATATATATATATATATATCCATCCATCCATCCATCTATCTATCTCTAATTAAGAGTATGAAAGATGAATGAACAAATGCACGCTTCGATAATATAGATTTAAACTCGATTGCAACATTATTTCCTTCTACTTCTCTCTTTGAAAATGGAACTTAAATGCAACAAAAAAGCAAGTGTATTGAATATTATATATTTGTTTATTACAGTGTATAGCTCTTTATGCTAAACATATATATATATATGAAAATGCAAATTTAAGATTATGAGTTGTAAGAAGTTAGAAATAGCAGGTATCTTATATATATATATATATCTATATATATATATATATATATATATATATATATATATATATATGTATATATATATATATATATATATATATATATATATATATATATATATATATATATATATATATGTATATATATATATGGATGTCTGAAAGCATGAATCCATTTTTGTCTGTATAGCAATAAATGTGTAATAACAATGGGCACTAAACTGGTTCCATAAACACACTTCATCTTCTCAAATAATTAATGAAAACATTAACATGTCAGTATATCTATAAAATCTAATAATGTGCTGGACTGCAGAATGTTTGTTTCGTTTTCTTATGTTCAATTAATTTTAGTATTTACTTATAATTTACCACATCCACTTGTTTTCTGAGTTATCGTTGGGAAACCAGTGTGTGTTTGCTCTCTAAAGCAGGCAATCGCTTGACACGACTCAACAAATGTATACCTATTTACCAAACTGCTAAGAGCTCGTGTAAGCAGTCTGTGTAAGATGTATGTATGTATGTATGTATGTATGTATGTATGTATGTATGTATGTATGTATGTATGTATGTATGTATGTATGTATGTATGTGTGTGTGTGTGTGTGTGTGTGTGTGTGTGTGTGTGTGTGTGTGTGTGTGTGTGTGTATGTATGTATGTATGTATGTATGTATGTATGTATGTATGTATGTATGTATGTATATATGTATGTATGTTTGGACACTGTGTCTTATCTACAGCACGAAAACTCTCGTCAATATTCCCTTAAATCCACGGCAAGAAAATTCTGCTCAAACAAGTCTCTATTCTACTGCCTTTGCATCGTGACTATTGCAGTGAGTGAACACAATTTAGTATTTCATACTTGCCAAGGATAAAGGAAACTTAACGTTTTAGTAACTGTACAGGTGTGACCCCTTGTATGACATAATCTGTTTTAAAGTGTTCAGAGTATCTGGACGAAACTGCATCAAATTGTGCAATCAAGACTATGTCGTTAGTAAATACATATTTAACAATTATATGCCTAGACATAACATCCACACAGTGATATGGCTAAAGTTAAAATAAAACAAACCCCAAAAGAGCATACAATCAAACCATAAAATATGTTCTCTAGACGAAAAGAAAATTATGTTTAACTGATGGCATTACTGCATCAAGAAATCTTAGTTTTAACCAGATATGCAAATCGAGCAAATCAAAAGGAATGATAACCATTTTTTAGCGAGCATCCATATATTGTGTTCCTTCCGTTCTGCACAAATAATGCAGAGGTACAACAAAACATGACCGCTGTCAAAGAAAAGTATGCGAAAGCTGAAAAAGACTTTTTCTCTTTGAACAAGTACAGAACGAATTTAGAACACATTTAACCCGAAGTATTTTATTATTGCAAATAATGTGCTGAACTAGTTTTGTATCTGCCCATAAACATGTCGTCAAATGCAGAAATATTCTCTGACTATAATGTGGCTCTTGAATCAGGAATGTTTGCCTTGACCTTTCATTGTCTACTTACCAGATTCACTAGGAACGTTTTGCGAAGTACGTATTTCCTCGTTGAAGTAAACTTCAGCAACCAATGAGAAAAATAATTTCCACGTAGAATTCATGGAACACGTGTGGTTCATAGGATATCACTCACAAGTTTCACTTATAATATGTTGCTAAATTGCTATTCTTTTTTCAGCAGACATTAAAGACCAAAGTGTAACGCAAACCTTGCATCTTGACTGTCTTAGGAATGTGTTGCCTCATTCATCTGCCTTTAAAAACGGACTTCGGAGAAGCCAATCATGTGGTGCCTTGTATGAAAATCTGATGTTTGAATCCAGCGTAGGAATATCAAGGAGCATATCAGCAAGGGCATCCATCGATGAAGATAGCTACGAATCTATTTAGATCTTCTGGTATTGTAATATAAACATTTGTATTGTTGCCTTATTGGTGCCCAAAGTCGTTTTGTTTTCCTGATTGCCAAGATTTTGTGATTTTTTCACCTTTCTTTCGATAAACAACTAATGCATATATCAAATATTATGTGTGTATGTGTATGATATCCGGATCATTATTAAGATAAGTTAATATACATATTTGTGTACGGATTATTAGGCGATGGAATTCCTTACAATTTACAAGGTGTACCTGACATTGTCCAAGCTCGTTATTATATTTTAGTAAAACACTTTCTAAAAATAACGAACGTTTTGTTTGGTGAACATTTAAAAGTTTCTAGAAAGTTATTTTATATCAGTTATTAATTGTGAAACGAGGTCAAAAAGAGGACTGGATAATAATGACAATACAAATGATTTCAGTTGTGTTTAAGATCTAAAAGAATATATATGTAGTATTGTCCGGTAATTCCTTTTGGCTGGAATTTATTCCTCAGATTGATTAGGTCGCGGTAATTGTCTCTGGTGATACAGTGCCTATTATACAAAGGACAAAACATTCCCTTGGATTAACGATGATTTCAAACATGGAATGACATTACTTTGATTCAAATAAACACTGTTAGTGAAACACCACAATACAGACTGCAACATGCACATAAAAGCTTCAACATTACATTTCATTGGGAGTGCCAATAACGTTTGTTCACAAATAAATTGAGTATGACTTTAACTTTTAGTCATTGGGCCGTTTGGAATTTCTTTTGAAATACCATTGTTAACAATTTCACCTTGTATTGTTGGAAAATAAATGTTTTGCTGAAGTTTACAGAGCCTATTTCTTTTCACCCTTTACTGTTTTTTAGTTAAGGAGCATACAATAAGTATATATATATATATATATATATATATATAGATATATATATATATATATATATATATATATATATATATATATATATATATATATATATATATATATATATATATATATACGCATGCTCACACATACATGCATACATAAATACATACATACACACGTGCATACATACATACATACATACATACATACATACATACATACATACATACATACATACATACATACATACATACATACATACATACATCATACATACATACATACATACATACATACATACATACATACATACATACATACATACATACATACATACATACATACATACATACATACATACATTACTTTTAAATATTTCTAATTAAACTGAAAGTCAATGCAGTGTATAATATATAGTATGTTTGGCACATCGACACAGTTTTATCTAAGGCGTGAATATTACAAATATGTTAGTAACTTTCTGACATTAACACATCTTTAAACTCTATCTCAAAATAGCAAGTATAAACGTTAAAGTTAAACGAAAAAAAATATAACTATAAATTAAACAAATACGTGTTTACGACTACACACACACACACACACACACACACACATATATATATATATATATATATATATATATATAATATAGAGTATCAACATAAATCTGTTATCCTAGGAATAGCAGTGTTAGGGAACAGCTTTTCACTCAGTAACGACAACGCTCTACAGCAAAGAGGCTTTGTCTTTCCATTAGACTCCCTATTCATAAACAAATATATGAAGAAGCTAAAAAGAACATCATAAACGTAGTCCATTTAGCCAAATATTCCTCTATGGAGAGTTCCATCAACCAATAAATGTCAGCAAGATAAATATTAAGATTCACAGAGTCAGTGTTACTCTAGACATTACTCTCACAATGCACCAACATGTCATGAACATATGCAAGGTTTCATATCTTTAGCTGAGAAGCATCGGCTCCATTCGCAAATATCTCTCAGTTGATGCCACTAAAACACCTGTGTGTTCATTAGTACATTGCAGACAGTACTATTGTAGTTCAGTTCTGTCTCGTTCGTCACAATATCTACTATTTAAACTTCAAAATGTTCAAAACACAGTTGTTCGGATCATCTTTAGAGTACCAATATAAGAGCACACCTCCTCATCGCGCTGTACCCTACACTGGCTATCCATTCGATCCAGAAGCAAAATTTATATTTGTTCTCTGTGATACGTGTTACTGAGAGACTCCAGTCCAACATACCTGTCCAGCCTTACCCATGTGTATACACCAGCAAGATACTTACACTCCCCTTCTGACAATTGTAGAGTCATTATTGCCACTATGAAAACGAAGTAATACGGAGATACCGTTTTTCGCATACCAGGCCCCGGCGATGTGAACTGAACTGCGCATTAAAATTAGACACAAAGATACAGTGATTCATTTTAAGGGTGCTCTTAAACCTCGCTTTTTCAGACTGCAGAAACAAACTGAGAGACCGAATAATATTTTGTACCTAAAATGTTTTAAGCATGTTTTATGTTTTCCAATTTCATTTTTTTTTGGTCTTCTGAAGTGTGTTTATATAGTTATAGAAGTTATAAAGCATTTTCGTTCAACAGATAAGGCGCCATACAAAATCGTAATTATTATCATTATTATTATTATTATTATATATATATATATATATATATATATATATATATATATATATATATATATATATATATATATATATATATATATATATATATATATATATATATATATATATATATACATATATATATATATATATATATATATATATATATATATATATATATATATATATATATATATTATATTATATTTTATGTGGAATTTAAGTCATACATCTGACATTCAAGATTTGCCATACTAGTTTGCACTGTGGATTACTGCTTATTGTGCTAGAAGCTGGCACATTTCATACGTAGTTGTCATACATCTTATAATTATTTTTTCAACGTTATCCGGTTGGTAAATGGAATGCTGTGGATGGAAGTCACTTGCTATGCATTTGAGGGTATTCTGTGAACTCAATGGTCCGTGTCGCGTCGAATGCATGGATTGCAGAGATATATTCTGGGCAAACATGGTCCGCTTGTCAAACAAATCACTTAACGGTGCAACCATTATTGCTAGAAAATTTGATGTTATATTAGAATAATAAAGCCTTTTTTCGCCTTATGTATATATATATATATATAATGTATATATATAGATATATATATATATGTATATATATATATATATATATATATATATATATTTATATATATATATATATATATATATATATATATATATATATATATATATATATATATATATATATATATATATATATATATATATATATATATATATATATATATATATATATATATATATATATATATATATATATATATATATATATATATATATATATATATATATATATATATATATATAGCTTGTCCTTAACAGTAGGTACAAATTTCAAGAGCATGGTTTGTCTGCAAATTAAGTATGCCTGCTGTAATTTGAACTGTTCTTGTAGATCTGTTGGACTCTAACAGTTTTCAAGTGTATTGTATATCACCTGACACTTCTTTTATTGAGCTTGTGCTCTACCTAGACTCGACGTGCTATTATTACAAATTATCAAGTAGATACTTCCACCTGACTCTGCCAGTTATCAAGTTCAACATAGATCACTTTATTATAACAATTTATCTGGTGGATAATTACACATGAGTCTGTTATTAAAGTTATCAAGTATATAACTCTACTTAACTCTTGCAGATATCAGGTTGACTCTGTATTTAAACGTTATCAAAGCGGATACTTCAACGTGACTCAAACAGTTATCTAGTGAATCATAGATCAAGTAACTAACATGTTAAGTTATCAAGTGTATACTTCCACTAGCCTTCTAGTTATCATGTTCATCATTTAGACGACTTTTACAAGTTACCACGTGGGTACTTCCACGTGACGCTATCTAGTTCTCATAAGGGTCATTCTCTTAGACTCAGCCAGTTATCAAATTGCTTCTGACCACGTGACTATTTTCATATTTATCTTATTATTAATATTCATCTGTTTCACTTTTGCATCTATTGGGAGATTCAGTTCTAAATTTCGCTAATTTTCTTAAATCACAGTGCTTAGCATTCTACGTACATGGTTAGTCTCCTAACTCGTATCTAGTTGATCGTGTTGATATCACTTATTTAAGGTGTTAGTCACCATGACCTATGCAATTTCTACTCCATGGAACAAGTTCACGTCTACTCCCACAAAACGGAAATGCTTCTTTCTGTCACTTTTTCATTTGTAAAAGTTCTTTGCAGATGAAAGCCTCCAAGGGGTACAGATGGTAGAGTCTATGAATACTGCACGCAGAATAGAGCTTGCACGATGTTAAGCTAGAAATGGGGTATAGCGGGCGATGAAAACAGGGAATGTCAGTCATAGAAGAACTTCCTTGGCTCAAATGTCTGACACTTCTTCATCCCTCTATGATAAGCCGATGCAAAGATAACACGAGAGAATTAACACCATCAATGTCCAGGTGGATGACCGATTGACCTTCATTTTGTCACCCTGCAACATATACATCAACCAGCTGCTAATCCGTCAACTACTGCATCTACGTCACAGTAGTGGAATTATATGGTAGTGAACCAGGCCGTAGAGATGCCAACGTCAGCGTTTGTGTGGGGATACACTGATATGTACTGCTACGTTGTGAATCTCTATACATGTTCAGTGAGTAGGCACTGCCATGTGAAAACGAAACCAAATGTGTTAGTGCATTTAGTCAGATCATAGCTGCTATATCCATGCTCTTGATGATTGGTGTGAAAAGACCTTTGAGATGCAGAATAATATTGACTGAGCGTATCCAAAAATTAAAATATTCCATAGTAAGAATTAAATCCCTCTTTCCCTTACTCAGTGACGATTTGCTTGGAATAGGTTCGTAGAAATTCGCACAGAAAGTAAAACTATATCGAAGTGCTGGATGGCGTTACTGTGACGAGAAGTTACGTTATCTGGTATGTCGTCATGAGGCTTAAAGGAGCACAAGGTTGTACGTGCAAATAACGTTTAGACTTGAAATGGGTGGCTCAATCTCAGAATGCTCCTTCACGCCAACAGGCTCACAGATTCACCTTATCCAAAATAAACTTCTAAAACAGGTCCCGGAAATATTGACATTAACAGACTGGGTGTAATATCATTAGTATGATGACAATGAGTTATGTTTGTCAACTTTTGGTCTCTCACATTTTCCAAGCCTCTACCTGGGATGTCAAAAGTACAAATCCGGATTTGAAACGAAATGAAAATCTTACAACAACATGCATGATTTTTATCAAGTGACACACAGTAAATATGTGACATGGATTTTAAAGAAATAAGATTGGACAGAGGAGTGACATGATTTGCATTGAAAAGTTTGATAATGTAATGGTAAGCTTGCATATAAAATACTGTTCTTATAAAACAAGATTTTGGTTTCAATGTTAGACTGTAATATACATTGATATTACACTGTCTGGAAGTTGTTGGTTTTGTTTACATCATCATGGAAGGTCACTCCTTGTCATGTTGTCATCCCCCCCATTATCAGTAGGGGCAAACTCGCACGCTTATAAAATTATACATGCAACCCTGTAATCCACAAAAGCATTCAGGAGTATGACGAAAGCAAAACTGAGTAGTAATCTGCTAAACATCAGGCAGGAGGTGGGGAGGGAGACTATTTCTAACATAGCTATGCAGTCCATTAAGCAGTAAATGAATAATTTTGAAAAGTTTCCATCCGTGATAATTAATTGTTTGATTTCATGTAACTTACAAATCCCAAAGTTATTGCTCGCATATTTTTGGATTTGACTGATAAATAGTATTGTATCATTGTTGTACCTTATTTGAGCTGCCAAGGCAACAGTGTATCACTCTCGAATGTTAACTAATGTCTGTTTTAGTTCTACCTCTTTGTAATAATATTCTGGTCCATCCATACATGTCCAGTCACAACTAGCCCCAGAGTGTATGATGGATTGGCATTCAAGTTGGTATATATTATGGTCATGACCTTAAGATATACACATATTAACAAATCACTTTCCTACCCAGTTGATTTATGATTAAAGTTACCATTTTATCCTAATTTTGAATGCAGTGTACTACATAACTTTTCATTGTGATATAAATGCTATAATCTTGAACTAAGTATGTAATAGGGTCATGCTCAGAAGACTGCTGTAAAATTAAGTATATACTAAGTTCATATTCAGATGCTTCCTGTAAAATAAAGTACGTATTCAAGTTATAATCAGAAGATTGCTGTAACACTAAGTGTGTAATAGGGACAGACTAAGAAGCTGTGCATATTGACCAATCATTATATTGACACAATTATTACAATATGTGTTCTCTGTTTTTGGGAGGCAAATACATTTCAAACAGGTGATAGGAATGGGGAGCGGATGAGATATGTTTATATTTCTGTGGGCAATATATTCACCATTTATTATATATATTTCATAACTAAAGTGAGTTTTTCAGAACTGTTTGATTAAAATTGAGCTCAAAATAGTTGATTTTAAAATAAATTCACCGTGCGAAGTAATGTAACTATTTTGTACATGGATCACAACATTAAATAATTCTGTGGCTGATCTATTAAAACTGATCAACTGTTCAATTCATATTATTATGTGATCCTTTCAAAGTTGATAACTATTAGTTGGAAATGTATTTACGATTTGTTAAAGGTTTTAACATACAATAAAGCTTTAGACAGCACAAGAAGGTTATTCTATGTCATACGAAA
>JAQISU010000293.1:1447500-1580000 GCA_029339505.1 Unio delphinus
GCATTGAAATGATTTCGCAATGTTTGTATATTGGACATACAATGTTCTGTCATTAACTTCAATGAAACATAACTAAGTACATACTAAGCATCTCTATAGCAAAACAATATTCGACAAATCTTACCCAACATTAATAGCTTAATTGTTGTTTTGCACTTCGCAATGGACAAATGAGTTAAATGCGAGGCATCTGATAATACATTTTTAATATATATCCTCTTTTTTCGTGCACCAAAGTCAAACTGTTATTTCATTATATGTGTCCTTTTATATTCTGACTTTCGCTTCATCTTTTTAATCCAGTATAATATTTGTATATATGGTTAAATAATTTTTCCGTACTTAACAGTTTCAAATCATGTATTACAGTTTGATAACAAAAAAACATTTTAAACAGTTCAGAACAGTAAATAAGAACGATACAAATTAGAGAGACTTAAGTCAAATGAATTACAAAAATACATATAGACATAACAATGCAAACAGATTCACGATAGATAGACAGATTGATTGATAGATAGTTAGATAGATTGATAGATAGATAGATATATAGATAGATAGATAGATAGATAGATAGATAGATAGATAGATAGATAGATAGATAGATAGATAGATAGATAGATAGATGGATGGATGGATGGATGGATGGATGGATGGATGGATGGATGGATGGATACATAGATAGATAGATAGATAGATAGATAGATAGATAGATAGATAGATATATAGATATATAGATAGATAGATAGATAGATAGATAGATAGATAGATGGATGGATGGATCGATGGATGGATGGATGGGTGGATGGATGGATGGATGGATGGATGGATGGATGGATGGATGGATGGATGGACGGACGGATGGATGGATGGATGGATTAATGGATGGATGGATGGATGGATGGATGGATGGATGGATGGATGGATAGATAGATAGATAGATAGATAGATAGATAGATAGATAGATAGATAGATAGATAGATATATAGATAGATAGATAGATAGATAGATAGATAGATAGATAGATAGATAGATAGATAGATAGATAGATAGATAGATAGATAGATAGATATATTAATAGATATATGTATAGATTTAGAGTTAGACATACAGGCAGAGATTTAGACAGACGTACTACATATCGACAGAGATAAAGACAGCTATATATATATATATATATATATATATATATATATATATATATATATATATATATACATATATATATTTATATATATATATATATATATATATATGGATAGATAGGTAGATATATACCATATATATATGCAGAGAGAGAGAGAGACGGAGGAGATAGTAAGATTATGACACACACAGAAGGCATGGTTGAAATATAGTGCATACTAATTGACCTTTAAAATGATTACATATTAATTTTCTTCTTTCTTCAGTAGCTTTGTGCATTATTTTACTTCCTCACTTTATTTATATTAATTGTTTAAAGTAAATTGGTTTCATTTTCGTTCTATCGAGTATTTTCTGGACTGGTTCACATACATGTTACATGCATTATTGTTTGAATGCTTGATGTGATAGCTCTATCCTGCAACAATAGACTAAACTGATGTTTAAAATCTCTTTAGTTTCAAAAATCAATTTTGTTTTGTTTTTATTTTACAGCGGCTTGCTATTCGCCACAGTCCAGGCCATCGCTCTTTCTTCTGAGTATGGAAATTGTTAGGGCCCCCGTTCCATTATGTGATCGATAACTACGTTCGTCATAACACTGTTTTGAGAAATAGGACATTTATTTTATATTTTTGTTATTAACATACGAACAAATCAACTTTCCATGTCATTATGAGAATGATTAAAGATTACCTTAGAAAGCACATTTTTGAACATTGCTTTCATGTTTCAATTAAGTGTTCATCATAAGCACAGGTTTTATATAGTGTACGTTGCTGTCACCTGTCGGCTTTATAATTTTGTAATCATCACCCATGTCTTACAAACGGAAAATATCTCTGTATAAATATTGTACCAATTCTATGTAAATGTTTCGGTCAGAATGTTTTTAACAATATAGCACCGTTTCATAATATTCATGTGAGTACAAATCTTTATACCGAATATAACGTGTAAATGTAGTTGGTCTACAATCAGAAAGTGACATAATTTAATTAATATGTACAATATATATATATATATATATATATATATATATATATATATATATATATATATATATATATATATATATATATATATATATATATATATATATATATATGTGTGTGTTTGGGTGTATTGGTTTTGTCATACTTTACACGTTATTGAACACGACAAATTATATACCAACGCAAACATGTAGTGTACGAAATGCATATCGTTTGAGAAGGAAATATATTTATTTCCTTATTTTATTATTTTCCGAACAAAATAAAATCCTTCTTGGTGACTCAGCAAAAGTCGCTAAGTTCTTTTAGTAGCTCTAATGGAGTGAAATTACACGGTCACGCATTAGAATAGTATTGTATCTGGAAAAAACTTTATGTAATTCAATCGGTAAAAATACTAATAGTTGCATGCGTTAATTAAGCCATTATCAACATATCAAAATTGGCACTAAGCATTTATATAACACATATGATTTAAGATATGTAGCTTTATTATTTCATAATTTGCAACCAAGTCGTATGATTGCTTTCTGTAATGATACATAATCCAATCGTCTATTTTTATCTTTAGCTGATCTATGTATCAAAGGTAAAATGTTCTTTAGATGATAGCTTATCATTTAAGAATGCTATTACATGTTTATTGGAGCGGGTTGCATTTTCTTTCGTCTCCACGCATCCTTCTAGCACATCATAGAGATCCATCACGAGCTTAATCACACATAGATTCACTAAAGTATGGTAAAATCAGAATACCTCTAATATGAATGGAATTGGAATCTGCTTGGATACCTTTCTGTTTAATCTTTTTGGGGATTGTCTTATGTCCTACATTTGAATCGCCACAAACATCAATAATATACCGACGAGATCAATGTACCACACATACAATTAGCATTCCAAATCAGTGATTTCTTGTGTATTCGTCTAATATTATGTGTCCAAAAGTTTCAAACAATTTGCTGTCTCCGCATAGCCTATCCCTATTAGCCACGTGTTCACTAGTTATACGTATGCACTTAATATTTCCATATCCATTCTTCAGATGTGATGAACATAATTACTTTATGTCTGATTCCGCTTCCCCGAGTTTGGAAATATGTTTTAAGCGCCTTCTATTAAATGCGCTGGTATCTCCACATTACCATAGCTTGTGATCCTGGAGTGAAAATAAAATCTCGTGTTTGTTTATCCGTTCTTTTCATGTATGCATACTGTGAAAATTAATTTTTGTAATAAACTGTTTAACCCCACTGACATTAAACGTATATATCAGTGTGAAGATTGCTATTCTGCACTGGTTTGTAAAGGAATATACTGTTTGCTTGTTTGGTTTAGTTTATTACACACCTTTCCATTGTTTCCAAATCTTGGGAGATGATATATAACTGGTGCAGAATAATGGAAAAGCAGCCAAGGTACGTATTTTTCCACATTTGTTTGGAATAAGACATTGCCGAGTGAATGAACTGAACTTACACGAGTTTCCAGTAAGCAATAATTGGAAGGGTACACGTATCAACATAGGGCAACAGTAGTAACCTGAACTTTTAATCAATTCGTGAGAATTTTCCTGGATCGATACCTGACATATTATATTATGTGTTACCGAAGAATGTTTGATCTCTTATGTCATCACGCATTGAAAGATCACTATTTCTTCTATAAAAGGTACAAATATGCGGTAGAAACGTAAAATGTCCTCCCACTCTCTCTCTCTCTCTCTCTCTCTCTCTCTCTCTCTCTCTCTCTCTCTCTCTCTCTCTATCTCTCTCTCTATTTCTCTCACTGTTTCTATCTCTCTCTCTTTCACTCGTATTTGTTTTGTATGCATGTGTTGTATGTGTATGTTGTCACATATATCGACGGAAGATTAATGCTTAGATTTTAGTTTATACCAGTTGCACTAAATACTACGATCGTTTATTTGGTTCATTCATTTTATTTGCATCACAGATTCTCATCAAGGATATATATTATGTGTGAAGACATTTTGCAAATACTTTGCAGTACATAATTGTTATCATCAAATATTATCAGTATTGAATGACTACACTTTGAGATTCCACAGCTATTTCATGAGAATTGTTCCACTTAAAAAAAAAGTATAATAATGATGTCAATATTAATTTGTATTTTGCGTTTGGTGCTCAGAGAGTTTCTTATCATCATCTATATTGCATTATAAAACACAACATTTAACGGAAAATATTCTTTCAATAGTACACAAAATAAGAAGCTATACTTTATATTGCATGTGTTTTCATACTTTCCTAATGCTTTTGTATGTTGTTTTGTTTCTGCGGAGATAATTTTCAAAATATTACTGTAATAATAACAAAAATATTAATGAGAATGGATGGTAGCATTCCATATTCATATAATATTTTCTTAAAAAAAAAACATTAATTAGTACGGTAATGCCTTACAAACCTTGCGGTTACGCTTTTCGGAAATCCAATGGACAGATGTTCAGATAAATACAACCTCGTCTTAATAAATTACCAATTAAAGCTGTTAATAACTTCTGATTCCCCATAAATAGTATCTACCAATTGTGTGGAGCGGGTTTTTGTTTAGGGTATAATCCTGTTGAAACGTATTTCAGCTAGTTATATTTAAAATTAAACAAAGACTGATATAAAGTAAGGGGCTTGATTCATTTATTACAATCATGTTGACAGTTATGAAACTTAAAATAGACTGTCAGTTTTATTTGATATGATTTCCTGTTTTTCCTACTAGAATATATTGTTTACATCCAAATACTGATTACATTTTATATTGTTTAGATTGGGATAGAATGAATATTGGTCGTCTCCGATAATGCATTTTGTTTAATAATACATTCAATATGTTACATATTAATCCATCACTGTTTTTGGTAGACCGATGACAGTTATGTATAAATATATTTTATCCATCTGTATTAGTCTGTTTTAACACCATAACTCATATATTCTATTACGGACATGTTATAATAGATTTTCGTCTCAACAGTGGTGGTCTTACTTGTAGCCGCTGGCCTGATTGCCAGTACTTTTCGGATGCTTCCCAACAGGACCAGTATGATCGAATAGTCCTAAATCCAGATGCTGAAGTATTCTCATTTTAATGTGTAGACATAAGAGAGGATCTATGACACCCATTTAAATGTTAACATATGTGTCTAAGCCTATACCGATGCTAGTCGTCACAATGTGTGAAGCGTTTTGATGGAATGCATATAAATAAATAACTGTAATTTAATAGCTATAGTAAAGTGGATAATACAATATCGGCCTACCAAACCTTTTCTGATCTCGATTAGTTGAAATCACCAAACCGGTACGCAAACATCATATCCACAATTTTCATTCAGACGGTTTCTCGGATAAAATAAGTTAAGAATTGCAATTGATGGACTAGTTTCATTAGAATTAGTAAAGATTACCTCATTTCACATCGAAACAGATCATGTAATCAAATACATAACAAAAACATAACATATATTTGTACATGTAAGTGTAGGCTGCATTAATTAAACAAACATCTGAATTAAATATTATATATTATAATCACGTTAAATATATACCTCTATATATCTCTTTGTGTATGATATATGGCAGGTATGAATGCATATATAATGGCTGTCAGAATAAAAAAGGAATTGCTTGCTTGTCCTTTTTAAGAGAATTTGACTACAGTAAGAATACTATATGGTTAGTTTACAAACATCTGTTTTAACAATACCATATTTCCCAGCAATGATTTTTTGATCAGTTAAACCTGATGTAGTACCAATACTACATAACTCTAAACCAGACTGATGTAGTAACAATACCCTATTTCCAGCACTGTTTGTTTTCTTCAAAATCCGATGTAGTAACAATACTACATAGATTTCCACCAGACCCTTGTAGTAACAATACCCTCTTTCCCAGCACTGATTTTGTGATCTCTAAAACCTGATGTAGAAACAATACTACATAGCTCTCCACCAAGAACATGTAGTAACAATACCCTATTTCCCAGCACTGATTTGGTTTCTTCAAAATATGATGTAGTAACAATACTACATAGCTCTCCACCAAGCCTATGAAGTAACAATACCCTATTTCCCAGCACTGATTTGTTTTCTTCAAAATATGATGTAGTAACAATACTACATAGCTCTCCACCAAACCCTTGTAGCAACAATACCCTATTTCCCAGCACTGATTTTGTGACCTCTAGCGCATGGTGTTGTAACAATACTACATATATCTCAACCAGGAACATGTAGTAACAATATCCACCAAGAACATGTAGTAACAATGCCCTATCTTCCAGCACTGGTTTGTTTTCTTCAAAAATCTGATGTAGTAACAATACTACATAGCTCTCCACCAAACCATGTAGTGGCAATACACTATCTTTCAGCACTGATTTTGTGATCTCTAAAATCTGATGTAGTAACAATACTACATAGCTCTCCATCAAGCCCATGTAGTAACAATACCCTATATTCCAGCACTGATTTTGTGATCTCTAGACTATAATGTAGTAACAATACTACATAGCTCTCCACCTAGCCCATGTAGTAACAATACTCTATCTTCCAGCACTGATTGTATGATCTCTAAAACCAGCTGTAGTAACAATACTACATAGCTGTATAACAAACCCATGTAATATCATTACATTATTTCTCATCACTGATTTGTTTCTTCAAAATCTGATGTAGTAACAATACTACATAGCTCTCCACCAAACACATGTAGTAACAATACCCTATCTTCCAGCACTGATTTTGTGATATCTACAATCTGATGTAGTAACAATACTACATAGCTCTCCCCCAAGCCCATGTAGTAACAATACCCTATCTTCCAGCACTAATTTGTTTTCATCAAAATCTGATGTAGTAACAATACTAGAGAGCTCTCCACCAAGCGCATGTAGTAACAATGCCCTATCTTATAGCAATGATTTTGTGATCTCTAAAATCTGATGTAGTAACAATACTACATAGCTCTTCACCTGAACATGTAGTAACAATACCCTATCTTCCAGCACTGATTTGTTTTCTTCAAAATATGATGTAGTAACAATACTACATAGCTCTCCACCAAACCCATGTATTTTTTTAAAATTAAATATGCAAATTCATGAGAATTGTAAATATTATTTGAAAAAATGAAATGTTCATGGGCATCAACAATTCAGTGTCGCACAGAAGATTAGGAGAAAATAAAATAATTTCATGAATTAGTATTAGCCAGATGCGAAGATAATTTTGTCTACAATATGGGAATTAACATGGATGAAATAGAGTGTACTTTGATCTCACTGCTCGATGGACTGATGATAAAATGGGGGTTAACACATTAACACCTGGAGGTTTTTGCTGTTTTCGCATGAAATGCGAGTAGGAAACACATTTTGTGGACTATTTCTGAATACATCGTAATACATCGATTTTCAAACAATAATCCGTTAGACAAATGGTTACTAATGATACAGAAAATGTCTTTCATTGGTTAGTTTGCTGGCGCATGAGCAGAAGGGCTAAAATGGGACTTTGTTTTTTTTGCTTAACGGACCTATAATTTTCGTATGTAGAAGACTCTTTATTCAAAACCTACTTTTTGCACAGGTTCACCTGTCTGTGTGCGTCTCAGACCGGTCTCCCGTAGATCTGAGGTCATAAAGTGTAAAATCTGGAAACAATGTTGGAATCCGACCCTGGGCGATTTTTGGGTGAAAAAAAAACGGGTCCAAAAACTTGGGTTTTTCCCTCTGTATTTTGTAATGCAATTAAAATGTCCATAGTACTTGCTATCATTGCAGAGCTAAATATGTCTACTTTTCAATGATACCACCCACTTTGGTGTATCTTCTATGACATTGACGCTACAGATCGCGGAAGTAGGCTACTACCTCATACCCCGTAAAGACGTCGCTAAGAGTTAATGTGTTAAAAGTGTGTGAATTTGCATGACTGGGGCAGATTGAGAACAAATATCTGACTTTAGTTCTTGTATTTTCTACTTAAAGAGACGTTTTGCCTCCAGCGATAATTATTCACGGCATGAGAAAGGTAAAAAAATATTCATGAACCAAAATAATGGATCATACCTTTGCAATAGAAGGGTTGTTAAGATGAAATGATGATGCAGTTGACTTAAGAGTTTTATCTCATTTGCACAGTTTTATATTTTGTACTATAAAATTGAAGCTGTAAGTTTAGAATGATTTATAAGTTGTCCCACAACTTAAACTAAAAAATACAGAGTTCCAAAACATACAGTGCACAAAAAAATTATTTCAAAAATTAATTTATGGTGTCACAACAAATATGGTGTCTTAACATATATTGTAAATACAGTAATACTGCTACAGATATAAAGTTTACTGATATGCATTAATGGTGTTTGTTAATGTGATACTATTACCATATTGATACTCCTGACATCCTTGATGTAATGATGTTACTTGCTAATGATTCTTAACTACTTTGCTATATCAAAACTCTTGCAGTAATATTACCATATTTGTAAGGTAATTGTTGAGTACCATTGTTTTAATCTCCAAAACTATTAGTAGGTATTATTACAATAAAGATGAAGTTTAAAGCCTAATGCCATGTCATAATGTTACTTACTGCATTTCTACATTATTAAAGATGAAATCCTTTTGTAATAATGCTATTCCAAGGAGACTTTAGGGGCCCCGAGTGGTCTAAAGCGCTGTCCGTTACGAATCACTGCCATCTCACCTCTGTCGGTGTGGGTTCGAGTCTAAGATTCGGCTAATCTAGTTATGTGAAAAAGCTTTCCAGTAGCTTCTCATGGGTCGGTGGTTCTTTCCGGGGGTTTTCGGATTTTTCCTCCACCATTAATACTGGTCGCCATGTATAGCCTTTATTGTGCTGAAAATGGCATTACATCATAAAAAAGTATTAGAAAACCAAAAAGATTGCATTAATCTGAACCTGTAATCACCAGCCTGATTTAATAGTATGGCCAGTAATAATACATTCTAGTTGAAATTGTTGAACATGCTATTTATACAAGATATTCAGTATATTGAAGTACTTGTATACAATATTTTAATCATCATACAATATAGATATTTACAACAGTAATGTAAGGCACAATTCTTTCTCATTTAATACAATTAAAATGTCAGTAGTGTATTATGCTGTTATTTCTGATATTTCTTCCATGTAAGGCAGATATTTAGGTCATTCTGTCCTTAGGAGGTTGTATCAGTTTCATATAAATTTTGTTCTGCTCTTCCATTGATCTTTTTTCAACATATAGCCTACACATAAAGTCATTGTCTCCACTAAGTGTTTTCCTCATCAACTTTCTGAAAAGATAAAATAGTTTATTTGAAAACATTGTAGACACTAGCATAGAAATTTTGTTAATACTATCTGGATCAACCATTTGCATCTCATACAAGTAGTCTAAACATATACTCTCAATATCTGAATCAATGATCTTCAATAATTTAAAATTCCTGATATTATATTTAGAGTAACTACTACAGATATTTCATTAAATGCTTATATTATTATAATAAAACACATTTAACATGTTTAATCATAGAAAAGCTAGGTGGGTCTTATCTCTAGGAAGTTGTAGCTTAAGTTATGTTTACTTCTGATTTGAAATAGTAGTTGGTGGGGAGCAATAACATTACCATCAAGATTCAGATTTCTCTTACTTAATTGTCCATATTAATATTGCAAGCATATTAATATTCAAGGCATAACTAAATCAATTTCTATTGTACTGATAATATTAATCACAATTGTAAACCGGAAACTAACATTTCCAGTTGAATCATGCACTGTCCTGAGTAAAATATTCATAATTAAATAGGTGTCATGACAGTATTCATTGAGGTCCACATAGGTGTAAAATGTCTTTCGGCCATGATTCAGTACTCCTTGTACATGAGACTTCAAGCGGCTTGATGGATCAAACCCCAGCATATTGATTACTCACAGTACGGGAGGGGGGGGGGGGGCAGGTAGGGCATTCGCCCCAGGTGCCAGTGGCTAGGGGGCGCCAAATTGGACCCAAAGTATCAAGATAACTGCACAACAGGGGCAGCCGGAAACGCAAATTTGGGTGTTTTGCCCTGGGTATCAAACATCATCGCTATGCAACTGAGTAGTTTTTGAATGCATCACCAGAAGGATGCATGTTTGATTTTTCGCCTGACTAGGCTGGATCAGATGCGATGGTATGTCTCATGGAAAGGCACTTAACTCCATCTGCCTCTGCTTGATATAAAACTACCAATTCTTACTTTTACATTATACAGTACAACAAATTCAATGCATGAACTATAAAATACTTGAAAATGCACTAAAATCCTCTACATTTATTAGACTCATATAGGAGGTGAAATCTAAGATTTGTATATACATTATACATGCATATTATTTTATGCAAATAATATTCTATGTTATTTTAAGGCTGACTAATTGAATGAAAATGTGAAATATGTCATGGCTACTTTTTTGCTAAAAATACAATTCTGGACAAAGTGCATACATTTGATGTTGTCACATGAAAACCAAGGATAACTAACATATAACTATCTTTACATGATGCAGTGACCATTTAAGTGGATAAGTTTATCATCTGTTTTTATGTTTTCCAATTTTATTGTTTTTGTCATGTGTTGTTCTGTAGTGTAGTCATATCAGTATGGATGGTGTAAAGCGCATAGAGCTTCGTAATATTAGGCGCTATACAAAGTCCTCATTATTAATATTATTATTATTATTATTATTATTATTATTATTATTATTATTATTATTATTATCTGTACTAAGTTGTTTCCCTCTTCCACTCTTGAGGCTTAAAATGCATGCTAGAACTGAAAACAATATCAACTGATTTACAGATATTTCTTTATTGCTGCGATGTGCTTATATTGTTACAGCAAGAATTGTAAACATTCTGCAAATACCTAGATCTACAAAATGTATTGTTGCACACCACCTGGTTAATTAATAAATGATGACACATTTTTTAATCAAAAGCAGGTTTTTAAAGAATCATATGAGAAAATGTAATTGCTAACTGCTACATCTGAAATCAAAATTGGTAGAATTACAATTACAATTAATTACAAGCAGAAAAGATAGAATCTTCAAATACATTGCAATTAGTTTTATGTTTATAAATATTTTGTGGTATAACATTTAAGATGCTACATACCTTGGTCCTTGCTGTAAAATTGTAAATGATGGGTTTTCCATCTGGATATTCAGGAAGCAACTGTTTGAATATGTCGGTTTTGTAGAAATTATTCATTATTCAAATGCATCAACATTATCGTTCTTAGTCATGCTATCTTCTTGAAAAGTGATGTGTTTCTCTGTAACTGATGTATATGAAGCATCATGACTTTTTGACCGATCTTCATGCAATGAACTTTCTAATTTGTCAATAAATGATGTACTTAGAACATCAATACTTTTGTATATATCATCATCCTGTCACACATACTTGTCCATTAATGAGGTTCCTAAAGCATTATTTTTATCAGTTTCATAATTGTTCTTCATGGAGTTGCCTAGTTCATCAAAGGCAAAGTCTGTTTCACTGGCCATTTCAGTGTTAAGTTACAATACATTCAAGGATTTATTCAGGCAGCTTATACTACTATCACATTTTATAAAACCATATGTTAATTTTTACTGCTAGATATTAGCAGTTATAATACAAAGCATTGGGCATTACATGAACCACATCTAGCATAGCTAATGTTAGTGACTGGACTTTCACCAGTCATAACATTTATACATTAATGTTACAACTAGAGAGCCTTTGGGATCCCATTCAAATATAATTTCCAGCTAACTGTCCAGTTCTCAGACCCTAGTTAATTTTACAATTATAGTTCAACACACCTGTTCCCCCTCTATGTCTTGCTCTGTTAGGCAAAAGAACCCCTCTGAAATTCTTAGTAACTGCTATCAACAGCTGTCAACTTTGATCTTTTCACACAATGGATTTGTCCCTCTATTTTAAGTAATTATAAAATAACTTTAGCAAACTCTAGGTTTCTCCATCATACAAGTGGGGGATATGCTTTCCTTTATTCTTGAAGCACTCAATTTTCTTGAATGCACTCTCATTAAAGTATATTTAAAGGTGGTATACTTATTAGAATTAATGTAGACAGAAATGGGTTTGTATAACCAATGACATCAAGCGAAACAAGTATTGCTAACCGGGCCTGCCCTCCTGTTAAGCACATTACCCTGTAGAAACAAAATATAGCAACAGCCCTTCTCTCTCTCTCTCTCTTTGTTTTCTCTCTCTCTCTCTCTCTCTCTCTCTCTCTCTCTCTCTCTCTCTCTCTCTCTCTCTCTCTCTCTCTGTTTGTTCAGATAAGAATTTATCAGGCCTAATTGGTTGTGAACACATGCTATGCATCTAACTGTGTTTACCACCATCACCAGCTTGCTAAACAAGTATGGGCTCACAATTAGCATATTCCGCAGTTAGGAGAGTGCATGGATCAGATATTTTCAGTGATAGCTTGGTGTATGCTCTTCATCTTTGATCTAAAATTCACTAACACAATAGCATCATCTGAGCATGATGGCTTAGAAGTGTCTATGTTGTTTGCTTTTGGAAAACTGTTGCACATAGATGACATAATAATAATAATAATAATAATAATAATAATACTATCTTAAGAACTTGTGTTGGACAAATGCCAATGATGAGTTTATATTTATTTAAGAATAACCAAATCATGTTAATATGAATTGAACATGATTGCTAATTGAGGTAATAATTTTTGTAATCGAAAGGTCAACATCCAAAGAGTTCAAAGAAGGTATAAGAGCATTTCAAAGACTGCTTTAATATACTGGTGATCTAAAGAATATATTAACCATGATAAAATGTATATAATTTTATGATTCTTATTTGACTACTTTTTGGCCATCACACTAGAGTGGATTTGGGATGGGCATGCTGCTACATGGATAAAAGACAGAAATTTCCTGAAGGGCACAAATATTTTTTTCTTTTAAAATTGCACAAGGAATACTTTTAAGGGACTAAACTATGTGATAAAGGAAGATATAATAGAAGCATCATATGACTTCATGTTAAATGTAAAACATGAATTTTTTTAAATCTTGTTTTTGAAATATAATATTATATGATATTATTCTGACGTGATGGCTTTTGATGGCGTTTTCAGCCGTCAAGTCAAAATACAAAAAAAGGCTTAAAAGAGACCAAGTTAACTGGTCTAGATCATCCCTCTTTGATGAGGGAGGTCACGGGTTGAACCCTGGCCGAGTCATACCAATCACGTCTAACAATAGTACTAACAGCTGCCTTGTACTCAGCATTAAGATGTTTGTGTTAGGACTGGTTGGCCTATTGTCAGGATAATTAGGCTGGGTGGGACATCATGCTTCAAGTCTGCTGCCCCATGCCCAAGTGCTTTACATCACTAAAAACTGCCACTCTTCAGACATCATAGCGATATTACTGAATTGTTTTTAAAGCTACATTAACAATCTAAATTACATACACTCGCACATTTAGCCTTCTTTCTATCTTGACCAGGAAGATAGCTATTGTTAACCATGCAAAACTGTACTGTAAAGGATGTCCCCATAATACCTATTATTATCAATCATTATTTAGTATAACTAGAGTTCTAGCTTGTGTACAAGGAGAGTTAGAAAACCAGTCTGCTTTTGTTTCTACAAAATCATATAAAGGCTTACTCTTGGTTGGAGAGCACATAAAATCCACTTCTTTGATATGGACCACGTAGTACGAAAACTGGTCTCAGGATGGAAGGGACAGTTTGTATGATCAAATTTAATGTTGCTTGTTTGTTTTTTGTTTTTATGGTTTAACGCTATTTTTAAGCACAATATAGGCTATACATGGTGGCCAGTATTAATGGTGGAGAAAGAACCTGGGAAAAAAACCCGGAAAGAACCACCGACCCACAAGAAGCTACTGGCAAGCTTTCTTACATAACTACATTTGCCGAATCTTAGACTTGAACCCATGCAGATAGATGTGAGATGGCAGTGATCTTTAACGGACAGCGCTTCAGACCACTCTGCCACGCGGGGCCCCTAAATTAAATGTTGAATCCACCTGTCAAATAATTTTTATTTTTTTCAATTTTTTTAAATAATAAACAATATAATAGGAAGATTAAATAGGTCCAAAACATACGAACATCACTCACTTGGCCTGACAAATCAATGGCAGTTCAAAGAATAAAAAGTTGTTGCACAACACACCCAAATTTGAATTTGTGCATGCATGTTTTGGGAACCCAGTCAAAAGAAGGGATGGCAAGAAAAATAAGGCAATACATAATATATAAATTGCAAGATTTGCAATGGGATACATATATTGGATCATGCTGGGGTTATAAATGTATCTTCAATTCTTTTGCATCCAATTCAAGGGGACTAATTTTTTTTTGTACTGAAAAATAACTTTCAGTTTCCTATAGTAAAGACAGATGTAAATGGCAACAAGATAGTTTTAAAATAGTTCAGCTCATAATCACAGGTATACACTTAAAAACAAAGAATGATATAGTCTCACAGTATGCAGATGACACCGCTCTCACTCACCCTGGATGGCGTTTAGAAGTCCCTTAAGTCAACTCTAGATGTTATCTACTAATATTGTACATTTTCAGAACTGTTAATAAATAGTGAAAAGAAACAAACTAAAGGTGTATTTATAGAATCAAAGGAGTGAAAAACTCATTCAACTGGTATTCTTCTTACTTAACCGATAGAATGCAAAAAGTATATTTAAATGGTCAACTTTCTGAAAGTAATAATATTAATTGTGGATTACCACAAGGCTCTATGCTTGGAGCTCTGTTATTCATTCTATTTTTCAATGATTGGAACTTCAATATGTTCCGCTGATCTCTATGCAGATGATAATAAACACTGAGATTGGTAAAAACTAAAACAGTACTTGAAAATAACTTACAAGATGCTCTCAACAAACTTCAAGTATTTTGCAAGGAAAACCATATGATCATAAATACAGAAGAAAAACAAAAGCCCTACTAGTTGACAAATGAGCAAGGCGTGACAAACTCAAGGTTCTATTGACAGTGTAAGCCTTAATATGACCTCGCATGAAATAATTCTTGGTTTTTTTTGTAGATAACACTCTTACTTGGTCTATTCACATTAAACACATTTCATATAAGGTTAATTCTTATCTTTGGTTACTGAGAAAAATCAAAACATTCTTCTTCAGTAGGAGACCGCTGACATATTTGTTACCCTCTTTCTTGTTCTCTCTGTACAGTAGCCAATATTAGGTTCTGTATTTAGCTTAGTTTGTTGACAAATATTCCTTGTAAAGTAACCTGCTTAAAATAAATTATTAGCTAGTCAGTCAGATGGTTTCCTGACCCACTGTTGCTTATTTTGGGGGAATATTTTTAAAAAAATGTTCCTTTCTACTATGCCAGTGGTGGAATAAATAATGCTAACATGAAATAAGTGTGATTTCTCAACATTTATAATATTCCTGTTTTCCCAAATTGTTCTGTTAGAATTGTTCGCATTATTTTGTATCACATTATTGCAAATCAGATTTAACTGATGCATACAACACATGATTAGTAAATTGTAATGCTAAAGTTAGCTACTATTTATTTGGTTATTTGATCTGATGCAAATAAACATATTATTTTTATAAGTAATTCTTTGCCAGTAATGTTTTCTTTTTATTGTCATATTAATGCATTTTTTTATTAGGATCCTAATTTTGCTAACGTGGATATAACCTAAGCCCAATTTGCAAACATGTCAGAATTATTTATATATTACCGGTATGTACTTTAACGTACACAGTCTGTGACATAACATTGATGAGAATATATATGTATATATATATAAACTGTGATATTATATGTGGGAAACATTTTGCCCCTTATTTAGGGTACACAATCATAATTGCACATGTCTGAATAAATTTTTTATCTTTCTACTTTGTGCCTGTCACTGGAAATCATCAATTTGTGACAGTGTGACTGGGAAATCCAGTTCATTGTGCTCCTGATAGTCTGTTTGCTTATAAACAAAATGCTTAATTTTAAACTACCAGTAACAGCTCTCCCTGACCAGTCTTAGTACAATAGCCATTTGATACAGGCCTGTCCAGACAAATTTAGTTAATAGTTCCCTGGTCTCAGCTAATGTGTTCCAAATAGATCAGCATAAATTTGCCTTCTCACAATACATATATTAAAATGATTACTATATATAATGTACTAAGCACTTCAAATACTTTGCTAAACCAGCTCAGTTAGATGCACAAATCACTTTTTGGATTATAAGAAAACAATTATTTTTTTTACATGATGGGGGACAGGGCAACAAAAAACATAGATTGTCGGCCAACCAGAAATACTGTACACATGTTCACTTCTTAAGACTAATGAAGTGAGTTTTGCTGAGATGTGGCTTAAGCTAAATGATGAAAAACATGAAGGAAAGGTTACACTTAAGTATTAAAAAACAAACATTCATACTGTTCTACAGCGTGATTTGAAAATTTCTGACTTGAAATGTACATGGACAGAACTTAACAATACATGAAAGTAGGTATATAACATAGCTGCTTTGGAGCAAGTTGAATCTAGTATAGATATAGCCCAATCCACTAAACTTAGACATTTAATTTCATTAGATTGTATTGGAATATTTTCTCCTTCCTAAATATACGAATATCACTGTTTTGAAACTTAAACTCAGCTAATGTGGAAGGATACATAAATGATCCCAAATTTAGTTGGCCACATTGAATTCACAGAAAACTAAATTAAATCAAATACAGTATCACAAAAAGGGTACTCAAACTAACCAAATATTGATACATGGCTGAAACAAACATGCAAGAAATTACTAAATATAAACATTTGGTTGTTATCTTAGTGATCCTTCATAGTACACACATACTCAATATATTCCTGAGAAGACCTGCAAGTAAGCTTAAAACTGTAGGAAGTTTTAAATACAAACCAGATTGATTGTCCTTGGAAAAATGTACACAATGGTTATATTTTATCAAGTTTTGGCTTAACTTCAGTCTCATTTTGTTGAACTTAGGACTTAATGAACACAATTATTTCATACAGATATACAAACCTATTTAAAGCATAATAACAAAGATGGTCTTCCTTAGAAGATATGGAGATATATATGTGTGATAGTGCCACTGAATTTCTTGTTTCAGTTTTTCTTTTTGTTTTATTCAATAATGCTACTAGGAGCATACATTCTATGAATTTTGTAATTTTCATAAATAAATGATATCTATTTTATGTAAATTTATGACCAGATATGTGTATCTGCCAAAAGTTACAGTCACATTGCACCAAGAGTGAAAGTCACATTGCAGTAAACAGTAAAAAGTAACAGTCACACTGCACGAAGATCAAAAGTCTCATTGCTCAAATAATTATAGTAACTTTGCAGTAAAGAGTAATAGTCGCACTGTACCAAGAGCGAAAGTCACATGGCACGAATAATAAGTTACTTTGAATGTTTTTTCGCTTAAAATTCATTCTGGTATGATAATCATATTAGACTAGACATGGTTATATATATATATACCGGTAAGTGGTTATGCTTAACATACTTGCTTAATACAAATTCAAGCATTATGGTTCTGATAGTTTTTTATCCTTATCTAATAAAGCGCTAATTCCACTGTTATTTATTGTACACTTTTACACAGGTGTAGGAGGGTCATGCACATGAAATTGTTGAATATGGTTAGATCTTTATTGTCCTTTTTAAACAAAGGCTGATTCTGAGCTATAAACTCTGTTACTTTGAAGACCCTGCAACTAAGGCAGGTGCTCTGATAATTAACAGAGATTGATGTATCATTGGACAACCAGCACCAGCAAATAAATTTGACATAGATAAGAGATAACTGTGATTGACTGAAATTAAGATGAGCTATAGAACACTTGTACTAACAGCTGAAATAATTTTGAGCCGAACAACTGCATATCAAGGCTATCTTCACTAACTAATTCGCAAGGGTCAGAGTTGAACTATGACAGTGGTGGCAAAACAAATGCTAACATGAATTTAGTGTGATATCTCAACATTAATAATATTCCTGTTTTCCCAAATTGTTCTATTAGAATTGTTCGCATTATTTTGTATCACATTTGTGCAAATCAGATTTCACTGATGCATACAAAACATGATTAGTAAATTGTAATGCTAAAGTTACCTACTATTATTTATTTGGTTATTTGATATGATGCAAATAAACAACTGCATATTAAGGCTATCTTCACTAACTAATTCCCAAGGGTCAGTGTTGAACAGAGTCAGTGTCTGAACCTTGCTGCCTCTAATGTTAACCCACTCCTTTTGAAAAGAGCATCAATCTGAATGTAGAATAAGGAAGGTCAGTGTTTTTTTAATTACAATGAATTGAATAAAGGTATGGTATAGTAACTGGGTTTCTCATAAAAGGAAACATATCATTTTACCTGGACATTTCTTAAAACTCCATCCTTAGTGAAGTGACACAGTAGTCTACCAGCATGATATGCTGGATAGATACCATGAGGTGCCAATAAAAGAGCCAAATGGCAAAGAAACATAAGTGGGGGATAAAAGACAATCTTTTTGTGTCGAAAGATGTTTTGATGACAGAAAAGAAGATACTTCAGATATCTGCAGAAGCTGTCAGACAGCATGTGAAGGTATTTTTCAACGTTATGATTATGATATTTGATAGAATCGATTTAATATTTTCTTTTAATTTGATAGTTATATTTTTAGTTGACTATTTTAATCTTATTTAACTTAATTTCCATCAACAAACATTAAATTAAACTGGTTAATGCAAAACTAGTAATTATTTTCTTTTAAAGATGGATGAATATTTTATTATAGATTTTCCAATTAATATTTATTTTTCATTTTCAAAATATATTTAAAAAGTAAATGTGATTATCTATATCAATTATGTAAAATGTACTTACTTGAATTGAGCTGCAGATTCTTCATTAGCTTAAGAAAGCCTTTATATATATCAGTAAATATTCTTTCAGGGCATGTTATATGTGAAAATTCTGGTCAATTAAAATCATATTTCTTTGTAATTTTTTCTTTTTTTTTCTTAGTAAACATCATTGAAACCACCAAGGAGTGAGACAGATGGAAATTAAATAAACCATCAGAAACAAAAGAAAATTTAATCAACTTGAATGGTAATGTGTGTGTGATTTGGATTTTTAACATAACCATAACTATTTTTAGGCATATTGTTATGATGCCTGCAGTGTGGCAGTTTATAATGATGTCTAGCACTTAAAACAACCAAGGAATGAGACAGATGGAGATAAAACAAACCATCAGAAACAAAAGAAAATTAAATCAACTTGCATGGTAATGTGTGTGTGATTTGGATTTTTAACATATCCTTATCTATTTTTTAGGCATATTGTTATGATGTCTGCAGTGTCACATTATCCTGACACAAGGCCAGACAGTCCTAACACTAACCTCTTAATGCTGAGTGCCTAGTAAAGCAGCTGTTAATATCAATTTTATAAGTCTTTTGTATGGCGTTGCTGGGGTTCGAACCCACAATCTCCTGCATCTGAGGCGGGTGCTAACTTGCATGGCAGTCACTTCCAAGTTAATTATCTGTCAATATGTTCTTAGTGAATGTGAGCAAGGTTATAAAGTATTTTTGACTTTTGAAATACATACATATAGACTTTAAACAGATTGCGTCCATGTATGTGATAGTGCTACATTATAACAGTCTTATGACCAATTAAGCGAATTCAAATTTTTTTAACTGTATGTCTTAATTTAGTTTTGGACAAGTTCTAGTAGGTATCTTGAAGCCCTTGAGACAATTTGATATTCACTTATTCAGATCTTTTGTTTCTTGAACTTCAGAATAGTATGTACAAAACTTTATCCAATGAAAAGAGTATTACCTTAACTATGGGATGACCTCAACAAGATCAGTAGCAGAAACAATAATCATCATTATTATTTGTTTTTTTGTTTTACTGAAGAATAAAAAAATACATGCTTCAAGTTAAGGTACATGCAAATATTACAGGGCAAAGTATTGTTGTATCTGTTTGTATTGTATATAACTCGGAAGAAGATGGGAAATATAATTTGTAGGTATATAGTTTTCTAAACCCTTGATATATTTAATTATTTATTTTTGTGGAGCAGCTGACCATGATATATTGGTACAGTTGTATTTACTGTACATTTTAGTAACTGATTACTATTAAATTCAGTATTATCCTTTACCCAATTCTGACCTCACAATGGGGAATGTTATCAAATCACCATTTCAACCCCAATAAAGACCTGTGAGAACCATAAATCTAGACAAAGTAGTCAACCTATGTGTAAGTGACCAAACTCCCTGTTTTCATTAGTGTCTGCTAGTTGTGTATTAGATTTAAGAATTTATTTAAGATTGTTATTTTCTCAGAGTACTATTTGTGTGTGTGTGTGTGTGTGTGTGTGTGCAAACATATGATACAAAATGAGGAAGGTAATTAAATATAGGTGATGACAAAATGACAGATGGTTAGCAGGTGAGGTGGATTTAAGATAATTCTTCTTAAATTCATATTTTGAATATACTCAAATGAATAAAATGTGGGCAGGGGAATGAATAAATTATATTTGGACACCGAATCACCTCTTTTATGATCATTTATGCATTGTCAAGGTTGTCAACACGTTCCAGAAAACAAACATAAGTGTTTTTTTACTAACCATTTGCATTGCTTGGGTTAGAAATAAATGCAGCATAAAATTGAAATCAGAGTACCAGAAGTATTTATGAAAAGATGATTTATACATATTTTCTTATCACGAATTGCAAGCAAAGTGGTTTTGAAACAAAACAGATGTAATGGAGAACACTCAAAGATGAAAAGAAAATGTGAAGTTATTATTAAAAAAAATAGAATAATGTATCGCTTTGTCTCATTTAATGGTGCGTTTCTGCATGATAGTTACTGACAGGCCATCCTAATATCCATTTGTCTTTCTGATCAGTTAAATTTCTCAATTCTCTGTGTGCTGGACACTACTTGAATTTATATTGAATAACTAACTGATCATACAAATCCTTACATAAGTCTAAAGGATCAGTGTCAGTTTCAACTTGATTTGTGAGCTTAATTTCAAATGTATACTAATTATTAATCTTATATTTATGCAAATAAATATTAGTTATTATTTGGCATGATTCTGACTAATGTCGTTAAATTTCACTTTACAATTCAATACAAATCAATAATGTCTAAAATTTATTCCCATGTTACTTTTCTTTATGCTGATGTAACGTTTACTTAGTTTACTCACTTATATAGCAGGTCTTTGAGCCTTTTGTCTTTAGCACATTTGTGACAGAAAATTAAATATAAATAAGCTTTGATGTGCATATTTCTCAAGGTTAAATTCTTTATTTCATCTTTAATTTTTTTGCTGTTGTTTTGTAAATTGGAAGGAGCAAATTAATTTTTTTCCAACTCTGATTGCAGAACGGAAAATGATCAGAAGGCACAGACCAAGAGTTATCAACTGTTGAATACAATCACCAAATGTTTTATCTGGACATCTTTTCGGATGAAAACACTTTATATTTTGTAAAGAACCACTAGCAATAGTGCAGCAAGAGAAATTTACACATAGCATCAGCAAAATGTCAATTAAGCTCGCTATAAAAGAAAAACAGATTATAGATACAGCTTATCTAGTGTGTAAATGTTTTGGACATGTCACCATCGATATAATTTCAGTGAAAACTATTAACAAGAAGAGTCTAGAAACTCAAATAAGAAATTATTTAAAATAAATCTAAATTTCATTGGCACTATGAGTCACAACTACAAATTGATATTAATCATAATATGACAGATTTAAAGTAAATTGCTGTACAACCTGTGTGATTTTTTTTCCTTTTGAGACTTGGTTTGATCATTTCAAGGAATCACTGTTTTGAGCAACATTTAAAAACGTTTTCAATCTTTAATGCTAAAATGAAATTTATGATATAATCTATATAGGAAGTATTTTGTACTATTTTGTGAATGCAGTATATGCACTTGTTATTGTTTGCTTCTTCACGAAGATATGATTCTGAGCAGCAGAAAGGGTGAGCCGGACATGTTTCAAGCAAAAAATCGATTTTAACCGTCAAAACAACAAATGGAACCTTCCTACGAAATCTCATGTTTTAACCGAAAATAAAAGAAAGTCTCTGTTTGGCAAATGGAGCCTTAGTGATTTTGTCTGAAACACGATCTTGCAGGGGGCTTCGAAATGATTAAAAAAACGATGGACACTCAAACACTCTTTTAGGGATGAAATACGAAGAATTTTCACGACGAAAGTCTTTAGGACTTTACAAACAGACTAATTTGTAGAAACCCCTATGATTTCAACCGAATATTTTATCAAGTCTGATACGATATTTTGTCCTCGGGTCTGATAAATTTATCGTCACAAATCCGTGTGGTATTGACTGAGCGTGACTAAAGAAATTTCTAAATCGATTATAATCAATATCACCGCAGCACCAAGTTTGCCAAATATTTCTAAGAGTATGAGTATCAACTCCGTTAAATACACACAATACATTGCAGTTATCTCTGATCACTTTTGGAATATGTGTGTAGCGTTGAGTGACATATATCACGTCCGTGTTTTATGCCTGCCTCTGGAAAATATCCTAGCAGGATTTTTTTGATTATCTAACATCACATCATCGTATACGACTAAATTGTTAATACTTCCGTCGATGGAATCAATGCTCGGTGCATCGTTGATATCAGTAATAAATTCAATAAAATCATCATCGATTTCAAATTATTTTGCTTTCTCGTTAAAATCCTTTAGCACTTCATAGCATCGCTGATCGTCTACACTCGGGGCTATTAAATACAATGTATCCCATTTCATCCATCTCGTTATCAAATTAAGTAGTAGTTGTGTCTTGCCGCTTCCAGATGGTCCGATTATAATCATTCTAATTGAATTCGGCAACACTGCATGGTGTTTAATAGGTTATCTTGTTTTAGTCGCTGAAAAATCAATTATATTCATATCTTTATACATAAATTATGGATCTATATTGTGTGAAATGTAGGGCGCGTACTGGCACAAATGACTTGACGACGATTACAACTAAAAATAATCGATCAGCACTTTCTGGTAAATGCGTACAATGTAGTACAAAGAAATGTAGATTTGTGTCTATGAGATCTGCAGTAAATGCTATCATTTCTGATGATTTAAAAAAAAACGAGGAAGTGATATCGCAGCCAAGCTAACTAAACTCCCTGGAAACCCATGGGCAAAGTATCCAGGAGAAAAATACCTTCCAGGGTATAGTTATTGTGGACAGAGAACAAGACTCGATATCAGACTCAATAATCATAACCATCCCAAACCCGGTGAAGAACCAATAAACGCCATTGATAAGGCGTGTCACGCTCATAATGTTGTATATAAGAGCAGCAATTTGCATCACAGACATCTAGCAGATGTGAAATTAATTCACGCGTTAAATGCTTTTCCTGATAAATCCTTCAAAGAAAACTTAGCTTCATTTTTGATAAAATCGGCTATGAAAGGTAAATTGATGTTAGGTGCTGGTAATTAATAACAACATGGAATCTATTTATTATTCACCGAGTGGATACTGGCGGGGTAAAGCAGCAATCAGTAAACTCGCTAGCGCTGCAAAAGTGAAATAAACCACTGCGGCTAATTGGTTATCCAGACAGGCTATATGGCAAATTTATCTACCACCGCCTAAACAAATTCACTACTCGCATTTTGATGTGACCGCTCCTAATGACGTTCATCAAGCTGATATACTATTTCTGCCACATGATGGTGGTTACAAATACGCTCTAACCATAATTGATATTGCGAGTCGATACAAACAAGCAGAGCCGCTAAAAACAAAATCATCAACTGAAGTCGCTTTTGCATTTGAAAGGATTTATCGACGAAGTCCTCTGCACTGGCCAAATCTATTACAAGTTGATCCTGGCAAGGAATTTCAGGGTGCAGTGTTATCAACAATGAAGCATCAAAATGTCACTATCAGACGAGGACATACTGGGTTACATCGCGATCAGGCAAGTGATGAACGATTTAATCGGGCGATTGCTGAGCGGTTATTTGGATATCAATACGCAAACGAATTCATCCAAGAAAAAAGATCTCATGAATGGGTTAAAAGATTACCAGCTGTGATTACCGCACTGAATAATGAGATTACTAGAACAATTAACATTAAACCTATCAACGCGATTAAAGAGAAGTCTATACCTAAAATGGAAATTCAAAGAATTTCACAAGAGGATTCTAGCGTTTCCCAACCAATTCTTGGAAGTAAAATCACTATTAGGTATTTATACGAACCAGGAGAGCTTGAAGGTGGCAGAAAAAGGGCTACTTATTCTATTTGGAGTGTTACTGTACATAAAATATCCGGCATAACACGATCTACGGGTGGAAACGCTAGCGCTTCTAGACCAGCAATCTATAGACTGGATTCAACTGCCCCTCAACGAAAATTTACTCGACAACAACTGCAAATGATACCCGAGGAAACTCAATTACCACCACGGGGTCTTAACTAGCCAAAATCCGTAGGATTTTCAAGGACATCTCTTCGGAGTTGATTTATTCTTCGTACTCTGGATACTGCGAGATAGACTAAATTCGACCATTCGATGCGATTATACACCATCCAAACAATTGTATACGTAATGGTTAATCCCTGTAAAGAATGAATTGTTGCTGCGTAACCTAGCGTCCATGGGGAATTATTAACACGCAATGCATCTTCAACGACGCTGATATCAACCAGCACAATATCATTTAGCACTCAATTCTGTCTTTGAAATCCTTCGGATTTTTGTCCTGGAATATCAACTTCTATATTAATAACGGTTTCAGTGTCATATTTTGTATTCTATAATCCACCATGGCTGTATTCAAGACAGCTCAATCTGACATCTGATAAAAACTCACTTCGCGTTGGTTTCCACTCGTTTTTCTTTCTAGCAAAATGTGCTGCAACCGAGGGAAGTGTAACACAGTTTGTTAGTAATTGATCTTCGATTTCCTCGGGGAAAAATTAACTAGCTAGTTTTTTCATTTGATTATGCAGCTCTTCAGTACGGTACAATACTCCGTTGGGTCTTACAAACTGATCGAATCCACATTCATCGTCTGCAGCACTGTGAAATAGCAACATCGAGACAGGATCTTCTTTACTCAAATTGTAAATAGCATCAAATAATTTCTGCTCGGAAAAACACTCTCCGGTTTGGGGTATATATTTTACAGTTCTATCCCGTGGGAATATTGTTACTGCAGATGACCAGGCGTGTTCGTTATGATCAATAATTTGTATTGGCGTTCCTTTTTTGGATTGATATTTCGGTTCGTGTAATACTTCTCCGGTTATTGTCGTTACTGATATTGGAAATCTCAATGATGTTTCTAATTTAATTATATCCTGAATTGTTGCCCCATGCTGTTTCACCGTTAATTCCCATTCGGTTATTTTTTTTCGTCTTAGATCAGTCAATTTATTTCCCCGGGATGCATTTGTAAAGTGTTCTATTATTCTTTCTGCTACACAATACAACGATGAAGAATATTTCATTCGTGCTAGTTTTGCAATATCAGGTTTTTCATTTAACGGACATATTCCATAAACAACTGCTGTTACAGGATGAGATCTCTCGTAGTATGGTTTGTCAATTCCAGTCAAAATTCCTGGTTTGGAATCTTGATTCACAGTGATAGTCTTTTTATCCTTGAGAATTGGTTCGTGTTTATCCCTGATGATTCAATTTCCAGTGTCGTCACGGATTATGAATTTTATTCTAAAAAAATACCTTTTTCGAAGATGTGAGATTATCACTGCTGCTTTTTCATCATTCATGGTAGCATCGATATTTGGTACAATTCGAAAGGTTGACGAACAGTGAGATGCTCCATCACGCTTGAATTCATTAAAACAATCTCTGATTTTACAAATCATGGTTCTATCAAGAATTTTTTTCTTTGGTGTATCAGAAACTCGATCAAGATTGAATTTAGCATTTTTCCAAGGCGTAATTTTCAATAATCTCTCGAACTCCTTCATACTATAATTAAAACAAGCATTTAAATGACAGAATTCTGTATAATGAATCACTGCAAATGGCTCATGATTAGATCAGTGACCCCTTGTAACAAATCATGCAGAAATGAATTCTGTGGGTATCATATGCAAAGTTTTCAACGTGGAAGCTATGGATCGTTACCTTGTATTCGATGTGGGGTTGGGGTTAGGGGAAAATTGCAGTTGTGTCTGAATTGCGGTGGAAAAAGATACAGGGAGTTGAAGCGTTATTATGACAAAAGAATCAAAAGTTCTGACCCTGACAAAGTCAATGACAAAGTCAGCGACAAAATCATAAAAACTCCTGAAGACTACATCGAAAGATTTTCCAGTGATGTAATCATTAGACCAAACAATGAATTAGACAAAAAGTATTAGTATACGAATGAACCAAGAATACAGACAGCATCCTGTGATTACAAAAGTATGAAGCATCCAGTGATGGTACTATCAGAAATCGAAGATTGAAAAAACCAGTTGGGTGGGATAATGGTATGGGGTATTTGGTGTTTAGAGCCGGAAGAAAAATACGTCTTAATCATGGAATCATATATGAATGTCACAATGGATTGATCAAAGATGGTTTTGTTATCAATGATATTGATTCTAATCCTCAATATAACAAATTGGATAATCTACAGGTTGTTACACAGAGTGAGAATTCTAAACGAGGTGGGACTGGGAAATACTCGAAAAATGCTAGACTGATAAAATCTTTTAATACAACAAATAACGAAGAAAAAATATTTCTATCAATGAATGAAGCCGGTGGGTATTTCGATATTTGTATATCCTCAGTACGAAAAGAAGCAGAGAATATAACCAAGACGGCGATTTCATAAAAGACCGGACAACAAATTCAATTTATTTATGTCTGAGTCATTTATATTTTTAATTTAGAAGTATATAATTGTCATAGAATATGAATTCTGAAAAAATGAATAGCATTATTGCTGAAATTTCAAAATTGAAAAGTCAGGATATCAAACTATCAGATGGCTTAAATCCTGATCAAATTATTTCAGATTTTCAGGATATAGAATACGGGGTTAACACTAACAAGTATATGTTACCAAAGAAATACGCGTTAATCAAAAAAATTCAGAATTCTATTCGGGACACTCTTGCATTTTCCAGTGACGTAAGTGTGTTTGTCCCGTTATTTACTATCGTAGAGGGAAAACGAAAAGAATTGGGTATGGAATATGAATTGAAAAAGGATGTTAATTCGAAGATTAGTACCATACGAGCGTTAATTCAAGAAAATGGCTAATAGTCGACGAGATGACCGTAAAATCTCTTGAGATTTTGGCATTTTTTGATTGAAATTATCAATTTTTTTAGTTAAAAAACACTGAATAAAAAATATTTCACACTGAATAAAAAAATTTAAAAAATTTCACACACACTGAATAAAAAATATTTCACACACACTGAATAAAAAATATTTCACACTGAATAAAAAATAAAAAATATTTCACACACTGAATAAAAAAAAAATATTTCACACACACTGAATAAAAAATAAAATCATCAACAATGATCAAAATGAATCCAAACAGCTTTTCGTTACGAGAAATCCAATGCAAAATCGACCACTTGACCCAACTGAAATGTTTAGTGATTTTTGGTCATTTTAGTCATTTTTTAGCATTTTTTTTATTGAAATTGTCGACTTTTTGGTCAAAAATCATCAAAAAAGAATCCTAACAGCTTTTATTTACGAGAATTTTAATGCAAAATCGACCACTTTTTCAACTGAAAACCACCAAAAAAATCAAAAATCAATGAAAATGGCACTAAAATGTGATAAAAATAAAAATATTTCACACTGGCACTAAAATGTGATAAAAATAAAAATATTTCACACTGAATAAAAAATATTTCACACTGAATAAAAAACAAAAATATTTCACACTGAATAAAACATATTTCACACTGAAGAGAAAAAAAAAATTTTCACACAATAAATAAAAAAAATATTTCACACACACTGAATAAAAAATAAAATCATCAAAAATCATCAAAATGAATGCAAACAGATTTTCGTTATGAGAAATCCAATGCAAAATCGACCATTTGACCCGACTGAAATTTTTAGTGATTTTTGGTCATTTTAGTGATTTGATTGAAATTATTGACTTTTTGGTCAAAAATCATCAAAAATGAATTCTAACAGCTTTTCTTTACGAGAATTTTCATGCAAAATCGACCACTTTTTCAACTGAAAACAACCAAAAAAGTAATAAATCAATGAAAATGGCACTAAAATGTGAGTCAATGGCACTAAAATGTGATAAAAACAAAAATATTTCACACTGAATAAAAAATAAAAATATTTCACACTGAATAAAAAATATTTCACACTGAATAAAAAATATTTCACACTGAATAAGAAATAAAAATATTTCACACTGAATAAAACATATTTCACACTGAATAAAAAATAAAAATATTTCACACTGAATAAAAAATTATTTCACACAGCCATAAAAAATATTTCACACAGCAATAAAAAATATTTAACACTGAATAAAAAATATTTCACAGTGAATAAAAACTAATTCACAGTGAATAAAAAATCAATGGACCGTTAATGGATGGTTTAGTCGATATGATGGTTCCGATTGATCAATGTGTCAATGGGGAAAGTGCCAAAATTATTATATTATATACAATTTAGGCACTTTCCCCGTCAATGATAGGGCTGTTAAAATGTCAAAATAAGACTTCCATTGTGATGTTAAAAATCATCTGACATGTCTGACATGTAACAAAAAATGTTCAGACTGTCATAATTAATATTTTATATACAAATTGGACACTTTGAACATCAATGATACAGCCCATAAAATGTCAAATTGCAAAAATGTTTTTGTCTCGACCATTGACCCGTGTGGAAAGGGCGAAAATTAAATTATTAAGGAAATTCGCCCTTTCCACACTTTTGATACATCATTCAGAGTCATCGTATCTATTAACACTCCAAACAATTTATAATTTGCAATTCAAATTAGCTGAAAATTGTTTTACAATTGTAATCTACAATTTTTAATATTGGTCAATGAAGCATTAACAACTAAATTGACTCGTGAGCGACTAGATGCAATTAAGAGATTTTTACCAATTCGCGATTCTGTCAGGAATAAACTACAAGCTAGACAGAGTCTTCAGACTGACTTTTCTATTGATACACAACAGTTAATTAAACCGTTAATTAGCGCAACTGAGGATGTAACAGCAGCAATTTCTAAACAAGAAGAGTCTTTTCTCCCTGTGTTAGTAAAAATAGCAAAAAGAACTAAACAAACAAAACAATCATTAAAAACACTTCCTCAGGATATATCAACCGCTTCAGAACAAAAATTTGAAGAATTTCAGGAAGAACATAGTAGACCACCTAAATCAAAGAAATTAGCGGATCTATTTACCGATAGCGCTAAAAAACGAATTCTCAACGAGGATATAGACAATTTAGGTGAATTTGCTGCTAACAGCTATGATTCACAAAAGATGTTTTTCACGGACAATTATACGGATTATAGAATGTCACATAACGAATGGGCTGATATAGTGTATGAAATAAATGCTGGGAATTTAGATAGAAGGATGAAGGAATACAGAGACTTCAAGAGAAAATTTCAACTCCAAATAAGACAGCAGTACGATGAGGAGGAATTTCTGGGGAGTGGTTTAGTTGGAAACGCTAGCGTTGGAAACTCGAAGAGTTTCTGTCCTGGTAGTGTTATCAGTGATATATCAGGATTATATGTTCTCATCGGAGGAAAACGGGCTGGAAATAACTCACCGGAAAAAAATTAATGAAGCAGCTGATATCTGTAGACGGTTAATTCAAGGTGGTATCATGGATATCAGCACATATCGAGATTTCATTGGCGAGTTAGTAGAAAGTGGGTATCATAGTGACTGAATTTATAATTGAAAAATTGTTTACAATTTCAAATAATGATCATACACTACAACCATGACAAACCAACCCCCGTCTATGTAGTTAATTCACGGTTTCCAGTTTATAGGGCGTACTATGGTGATGGTTTCTGTAATACCATTGCGGGGTTATTTGCAAGAATGGCCCCAAAAGTAATGCTGTTAGCTAAACAATTATCGATGAAAGCAATTGATGTTATTCGTGATAAGGGTATTAGTGCTGTTGGAGATATTGCCGGAAAAGCGTTTTCAGCCGCGAAGAATAAATAAAATGCGCTAGTGAAATCACGAAGAAAGAAACCGGTACCATTGCCATCTACAGCAGAGATGCCTGCGAGTGTTAGTAAAATTACAATAACGCAGGAGATCAAAAACTAGCGTCGCTGGTGACTTCCGACCAAAGCAACATTGCAAATATGATAGCAGGAAGTGGCTTACAACCACGACGAAAACGCTAGCGTTTTTCACGATGAAATCCTACGGATTGTGAAAATCGTTTACGATGAAAATCGCAATTTAGATCAATGGATATATAACAAAATGTTCAAAAAGTCACCTGATCCAGCGTTTGATATAGACGCCCCAGTGCACAAGGATGATTCTGTACGCGATTTTCAATATTACGCCTATCATGCAATAGACTCAAATAGTCGATCAAGAATTGAACTTCAAGTTCATGATACCAGTAAATACTTTCTACCCGCTGAAGCGTTTATTGAAGTAGAAGGAGAACTTGTAACGGCTGCTGATACTCCTGCTGTACCAGCACCGTATCCAGTTGGTACTCAAGTCGGGTTTGTCAATAATGGTATCATGGCTCTATTTGAGAGTGCAAGATACCTCATCGATGGAAAAGAAATTGAGTCAATAGATCGCGATGTTAATGTGGCTACAACAATAATCGGGGTAGCGAGATATTCTGATGATTATACAAGACCATCAGGACCTTCTATGATGTTTGCTAAGGATGTTAAAAATACCGCTGGAGGAAATCGATTTTATTATAAGACGACTAAATGCTCGTGCTGCTAACCCTGCTCCTGCTGATATCGAGGATATGATCATAAATGCTGATCCTAATTTCAATCTAGGAGCTGCAACACGTTTATTAATGTTGGAGGGGCGGCCTAGATCATTTTCATGCGCGATTCCACTGCATCATATATTTGGATTCTGTAGATATGTTCAAAAAGTTATCTACGGGGCGAAGCATACAGTAGCACTCGTGTGAAAAGGTGATGATAATGATGCAATTTGGAGGATTCCAGCAGATGCTGCAAATCCTATTGCTGGTAAAGTTATTTTAACAAAACTATCATTGTGGATGCCAGTGTTGACTCCATCCATCACCGCAGAAGAACGATTACTATAATTTATGGACCAAGGAGGAAAATCATTACTAAGTTGGCTAACGGTAAGTACACATGTTAAACAATCAAATATTAACGGGTTATTCACTTGGAACCTAGCATCAAAACAAGGCATTGCTGCTCCACGTCATATATGTATTGCGTTACAGGATAACACACGAGTTGGCGATCAACGTTTCAGTCATATGATATTTGATCAATTAGGTGTTAAAGACGTCTCACTGAGAATAAACGGTCAGCAGGAACCATCTGAAGATGTACAACTTGATTACGGTCAAAATCATATTGCACGCGTGTATCACAGGTTGTTGTCATTTATGGCACGCGATCAAAATGTCGATACTGGTCTTTAAATATCACAATTGGATTTTAAGAGCTTATACCCGATCTATTACTTTTCACTGGAACATCTTGATTTAACAAGACAATCCGTCGTTGATATACATTTTAGAGCTAATGTGACTCGTCCTGTTGCTATTGCTAATTATAGAGCAGTTGCCGTCATTCTCAGCAACAAATCAATGCTACTCGAAGGTGTTGGTGGAAGAATGAGAGTGGTAGATGCACCAGTAGAAAATCTATAATTGAAATTCTTCGGATTTTTATTGAATCGGCGATTTAGAATTAATCTGTTATTGTATAATGTCATACAGTCATAACAGTGTTACCATGACACCCGGTCAATTCAAGAAATTGCAATCGGAATCAGCTAAAAAATGTGGAACCACTATCACGCTGAAATTTAATCAAATGAATGGCGGGGCGAATAAATTGTCGTTGACAACTTGTCAAGTTAAAGATTTCTAAGATGCACTTGTAGCAAAAAAAGGTGTTCAGATTACTATTTCTGTGGCTGCTATCAAAAATATGATTAAAACCGGCGGTATATTCCCGTTGTTAGCTGCGATTCCAGGATTAATTGCAGCGGCTGCACCAGCAGTTGCAAAAGCGGTCGCATCAGGGGCAGCTGGAGGCTTGAAAGCAAAAGCGGTACAAAGCATTGCTGAATCATATGAACCGAAGAAGGGACGAAGGTATAAAAAAAAGGGAAAGGGTCTAAGATTACCAGGAACCCGTATTCATGTTACAGCAGAAAAGGTCTAAGACTAGGACCGGTTTACTAGTTGAAGAATCTTCGATTGAGGAACCTATGGTTCCTATGTCCAATTTTGATTTACTCGATGCCGCTAAAAAAACTAGCCATAAAACACTTCAGAGGTGTCTTTATGAAAGATCAGTTGCCGACACAACCAAACAGTGTTGAAACCGGTATCATTAATCTTGATAACAGCACCGGACCTGGAACTCACTGGGTTGCATAAGCTATTGATCCACGTGAGATTGTCTATTTTGATTCATATGGATTAGCCCCGCCAAAAGAGTTTATGCGTTATATAAACCGCTTAAAAACTTTTCCAATGAAGACTTGGTATTCTACGCTAGTAGTAATAGGGGATACTCTAGCGACAATGGAAAATCCAGTCAAAAAGGGCTTGGGAACATCTAGCGACAAGGGGAATTTAACATGGGGGACTATCTAGCGACAAGGGGAATTTAACATGGGAACTATTTGGGACTATCTAGCGACAAGGGGAATTGAACATGGTGGGACTATCTAGCGACAAGGGAAATTGAACATGGTGGGACTATCTAGCGACAAGGGAAATTGAACATGGTGGGACTATCTAGCGACAAGGGAAATTGAACATGGTGGGACTATCTAGCGTCAAGGGGAATTGAACATGAGAATTATTTGGGTCTATCTAGCGTCAAGGGACATGGAACAGGGTGGGTCTATATAGGGACATGGGAAAAAAAGGGTGGCAATGAAAGCTACTATCTTTTCGAGACTTATGAGTGGCCCTGAAAAGAGCCTTTGGATACTTCTTCTTTTATTTTCTGCTGTTGTTCCACCACCTTTTCATTTTACCAATGATTCCCGTTTTCTTCTTCTTTTCTTCTTCGGGAATCCAATGGGGATGTCCCATAGCTCTAAACTTTTCCTGAACTCTCATCCATCTTAGATTGAGTAGATCAAAGTCCTCTTTTGTCTTTTTGTTCTTTTTTTCCTTTCTCTCCTTAGACCAGTTTTCTTTAATCTGGATCACCTGTTCTTCCATCACCATTCTCATCATTGCTTCTGCTTTCTTTAGCCTGTCTAGACCCCACTTCACATATTCCCACTCTATCAGATGTAATGTTTCTTCTAGAAAACACCTGACTTTGATGACATGATCAAGTGCTTGCTTCAAGTCCCCTATTCTTATATATTTTCTTTTAATACGTCTTCTTAATTTCTGGTCTTCCTCCTCTATCATACCTTCTAATAAATCTCTTGCTAATTTCAGTTGGCTTACAAAGCCATGGTTACTCTGAAATTCTTCCTCAAGTCTTTCCACTTGATATTCTGCATCAAGGATCCCAAACCAGCTGTCTCGGAGTTGGATAAACAATTCAAAATTCATCTTGATGTGTTCAAAATTGAATGGCTCCAAGGACCGACGATTGCGTATATATATCTTAAGCACGGACGTGAAAGTAAACACCCCCTACATTCACTTGTCATATTAGATACTATTCACAAATCCTATTATATACTATTCAAAATCACACCCTATACTAACCACACACACGGGGAAGCAGCCAAAACAAACCCTATTATATACTATCCAAAATCACACCCTATACTAACCACACACACACGGGGAAGCAGCCAAAACAAACCATACTATATACTATCCAAAATCACACCCTATACTAACCACACACGGGGAAGCAGCCAAAACACACCCTATCATATACTATCCAAAATCACACCCTATACTAACCACACACACGGGGAAGCAGCCAAAACAAACCCTATTATATACTATCCAAAATCACACCCTATACTAACCACACACACGGGGAAGCAGCCAAAACAAACCCTATTATATACTATCCAAAATCACACCCTATACTAACCACACACACGGGGAAGCAGCCAAAACAAACCCTATCATATACTATCCAAAATCACACCCTATACTAACCACACACACGGGGAAGCAGCCAAAACAAACCCTACTATATACTATCCAAAATCACACCATATACCATCTAAATAGAGTCAGTGTTTATAATCACACTACTCCTCTCTCATACTCATTGGCAATTGACATAGTATTCTTTTCTAGTTATTTGGGTAGCCCTGAGAAGGGCTGTTTTTTTTTAACTTCAAAATGCACCTGGCTAATGCTGACATCTCCCAGGTCTAGCCCCACACACACATCTCCTACTCCAATCATTCTCCCAATTCACCCTTGTGACTGGGAGCGAAGAGGGAGAATGAGTGGCTTCACTATCCCAGTCTTCTGTTTGAGGGATAGTGAAAACCTCTTCATATCTTCGCCTATTCCGCAACTGTCGTTGTTGCGGCTGAGGCTGTGGTTGTTGCGGCTGAGGTTGTGTTTGTTGCGGTGGGGCTTGTGTCTGTAGTGGACGAACTGGTTCTGGTGGTGAAGGCGTCCTCACCATAGGAGTAACTTGACTTGTTTGTCTCATCATACGGTGAGGCAAGATAGGTCTTCTCTTCTCCTCCTCTTCTTTCCTTTTTCTTTCCTCCTCTTCTTTTTCAATCCTAGTCTGTTCTTCTAAGGCCTCCATTGCCAGTTCGTCCAGGAGACGCCTCGCATTCTCCAAGTGCATCTGAAGCTCTCTTAGCTTTTGAACTCTACTCATCTTTTGTGTTGATGCGTCAACGATAGGTAGCCAGACTGACGAGTGCTTCTTTATATAGTTCAAGCGCGGACGTGATGGAAAACACCCCTACGATTACCCAAAAATCTTACAGTATCCCTATCATTACCAAAACACGCGGACGTGATGGAAAACACCCCTAGATCCAAGAAACTTACATTATCCCTATCATTACCAAAAAACAAAACAAGCGGACTTTTAAAATAAAACACTCACTCACTTTTATACTTGACTCCTATTAATTATACATTGAACAAGTTATTTTGAAAAAATACGTTGTGCTTATAGACGCACTTCAAAACAAAAGTAAAATGAGACAGTGATTATAGACTCACTTCTATTTTTTTCTAACTTCCTCACATACCATAAGCAAATTGAATAATTAATTCTTTTCGAGAATATTGGGTAGCCCTGAAAAGGGCTGTTTTTTTGTGTTTGTGTGTACGAGGAAGGATGACAATCTTTTATCGTCTAAGATTGCGTCCTCGTTTGGCTACACGATAGGGTCTGCTTCTTCGGAAAGAGAAAGAGAACTCTTTCGTGTCCACACGACAGTCGACAAAACTTCTGTCTGGTTCCTGCTGCTGTTGCTGATGCTGCTGATGCTGTTCTCTCTGCTCTCTCTGCTGCTTTTGAAGTCGATACTTCTCAGTCCATTCTTCTTTCTCTTTTTGAATTTCCTCTCTGAAGAGTTCTTCTATGAGGCCTTCCGTTACTTGTAGCATTCTTACATTCTCAATCTCTTCAGGCTTTGGCATCAGATTGTGTCTGATACGATGCAGAGTGACATAAGCTTCGTTCAGCTTAGCTAGTCTTGAGCACATCTTCGTAGGAGGATGAGTCAAACAATGGATGGCCAGACTGGAGACTACCCCTGCTTTATATGGTTCAAGCGCGGACGTGATGGAAAACACCCCTCTGCGGTTTAGGGTTTTGAAACGTTTAGATAGTTTGATGTGAGGGATAGAAAGAAAAGTCAAAGAGCATTTATATGAATACAAATGTAAAACAAACGACAGACGCATTGGTTTTCAAAACACAACATTTTTATTCAAATAACAAACATTATTTCAAAGAACAAACATTATTTCAAAGAACAAACATTATTTCAAAGAACAAACATTTTTTTTCTTCCATAACACCAATACATTATCTTTGACATGGTTGACAACGTTGTGAATTAAATTGAGATTTCCACTGTTGGAAATCATTGGGCGATTGATGTACACTACGTTTCCTAGCTAAAGACAACAGATAACCATAATGGTCACAAAACCATCGATCTACTTTGTCATCGTTTCGAGACGAATGACGATCAAAATAAGTCACTAAATGTTCTAAAGAATATCCAAGACTGCGATGATGCAGATAATAGATACAATATTGTCCACACACCATAGAATCTGTGCTTTGTAATTTCACATTATTGAATCGTGTCGTCTGAGCATTTCTTCTCATAAAGTCAATGATATCATCTTCGAAAGGAGGCAATCCATACGAATCAAAATACTCCGCACAACCCTCTTGAGGAAAGTAGACAGCTACCCAGTGAGTTCCTGGAAGATGACTGTCATCTGTGTTGATGACATAAGCTTGATTCTCTTGAGGTTTGCGATGAGGTAGTTCATCTTTAGCACACACGACAGGATTCCAAGAAGCAGTGTACGAACTACGGTTCAAAAGATAATAAAGTTCCCAGGTATCCATTTTTTGTTGTGTAGCCTTGTTGTTTTTTTCTCCTTTCTTCACAGGTGATGATAAGTCATCAATTCAATCCAGACTTTTTGTTTGAAACGGTCTGACAAGTAACTGATGGTTTGCTTCGTCTCTTTACTTTTGGCCAAGAGAGCTTCGATGCGATCGATTTCTCGAGCAAACAATGGAGGAGAGGAATGATCACGTAAGCCTTTATACCACTGAAGTAACACGTCTTCTTCGGAGATGAGACTCCAAGCTTCGTTCAGATAATTGTCCAATTTTTCTTCTTGACTCATCATCATACATTTATCGTGTTGAATTTGACTGGGATGATCGATTTGACATCCATAACAATCTTTTTTAATCAGATCCCTCATTGTATCTTCCAAGTGTTGTGCAAAACAAGCCACTAACTGTTGTTCCTGTTCTGACCATCTGGATTGCATGATCACTACTTCTTCTTTTTGGTCTTGGGGTTCTGCTTTTTCTGTAACCTCCCATTCCATGGATTCTCCACTATTCAAAGAAGGACAAGGGTCTTCCATAATGTCTAATAGTCTAGAATGACTTCTCTCAAACTGTTAATTTCTATGGTATTATCGAATTCAGCATACAGAATGATATTCACCGTTTCGGGAAGAGGTGCTGCAAACTGAAGTTCCACACGCAGTTGCCCAGATTTTATAGGGTGGAAATGTCCCTCGTCGCTGCCTTGGTCTGGAGTGAAATCAAAAGCCCACAACGTGTAACCTCTTGCATAGTCGTCGTAGGAAATACCGTGACTGGTGTTGGTTCCTAACTGTCCTGTGGCTTCGTACAGCGACAAGTACGACCTCAAGTAATTTTTCTGTTCGCCAAAGTCGGGTTCGAAGGGTCTGGTACACAAAGTTTTGCCATCGCGACTGACTTCAATTTTGGATACTCTGCAGTGCTTAAACTGGAAAGGATTTTCATCGTGGGCACCATTGAGGGCTGCATTGCTGACGATACCAATGAATAAACGTTTGGGTAACTGTCCTTGGAACAGATGATCTTCGATCTTAGATCGGAGTCCAGCGGCAATGGTGAAAGTTTTGACTTCCACGCGTCGTATCGGATACTTGGCTGTCGTTCTGCTCAAAGTGTGACTGATATCATTTCCCACTTTAGGTAACACTTCCACGCGACGTACGTATAACCTGGCTTCTTGGATAATGGTTTTGTATTCGTTGGCATGAGCCATCAAATGGAAAGCAGTACTACTTCGATTCAGTCTCAAGCGAATATCTACTCCGTTCAGCAAATACTTCTCTTGAAACCACATGTCCAAATGCAAACGATCGAACAGTTCTAAACTACGTCCTTGCAAAATTTTCTTTCGACGCTCGTTAAAACCTTCATTGTGAGGATCGGCAAGAGCGCTGCCATCAGCAGCTGCTGCTGCGGGCAAGGCTGTGTCGTTAAACTTATCTGCAGTGTCAGGTTTCCATACCACGCAAGCATCTAGATGAGTGTTCTTGGCTTCTTTTCCGTACGTCAAGAGATTTTCGAGGTACGCTCGGTAAGGGTAAGTATCCATGCTACTGCTGATCAGTTTGTTATTCATGTACAAATCCACATCGCTGAACAAGGAATGCATGAATGTGTTGACAGGAGCTACTCTAGCATTGGCTTCTGGATTGGTGTTGTCTGTTTTGCTTACTTTCAGTTTCAAATACAAGTAACTGTTGTTGAGATCGATGTAATCTTCGGGTTGTCCTTTGATTTCAAACTCGATGGGAGCTGAATCCGTCAAAGAGGAGACGGGATGAAATTCGACCCATTGAGCTTCTTGCATGGTCATCATCGTGGGTGGCATGGCAAAGAGATCCAGTTCCGACTTGGAACAGGCACAAGATTCTTGGTGCATCATTTTTTCTTTAGGTTTTTTTTCTTCACTTTTAATAATCAAAAATGTCTAAGTCTCGAGCGGTTCTTTTTTTTTTTTGTCTTTCGAACTTTAGAGGTACGGAGACTTTTGAAAGGGTGTCTTCGTCGACGCTTTCTACCTTGTCCTTGCTGTGTCGTCAGGGAAGTAGGAATGTTAGACTCGGTACCGTTCAGAGCATTTATAGGACTTTCTCGTCGACCCAAAATTTCTTTACCCGTTTGAAGCAAGGCATTTTTACCTGCTCTCAAAAAAGCTTCTTTAGGGTTTTGTTTGTCAATGAGAACATTGTAAAGAAAATCCTTGCCGTGAGTCAATGCGGCATCTTTTAAGGTGTGCAATCCTCGTGTCACCATTGGTTTTAAAACAGGGACCACGGAACGAAAGGCTGATTTAAACATATCTCCTAAACCATGTCCTCGTTGTCGAGTGACTCCTTGGTACACAGGATACATCACTTTTTCAGTTGTTGGAGAATCGTTTTTGAAAATGGAGTTTCACTGTGACTTTCCCTTTGGTAAATGGAATATTTTGACCTAGTTCTCCTTTTATAGTAATGTTGACACTGTCGAAATACGACTTACTGACGGGTAAATAATGAGGATGTACAAATTCGCGGTGAACGTGATAGGTATTTCCACCTTCCTCGTCAGCGGTAGTAGTATCTACTTTGAAAGGAATGACACGCAGTAACGGTACAGAGGTGTGTCCTACCACATTGTACTCCACCACATCGGAGTACACAAACATCAAATTGAGTCCTTGGTTCATTTCTACAGGGGATCGAAAATATTTGGTAAAATCCAAGTTACTGGATATGCCTGGTATTTCTTTTTTGTTCGGGAGCATCTTGAGGTCTCCACCTAAGATATCAAACAATTCAGGACAAAAGGTAATGGCTATTATTTTCTTCTCTGAAAATTTGATCATGAAGCGGCGAGCCACTTTAATGTACTCAAAGGTAACACTTTCTCTGATTTTGTCCAGGGGTTTACCAAACACAACATTGAACTTGCTTGCAATCGTAGTCACTAAATGTTGACCGCTAAAATAGTAGCCTGCAGGAATGGTCAACACATGAGTGGACAGTTGTTTAGTTGTGGGTCCATCTGATTTCTTGTTGTCAATGCCAGTGATGCCTCGTTCATCTAAGGCTTGTTGCAATTGCTTGTCGTACACTTCAACTGTGAAAAAGTTTTGATTTTCGACGATGTTTTTGATTTGTGTCGGGTGTATTATTTCCACTAAAGCTGCTTCCCAGTGATCATCTTGATCCAAATGCATGGCTTGAGGTAATTTAGACGTGTAACAACACAATGTGTTGTTAGGAAACACCTCCATGGAACTGTCACTGGGTAACGTTAAGTAAAATTGGTTAATAGTGTTGTTCATATTTCCAATGTTCTTCTGTCCGAGGAGTCACTCGAGGTTAAAGGAGTGTCTAAAAGAGGATTGTGATTGGAAGGGTGACTGTCAGGAGAAGGACTAACGTTGGCCGCCAGACTCCCAATATTGTTACTGTTGTTCCCGTTGTAAGAGTATTTCAGGGAAGGATTGGGAAGAAGATACCCGATGCAACTGCTGAGTAAAATGGTCCACAATTGTTTGTCTCCTTGTTGCAAACTCAAATTAGCAATGGCTGCACCAATGACACAATATACCACAAAGATTTGACAGAAAAAAACGATTTGTGTTTTAGGGACACGTTCTCCACACCACACCCACAAGGGTTGCTTTTGTAAATCTTGCAGAGATGACGTGGGTGAAGGAGTAGTCACTGTGGTTGCTGAAGCTGTATTGAAGGGCATGATGGTCACTTCTTTTTATAGTCGATGACTTGCGAAGCGTCAATCCAAGAATCAAAACTAGGAGGATATCCTTTCCAACGTACTTTGACTTCTTTGACACGACGTTTTCCTACTTTACGGGTTCTTCGTTCGAGAATGCTTTCAATGTCGTACACGTCGTCTTCTTTTTTGGTAACACGTTGTAACTCAGGCAAGTAAAATGTTCCTTTTAATACTTCTCCGTTCATGTCTTCCAATTTATAGACGGTAGGATGACGATCGCGCACTCGTCCAGTAACACGAAACAATTCGGTGGTCCAGTTGGGTAAGTAACCTTTGTCGAAAGTGCGTTTGGTTTTGCCAATGCGTACCCAATCTCCCGGGGTTAACACTTCTCTACCTTTCTTGGGGACAGCCCTCGTCCGGGACGTACCAAACAGACGCTCAAAAACAGTCACTTCGTTGTCAGGTGTCACCTCTTGTGGGGCACGTCCAATGCTTCTATGGTAAGATTGATTGTAGGCTTGGACTAAGTGTGGTAAGACGTCGATGTACTTGAGAGTGTGTTGATGCGTAAAATATTTCCACATGCGTTCTTTCAAGGTACGTTGAAAACGTTCCACGATACTGGCTTTGGTTTCAGGATTTTCGGTGGTGAAAAAATGAATGTCACGTTTTTTTAATTCTCGTTGGAAAGCTTGGTTCAGAAATTCGGTGCCTTTGTCGGTTTGCCATCGAAGAGGGTGACGACCACTTTGTTTCAACACCAGTTGCAAAGCTCGTACTAACTCTCCGCTCGATTTGGATGTCAATGGTACGACCCAGGCAAATTTAGAAAAGACGTCGATGACACAAAACAAATATTTGTAGCCACGATTGTAGGTGGCTAAATGAGAGACATCAGCTAAATCGGCTTGCCATTGATGATCGATGCCTTCCACTTGAGTGCGACTTCTGTGAAATTTTCGTCGAATGGGTTTGTGTAAAGTGTACGTCGCTTGTTCTTGTAACCATCGTTGTACTGCTGGTAAACGGAGCTTTTTCAGGCGAGTTTTGGCAGCACGATACAATTTCTGAATGCCTCCGTAACCTGCAGGGTGAGCTGGATCGTAGTAAATGCTGGCTAATACCTTCTCCATGGTTTTTGTTAATAAGGAACCCACTCTTCGAGGATATTGCTTTGGGTGGGACGAAATGCGGGTTGTTTGGAAACGGTTTTACGTGTCCGATGTGCCACAGGAGTTGACGTCGAGGGTAATGGTGGTGGCGGAGGTAATGGGATAGCTTCTTTGGCCTTCTTTTCTTTTCTCACTTCTGGTTTCCTTTCTTTCTTTTTCACATCTGTCGAAGAAGGAGTAGCCATCATCTTTTTAACCCAAGTTTTGAGTTCTTCTCGTGGGGGAGTGGGGGAAGGGGTTAACAAGGAAGTGGCAATCTTACTCGGAATGGGAGTAGCAGTAGGTGTTTGAAAGAGATCATGGGGTTCTTCTTCCTTGGGTAATGGTGGGGTAACGTCTGTTTTAACTACTGTAGAGGGTGAGGGTGAGGGTGACGGGTTATTCATTAGAGCCTTAAAATCGGACAAAGTGGGTTGAGCTGTTTGTTCCACAGCTTTCTGATGAAAGAGTTGTAGCCGTTTCAAGAGTTGACCGTACTTTTGTGATTTTTCGGTTTCGGATAAATCGTTGCGATGGATCAAGGACTGCAATTCGTGTTGTAATTGCGACATCTCAGCCAAATTGGGATTGGGTGGTAAATGGGGGGATCGTTGTTCTTGCCAATGATGGTATTCCATCCATCGTTTGTAAGGAACCAAAGTTAGTTTTCGTCCTTCCATGGGCTTTCAAAGGTTATGTCTGAGATTGTGGTGCTCCATAGTGTCCTTTTATCTTCTACCCATCCCTTGGTTAAACCCTTGGGATATCCCTTGGGTCACCCCTTGTAGCAAACCTGGTATTATGCCTGTCAACAAAGGAGCAAGAAAGGGTAAAAATCCTCCGCGTTGCACCAACATCTTTTTCTTTTGACGGACGGATATTTTCTTTTGAACCATTTGACGAAGAACGTGTCGATGTTTGGCGAAGCATTTTTTCTTGTGTGGAGACAAAGGTATCGTGCCTTTCAAAACATTCAAACAACATTCACACACGGTATCGATGACATCTTTGGAGGCTGTTTTAATGATTTGTTTTCGCATGGGCGAAGAGGCTTTGGACAGGACGGACAACACGTCTCCGTGTTTGGCTAAACGAGGAGGTAGTCCTTTCCTTTTCTTTCCTTTGTGGGGTGAATAAGAATGTTTTTTGCGAGGTGACATCTTTGCTTGTTCGTTCCAGAAATACACTGATGTCAAAGACTTGGTACACACCCTCTTTTATCTTCTTTTTTCTATTGGCTTCTCCAAAAAGTAGCGGCATGCTTCGCTAAATCCTCAAAAGCAGGGCTAAAGATACCAGTTCGGTTATTAGCTGCTTTGTCTAGTTTCTGCATACCTTTAATAAGACCAATAAATATGCCTCCCCTTTGATGGCTTCTCTTTTTCTTTGGATGACTGTGTCTTTTTACGGGAGGACGTCGTTGTTTGGTTTTTGAGCGTTTGGTAGGATGACGAGATTGTCTTTTTCCTTTTCCTTTTTGGACGGTAGAACGTCGATGGTGATGGTGTGCACGTTTTTGAGGAGGCATCCTTGAGTGTTCATCAGTGGTACAGAAAAAATACTGATTGACGTCGTGGTTTTCAAGTCATATTTTTATACTGGAATGCGTCGCCACTGATTATCTTTGCGTCGTATCAACTTCATGGCAGGTAACACACGTCGTGAAGGAGTTCGCAATGGACTCAATCGGGACAGTTCTTGTTTGGACAAATCTAGTAAACTCTTTAACATGCCAGATCTTTCTTGGACTTTGACTTTGGGGGCAGGTACTTTATGAGCAGCTGCTACTGACGCTAAGGTGGACGAGGGTGTCTCCGGTGGAGGAGACGTTTTGGGAGACACAGATTTCCAATGTTTCATCAAATTAGGAAAAACGGGTGTCAAATTGGGTTTGGCTGGCATCACCCGCAACGGAGAAGTGGCAGCCCCTGAGGCTACTGGCAACGTAGTCCCTGCCAAACGTCCTTGTAGATCTTTTCTTACAGGTCGTGGTTGACGAAGGTAAGGTTGTGTCCTGGCCGAAGTGCCTCTTTTGCGGGTGACCGCTTTTTTCTGTGGACTTTTCTTTTTCTGTGCTTTGGTCTTGGTACCCTTGTTCTTTTTCTTAGGGGTTTGTTTGGCTTTTTTTGTTTTCTTCTTGGCGTGAACTTTGGGAGTATTGGGATCCCATTTTAAAAGGGAACGAATGATGACACCTCCTAGAGAACCACTACCTCCAGGTTTCAATATGATTTGCTTTTTGGTGTGAGTGTCAATGCGAGGATTGGCCAGTTGCGTCAAGGCTACTTTGTTTCTGTCAAAAAAGCGTTTGGTTTGATGTGGAAGGTGAATGATGCCTTGCAGTATTTGACGTGCTGTCACCGTAAACCATCGTAAGACTTCTTTGAGACTGGCTTCTAAGACGTGAGCACGTCTTTGTGGATTTTTTTCGCGACTGATGCCGTACAAGGCACGAATCAATTTGATCGGAAGATGAGACTGAAGGGACGTCATGTTGACGATGTATGAGACCAGGTCAAAGTAACCCAAGGTTTTTATAGATTTTTTAGTGCTTCATAGTGTTATGTCGACGAGGAGGACGTGTACACGACAGGTCCTCCGTCTTGACACCAGTCGTGAAACAAATCGGTACGAAATCGCAAATAATCAGGGGTAGTGGGTTTTAAATCCACGAGTAAATAGGCGTGTGGCGTTTGAGTGGCATCATCGTACGCATGAGTTAGCCAAGGTGTTCCTAACTGTTTGGCTAAAACTTGCACTTGTGATTTATCTCGAGGACTTTTAAACAAGACCACGTAATGAGCATTGAGACTAATGGTACGATGGGCTTTACTTTGTTGAAATAAATTTTGTGTAATGTAAATGACACTGGCATTACGATGATGCCCTTTACGTGTAAACCACAGTTTAATTTCTTCTTCGTCTTCTCCTAACATGTCGTCAAAAATAACCCAATGAGTTTGACTAGGGTCAGACACGATCCCCTCGTCTTCTTTAGGAATGCCTGCTACAAACACAATGGAATCACCTTGACTTTCTTGCAAGAGGCTGTATGCCGATTGCCACTCTTTGTAACACCACACGATGCGTTGAGGTGGACGATCGATCAAATGATGTTTATGTTCGATCAAACGTTTGACAAATTCGGTTTTGCCTGAACCGCTCGGTCCAGCAATTAACATGTTAAAAGGATGACGAAGATACAAGGCTTTCCAACTAGCCTGATCTAAGTGTTCGTCAATGACTTTGAATGTGGAGGAGGAAGGAGTAGTAGAAAGAGTAGAGTGAGCCATAGTCGTGTAGTGGTATGTCAGTATTGACACAACAACAGACAAGACAAGAGGTTTTTATACTTTTTTCAAGACACGTTTATTTGAATACATGTTTAAATTTGAACAACACGAAAACATAAAAGCCAAATGGATAAATACAGGAATAAAATACCTAGGCAAACGATCAAAGTGGAATATAAACAAGTCACTGTACAACGTGGTTTGGGTAACGAAGGTGTCCTAGAGGTAGTATGTAATGTTCTTATAGTCTCCTCTACAGGGGGTACAGTCACATAGGTGTCTTCTCGAAAGGGTCTTTGTGGGGGAATGTCCATGACAGTTCTGTCTTGAACAGAAGGATTGTCTTGGGTGATAGATTCTTTTTCTTTTTCTTCTTCTGGTACTGTTACTAACACAGGATTAAAAGTGACTTTTTTCACACGACGATGCATTTTAGGAACACAACGCTTGGGCATAATGGGATACTTCGTTTGTCCAAGCCTCAAAATCCCAACTTTTCCAGTCACGTACATCTGTCCAATGAGGGTGTAAATCACAAGCTACACACACATCTTCGTACACTGCTTCCGTACGTAAAAGTTGACGAATCTTTTTTTCTTGGAAAGGTCGAGACGTATCCAGATGAAAGCGTAAGGCTTTGAACAGAATAAGTCTCTCGTGGACATTTAAAGGAGTCACCATACTGTCTTATTTTTTGATAGGTAGTGTTCGTAAAGTGTCCACAAGGAATCGGCAGGTAAACGAAATCCCAGAAAGCAAGTCACTAAAACACACACGACACGTCGACCCCAATTCATAGGGTATAGTTCTTGTAATAAGTGTTCGTAATCTTTCACCGTGTGAATCTTCTCATTGATATCCTTCCACGGAATCTGTTGGATCACCAATGATAAAGGTTGTGGCATGGTCGTTCTCTTTTATACTTCTTTAGGTCAAAGATTACAAGTGTAGATTCAACCCAGAATTAAACACAGAATTAAATTTGCTCAAAAAGCGAAAGTGATTAATATAACGTGTAATTTCGTCCCACTGCCATTCAGGGTAACGGTTAAGAAGGATCAAAGCATCTTCAGAGGTGAACGTAGTAAATTGGTAACAGAGCAAAAAAATACCCTTGATCCAGAGAAATCTAACACGTTGGTTAATTTTTGTCACTTTCCTCTTGTGAATTTCACGACACAAAAGTTCTACAGTTACCCATTGCGATTTTTCTTTAGCAAGACCCTGCCAAACGTCCTTGTAGATCTTCTCTTGCAATTCGTAGGGTAATCCTTGAATATAATGTTTTAGAGAGGGTTTATATACTGGTCTAGGTGTGTTACACGACATGGAGTAGTAGTGTCACTTCCAATCACTAGGTCCCACTAAAGGTAGGTATTGACAATTCGGAGACCATCGAGCATGTTCCAGGTAAGCGGAATCTTTCTGTTCCCACTCGTAAATGGATACACCACAACTGAAACACTTGACTTTATCCCCTTCGCCCAAGTAGAAAAATCCAGCTCTGGCTAATTCTTCAGGAGTTGGTCCAGGCAGATATTTTGGCCATTTATCTTTGAAGGTTTGAAATCGACTTTTAAAGTGGCAGTATTCAGGCAAACTCGTCGGGAACGAATATTCGACTCTCCTCACTTCTGTTCGATGCAGGTACGGTGAAATTCCTAGGAGTCCACGATAACGTGTCGCACCGCTTTCGCATCCCTCAGGTTTGACACGCACAGCATCACTTTCCAGGGTAGATATAGGGGTAGTAGTCATAGCAAAGTTCCTACGATATCCTGCTGAATCGCTAACGTCACAGAGCCTGGCATCACTACAATCGCAAGGTTTAGCATCGCACTCCACTTGAGAATTCCCAAATTTGAATGATGTCTGTTTAAATGGATTCATCTTCTTTTCGCTGGGTTGTTGTAGTGATAAATGAACTATTGATCGTGGACGATGTCCCTTTTTATATGCTGCCCAATTTTGACGTGACCGTACGGTAGAGTGAAGTGATTGGGAAGTCGTACTCTCTTTTGGTACACGATTTGATAGACTTTTTCCAAAGGTCGGCTAACAATTTGGTGTGTGGGTAAACGGACAATCTTGTGCGGTTCGTGGGTAGTCACTTGAAACGTTTCATCCTGTCCCGACTGCAAGGCATCTTGTAGTACGTCAAAGTTCACCACTTGACTGGTGCGATAATTAAGAGTCAATCCTTTCACTTTACATTCGGTGTGCATTTTTCCTTGGGGGTCTCGGTATTCGTAGCCGTAATTTTTAGGACCGCCACTTGCAAAACTTAGAATCTTGTCGTCGGGATGTTCATCGGTCCAGGCTCCTAAACGGTCTCCTTCGATGACAGGGTTACACTGGTTCGGTCGGTGAATGTAGATGCAACTGTCTGTGTCAAAATACAACACGCGATCTCCTAACAGTTCTAACACTTCGTACAATTTTAAGCGAGCGTGGGCTGTCACGTAAGCCGCAATGATGACATTTCCAAATTTGTCGGCTTCAACAAAGTCTAGTTCTTCTTCGTAATTCACTAAGATCAAGTCCTCACGAATGACGTCCACGTGTTTGATGACTTTGGTTGGGTCGTGAATCATCTGGAAGTAGCGAGACGGTTCGGACAAATACTCCGTCTTGGGTAAAGACGGACGTTGTGCCATTTTACCCCACAAACAATTGAGCATCACTTTGGCAAACGACCGCCTTCCTTCGTTTTTCTCGATGTGGTCTAAAGTGATACCTTCCTGCTCCCGATATTTTTCTTTGAATATCTTTTGGTCTTCGGGAGTGTGACACCAGGAAGGATAGCCACTAGCTTCTTGTTTTAGTTTTAAAAAGGCATTCACGTAGTCTGCAAAAATACCTTTCTGTCTCTCGTCGCCCTTGCAGTATTGTTGTGTTTTGGGAAAGTGGTAAATTTCGTACACTTCTAACAGTTGATATCCCAGGTCTAGAGCTTTAAACAATTCCACGCTCACCCACGTTCCTGTCAAGGCACGTTCTTCCTGAGTGTGATGACAAGGTTGGTCTTGGTTGCACGTTTCGGCACATGTGCGACACAAAGGAAACATCAGTTTTCCTTGGCAATGGTGAGGTAAAACGGGATGGTACAAGTCTGTGGGTGGTAAGACTTTACACTTGATCAATCCTTCGTACTGTCGAATGTGGTCCAAATCAATGTGTTCTGTCATCAATTCTGGATGCCCTACGGGAAAGTGACAATATTTGCACACGTAAGGATACAACGAACACACGTCCAAGTATTTGATTTCTTCTCCCTTCTCCTCGTCCGCTTGGTACAGTAAACAGGTAGCATTCGTTCGTCCTCCGTACAAACTATCCCGAGGGTTCAGGGGGTCCACCCACTTGTAACTTTCTACGATGCGTTTAAACTCGGGATCGGTTTTCAAACGCTGATCGTACTCGTGTTCCCACATTTCCACTACCTGGTATCCTTGCTGTTCTAACTTCAAACGTCGCTGACACGTAGTCTGGTACAAGTCTTCCATGGTTCGTTGTAAAAACTGATTTTTGGTGCCTCGTTGAGGGTAGCACATAGGACATCCGTGAAATAAACATCCGTTAAACTCGTACACAATCTGAGGGTTTTCTAAGTCCCAACCATCTACCGAATACGTTCCGATGGTCTTTTCGCCTCCTCCGTTGCGAGCGTGTTGGATCCATTTGTCTTCCTTGTCGCACAAGTAATGGAGCCAGCGTAGGGCTTTGACCGAGTATTGACGTTTGACAAAATTTGTCGTTTGAGGACTGATGACCGCTAGAGTATTTTCGGGCATAAAGCGTTTTCGGTACACTAAAGAACACGCTTTGGCGATGGTACAAGCTTCTTTCAAAGGATCGATCCCTCCGTATTCCATGAACAATTCTCGAAATTTTCCACAGCAACGTCGTAAAATGTCCACGTCAGATCGACAGTACTTTAACATTTCTTCTTGAAAATCAAAGGGGTCCGAGGCGTGAGTCTGGTACCAAGCATAGAAAGCTTCTCGTTGTTCGGTGCGCATGTTGTCGGGGTCGTAGTCGTCAGCCTCAGGCAAATGGGGTAGAACGGTACGTTGATTGGCTTCGGTATTGAAAAAGTGTGGAAAATAACCTTTAGCCATTTCTGGCATACCAAACGTTTTAGGCATGCGACTTAATGGCATGGCCAAGTAACACATCGAATCTTTAAACTGTACTTGTCCTACTTGCATAGAAATGATTTTGACTCCGTTCAAAGTCACTTGAGGTCGTTCGGTACTTTGTTCCGCATAGTATCTAAGCAGAAATTGCCCATCGTATCCCGAGAAATTGTGAGCCATGACCGTGGCATGGCAATGACACTCTCCGTAACGTTCGATGTCTTCTGGACTCCACGTTTCGTCGATGGGGTTTAGGATCCATTGGGCAAAATCGGCTAGCGTGTTTGACCCTCGAAAGATTTTTTCACGTCCTCCAGGAATCTTGCTGCAGTAAGGGCAATGACTAAAGATAGGTTCTTGGATGCACTGCTCGCACGCACGGTGAGCTACGCAGAAATTAGGAATGTGAATACCAGTTTCTTGCATGCATTCGAAATCAAAAAAGATAAAATTCCCTTTCTTCTGGGTATCTTTTGGTTGGGGTTGATATTTTTGAATGAAGCATTCGTGCTCCAAGTCCACAATTTGGCGACAAATGTGACATCGTTTCTTCCCTCGACAAACGTGTAACTTGACACTATTGGTACGTATGCCTTGTCCACAAGTGGGGCACAATCTCAAAAGCTGACAAGCACTTTTCTGCTGTGAACCTTGCATCTTCAAATGTTGTTGGTAACAGGTAAGACTGACAAAAGTGCGCTGACACACAGAGCAATGCACTCTTTCTTGTCCTTGGTCCAGACAAGGTTTAGAGGTCAAACATCCCTCACATTTTGATCCACAATGTTTGTGTTGTTCTCGATTGTTATAACCATAGTCACATTTTTCACAGTAGTAACCGTATCCCAGGAATCCAGTGATACTGGTAATGGTATCAAAATGACCATCGTGATGATAGACGTGAATGTATTTTCCGTCTTTGAAATCGTGGCCTCGAAACAAAAGAGGTCCACGCACTTCTTGAGGGTGTACTTTCAAAGTGTAATGTGGAGCCAAGACGTCTTGCAACTTTTGCATTTCTGGAATGCCACAAGGAGTGTCTTTGGATATCCCCGCTTGCTGTAACAGAAGTTCTGCTTCACTTCGTTGTTTGGCTCGGTCCGATCGTTGAATAGTTTTCCATGCTCTTTTCCATTCTGCCGTGTCGTTCTTGTTGGCATACGTTCGTCCCACGACGACAGCACGGGCTAAACACATCTGGTCTTGAGGATTGTTAATTCGGACGAGACTTAGTTTGGTGTTGCGAAGGTTGTCGACCAATAATACTTTTTTGCGTCCTGTCCCCTGGGGAAGAGACACGTGGGTCATAAACAGTGTGGCTTTTCCATCGTCAATGTGAAACTTGTCGTTGGATTGTTGCACATGTTGAATTTTGTCGATGACTTTGGAAGGTGTTAATTCTGATGGGCTAGTAAACTCGATCCAAACGGGAGACTTTAAATTATCGTGATGAATAGAAAGTCTCAAGCGATCGTCTTCTTTGGCTTGACATTGCTGTTTCAGTGCAGTTAACACAGAATCCCACACCTCAGTAATGAACCCTTCTGTATTCTCCAAAGGTACATTGGCCTTGAAATCTTTAAACTTTACGGCATACGTGTAAGCCGTTGTTCTAAATTTTCGAGAGGAACGCTTTTCTGTCTCTCGAATGTGATAGTAATTTTCAGGGTTTACTAAGGGTGGTGCACTTTGCTTGGACGTGAATTGTCTGGGTGCAAATTCGGGTTCACTCATGTCATCTTCAAAATCACTGGCATGAATTTGAGCCAAGACTTCAGCTACTGTGCTAGGCAATGCATTACGTTTCTGTCTCTTACTATCTTTTCCTTTCTCCACAGCATAATGTGGCCTTTTCATCTTGTCTGCAAAAAGTCAAATGACTACCTTTTAAAGACCATAACCCCTATATATTCATGTCCGATCCGTGCATATAAAAAGGGTTAGTGTCTAACCGTTCAGTATTCATTTTACTCTCACATTGTCCAGAACGATGGAAGAACCTACACAAGTGGAACTTCTCATCAGAGCTTTACGTGGGGTCATACGAAAGTTTTCGTCAGACCAGCCGACGGCCTACTCTTCCTCCTATCGAGATAAAAGTCAAGATACTTGCTATATCTGTAAGAAGAAAGGACATTGGGCTACAGAATGTTCAGATCGTAACAAAAATAAAAAAGGCTACAATAGAGACAAAAGTCAAGATACCTGTTATTATTGTAAAGAGAAAGGACATTGGTCTCCAAACTGCCCTAAGAAACAACAGGAACAGGAGGAGGAGGAGGAGGAGGAGGAGGAGGAAAGAAATTCTGAACAGGAGGAGGAAGAGGTACCCTCCCCCAAGGAAGAACCCCGACACGTTCACAAAGACAAGAAAAGAAGACGAAACGAAAGTGAAGAGGAAGAAGTAAAAGAAAAACGTGTGACAGTAAAGAAAATGAAAAAACAGAAAGAGTGAAACAGAAGAAAACTTATGAACTTTTTAAAAATGGTATTGTGTTATGTTATGTTGTGATATTGAATTGTAACGTTTGTACTAGAATAAACTAGAGAGAAAAAACGTAAGTGTCTCTTGGTTTTGATTTGATAGTATAATTACCTACACTCACACATTCATTCACTCACACGTGTATTATGGGTTTTTTAAAAAAATATAATAAAAAGGACTTTTGAGTTTTCATTGAAATAGGCAATTGACATAGTATTTCTTTTCGAAATAATTGGAGTGGTCCTGAAAAGGACCGTTGGTGTTTTGTGTGTTTAAAACAAAACAAACTCAGAAACGGGACGAAATCCTCTTGAGCTGTCTTAAGCCTTTGCCACGGCCAAGGCCTACTTCGGGACTGGTGGTTCCTGTCAATGATTTGGTAGAAATCACTAACGGTGGTAAGGTAGACGTAGTCACAGAGAGACTGGGTTGTTTCGCTCGAGAAGGTCTTTTTCTCTTCGGTCGTGATAAAGAAGTCTGATACATTTGTTTCAGACTCCTTAACTCAGCTAAAATATCTAAAAGTACCGTCGTGACCGTTTGATTTTCACTATTTTCTTTCTGTCCTTGGTCTTCATTCTTCTCCGTTGCTGCTACTGCTGCTACTGTTTCTTCCTGGTGTTTTCTTCTTGCTTCTTCTTCTTCTTCCTGCTGTTGCATAAGAAAAGCTTGTTCTTCTACTTTCTGTTGTTGTAAAAATCGCTCCAATGCTTCTTTTTGTCTCTGCTTAAAATCATCGACGTGTCCATAAGAAGATACAGAAGGCAACGAAGGTTCCGGAATAAATTCTTGCGATGTTAAAAAATCCACAATGTCCCAGTTAAAATCCACTTCTTCTGGATGTAGATTTGTCATGACTTTAGTAGTCACTGTTGGTCCATGACTTGCTGTCTCTACTCCTGTCTCACTCCAATTCATTGTCTTCTTAGTGTCCGCCATGATTGACAACCCTCTTGAATCGATGGACTGCACACAGACGCTAGTACCTCTATATAGAAAAGGTGACGTCACAGACTACTCTCTTCCGATTGGATGACTGTGACTGACTTTTGTAACGCACGTTTGGATTGGTGGATACACTCAATCCGTTTCAATCCACTCTTCCCCTATAAATAGCCGCAGTACACGGCATTCGCTTCACCTGTTCTCATCAGAAGATGTGGACTAATGTTGAATCGTCAACCCTTGTGTCAAGTATGCTGTTTAGGACTGACATACCCATGTATGTCAGATCATCATGGAGTGTCATTCATATGACGGAGACAGCCTATTGGAAGAGAAGAGTCTATGTGGAAAGACAAGGTTGTTTGAAGAGAGTTCTCTTCTATGGACCTACAGTAAGGAGAAGTTTAAGGAAGAGAAGGAGATCTGTGAGATGTCCTCTATGTTAACAAAATACTGTTAACATTACACCTAACGGTCCTTTTCAGGGCCACTCATAAGTCTCGAAAAGATAGTAGCTTTCATTGCCACCCTTTTTTTCCCATGTCCCTATATAGACCCACCCTGTTCCATGTCCCTTGACGCTAGATAGACCCAAATAATTCTCATGTTCAATTCCCCTTGACGCTAGATAGTCCCACCATGTTCAATTTCCCTTGTCGCTAGATAGTCCCACCATGTTCAATTTCCCTTGTCGCTAGATAGTCCCACCATGTTTAATTTCCCTTGTCGCTAGATAGTCCCACCATGTTCAATTCCCCTTGTCGCTAGATAGTCCCAAATAGTTCCCATGTTAAATTCCCCTTGTCGCTAGATAGTCCCCCCATGTTAAATTCCCCTTGTCGCTAGATGTTCCCAAGCCCTTTTTGACTGGATTTTCCATTGTCGCTAGAGTATCCCCTATTACTACTTACGCTGCCAACACAACAAATGAATGATCCACCAATATGCGGCAGCGAAGTATTAAATGTCCTCGATGCTATTTCTAACTACTTGGGTAACCCAAGGGGAAAACCACCTCATGTTGTCGTAAATGAATACACTAGTAATCGCTTTTTAGAGATAGAGAGAGTTTTACAATAACATTATTGATATTTGGGGAACACCTCTATCAGCGCTGAAGAAACCAACCACAGAAACAGCTGCAACGGGTGATATAAAAAAACTAATCGAAAATGAAATAGCTGAAACGTTGAATTTAGCAAGTGTTGATCCCAATGAAATAGTTGTATTTCAAGATCGTCAGGGTAAATTGAAAACTAGTAATATTTCTCTGGATGATATTTTGGTTAAACAATGAAACGCAATCGAGGATACTATCGTGTTATTTTCAGATCAGGGTAAACTCAAACCGGGTGTACTTTTTTCGACTATTACAGATAGACTAAAGACTCTCGACGATTCTATGTTGGAACTAACAACACTTCAATCTAAAACTGAAGAACATGGAAAACAGTTTTCAAATTTTTGTAGAAACATCGTGGATAAATTTCTTGGAACCCCGTTGGATAAAATTGAAATAAAACTACCTGATAAAAAACAATCCATCGATGAGACGAAAAACTTCATCGAAGCCATCAAAACTGATTTTCTGAGGATGATAACAATCATTGAAAAAACAAAAAATCCTCATGAGAAAACTAATAACGTAGTATACACGATCCAACACGGATCATTTGCGTGGACACCTCCAAACAACAAATTAGATATCACTGCAACCGTTAAAGGTATTTATCGATTAACACTAGTGACAACGACTCAATTTAATATATCATCGTTCATCCGGGGTTACCAATACGATTTCAACGATCATCGACAAGGATACAACTGAAAAGTTCACGATAACATCAAGTGATAAAAATTTAGTTAAGGTTTTAACAACATGGTATGTGGAATTTGTAGCGGATTTAAGTAAATAACGGTTTCAATTGAAATCGTAAACTGATTTGGGAATAAAATGATTTCATCATCGCAATATCGCTATGATCAGGTCAGAGAATTTCAAACTAGACACAAAACCCTCGCCGAGAAGTATAAAAAAAAGTAAAAAAATACCGACGAAGAATCACCGCAATTGATGTTACCATATACTCGGTGTCAGGCGTTCTCGCTGGCGCCGGAATAATACTTGCATCGGTTACAATGATTGCTCCGGTCGTAGTTCCAATTTGCATTTCTGCGGCGGCTACAATCGCGGGTATATAAACCGGGATAACAAAAAAAATAGCATCATGCAGCCAGAGTAAACTGCAAGATTTCTTAATTAAATTTCATATTGTATCAACCGCATGCTCGCAATGATATCGTCGTCACTCGATGATACATTAATATCAGATAGTGAGTTCTCAGCGATGGTCAGTATTTATGATTCCGCGATGTCAAAATTAGAAATACAACATGAATATAATAGCAATGAAAACACCGCAGAAATGACTTCAACAAATAGTGGAGAACACAAACCCAATACAAACAAGCATGATATCAATAACCTCAACGATACAAGATAGTGAGTTCTCATTGATGGTACGTGTCTATGATTCCGCGATATCAAAATTAGAAATACATCATGAGTATAATAACAATGACAACACCGCAGGAATTACTTCAACAAATAGTGGAGAACACAAACCCAGTACAAACAAGCATGATATCAATAACCTCAACGAATCCAGAATTCAGTGTGAATTTCCCTATCCCAGTCCCCGTGAAGGAGATAGTGCTAGCAATACTACGAGTGTATTACAGTTGGCCTAATATCAGATCAAAATCATTTGGCGGTCAACAACCCAATAAATCCTTGGTATTTGCAAATAAGAATAAACCAGACGGGACTTCTGACTGGAACGTTGTTTCAATACCAACCGGGTCATACCAAATCGAACAAATCAATAATGAATTCGCGCGTAGAATAAAATCGATTACTGGAACAGAATCGAAAATCGCTATAACGGTTCATTAACCGATGCTATCATCTGCCATTGAAATAAACTCGCCTGGTTACGTCGTAGATATCTATCAGAGTTCTATTAGAACCGTACTAGGATGGCCTGAAATCCCACCTCGGACAGCTTATCAAATACCCGAACCACAAAAATCTGATTATATCACCGACAGGATAAAATCTGATAATCCAATAAAAAGTTATAGCGATTACAATAAATTGATTTTTTTTTTTTTTTTTTATACCAAGAGAAGGAAGGTGGGGGATTAGAAGAATATCATTTTATTGACGAACCTAAAATCGTTGAAAATTTCACAGCAATGAAAAATGATTTTTCACTGTTGTTAATATCTCTTAAATCCGGCTCTCTCACCCGAGATGAATTTATCAGCGTCGTAGAAACATGTAATAAAATTATCGACGAGATAGAGACATTTAATTTTTGAAAATTATTCAGGATATATTAGATGATGATGAACCCCTATCGAGAACAACATTTGCAACAGACTATAAAATCCCCGTCAAAGATATTCCAACATTCAAACTACCAGGATATAACGTACCAGAACTAAAAAAATCTCTCAATGATGCCATCGATATTGGTTTTAAAATAATTCATGATGCGTAGAAAAAAACAACATCACCGGAAATAAAAATCCTGACACATAATAATGACCTAGACGGAGGAGGCAGGCATATCGCTCCGTTCAACGTGAATATATCCTCGGTGATAGCGCTCAATTTAGTATGTGATGTTATCGAAGTAAGCTATCGAATAAATCTAGAACGATCAAATCAAGCTCAGCAGGGATATATTTTTTATTCATTTGCACCAATAGCTCCTCCAGGATTTCTAAGTATTGAGTCTCCGGTTAATCCAGTCTATATGCGATGTCATAATGATTCGCTAACGAGAATCAACTTCAAAGTCACTGACCAGTCTAATAATCTGATTGATTTACAAGGCAAGGTTTTAAAAAATAGTCTGTTTGTGAAATTATAAGGACTTTCATCGTAAAAACTCTTCGAATTTCATCCTAAAAAGATTGTTTGAGTTTCCGTCGTTTTTTACACAATGGAGGCATTGGATTCACCCTTGCAGGATCGTGTTTCAAACAAAATCACTAAGGCTTCATTTGCCAAACAGAGACTTTCTTTTTTTTTTGGTTAAAACATGAGATTTCGTAGGAAGGTTCTATTTGTTGTTTTGACGGTTACATTCGATTTTTTGCTTGAAACATGTCCGGCTCACCCTCTCTGCTGCTTTCTGTTATTATAACCATTAGGGCTGTTCTATTTAAATGTACATGGTACCCAGGGAATGCATTTTTACAAATCTATGCCAGGGTACTTTGATTTCAATGAGTTCATATTAAAATGATAAGAAATTTCTAAATTGCATCTATGGATGAGTACTCCACTTTAAAAGTGCCTTCCCTAGGTCACAAGTATGTTTTAATGGATCAGCCCTTACTATATAAAACAATGCTCATTATTCATTTTAAGGATATACTCTTTTTAGGTATCTATCTGTATTTATAATGGAGAGAATGATTATCATGGTCTTCAAGATGACAAACTTGATGTACAAATGACATCTTTCTTTGTATCCAAATATTATATAAACATAAAATCTATAACTAGTCCCATTTAACATTAACACCTCTTGGTATAAGCAAATATTAAATGTTGTGAAATGGTATGTAAATGCATTCAGGAATTCTCTTAAATTTAATTGGATATGTTATATGTTTAAATAGGACTGATACAAAAAATCGTTTTTTTTCTATGTAACAGAAAGGTACTTACATGATTTTTTATTTGATTTATTTTATTCTTATGGTAACAAAATCAAAGATAACCTTAGGAGACATAAAAAGGTCAAAAGAAGAGTTGCTTGTTGTTCATTTGACATTCATGCATACACTCAAGTAAAATAGGAAAAAAAGATTTATAGTAATTGAGTAAAGAATGTTAAGATATAGTTGTAGAAGTTTGTATAGTTGTTATACATGATGATAATACAGTCGTATGCAACTGGTTCTAAGATTGTAAACTGAATTATCTAGACTTCTAAAAGAAAAGTAATATTACTACAATGACTTTGATTTACAGTCTTACAGACACAATTGGTAATCTTGTTGCTAGGTCTCATCATGACACTCTACTTTGAGCATGGTCCCAGCTTAAGTATCATCTGTGCTAGACTAAGACTACTCCCAGAGTTAGTGCATGTTCTGTGCTGATCCCAGCTAATGTAAATCTATGTTCAGTTCATCTCAGCTAGGAGAAAGTATTTTAATTTCAAACTAACTTGGCAATATAGTGATATTATCACATTAATATACACATGTACTGTGAGCACACAACATATCAATAATGTCCTGATTTGCATCATCACTTGAAAATATTTTTGCTATAATCAAGACAAGCATTAATTGCAACATATTTCAAACACACAAATCCAAAAATCATTTTAATTGTTTTTGAGATGATCGATCTAGCAAAATAAACAGTTTTTGTATTCTACTTTTTAGTTGAAAAAGCTGCTGTTGTAATTGTGGTTTAGTTTATACAGTTTATATTCGTATTCGATCTTTTGTGACGGGTAAATCAATCATACCTCAAAATTGAATAAGAACTGTCATTATTTTTGTCCATCTTGATTAATCTTATCAATAAATGTGGACTTATTCTTATGACCTCTTTGTATGTGTATCATTGCTATGTCATACACAATTCCAACATTATGTATTGATATTACTATAGTAAATTTGAACTGCTGTGTTTGCGTTCTTTGAGGAAAACACATCAGTGCTGGAAGATAGGGTATTATTACTAGATGGGTTTGGTGGAGAGCATTGTAGTTTTGTTACTACATCAGAATTTGAAGAAAACAAATCGGTGCTGGGAAATAGGGTATTGTTACTACATGGGTTTGGTTTACAGCTATGTAGTATTGTTACTACATCAAATCTGGAAGAGAACAGATCAGTGCTGGAAGATAGGGTATTGTTACTTCATGGACTTGGTGGAGAACCATGCTGTATTGTTACTACATCAGATTTTAGAGATCACAAAATCAGTGCTAGGAAATAGGGTATTGTTAATACAGATGTCTGGAATTAATCATTTAGTATTCTTAATATAGTCAAATTATCTTAAAACGGACTAGCAAGCAATTCCTTGTTGTATTTTGACAGCCATTATATATCGAAACAACATAACAGCAACAAACATTATGCAGCCAAGTGGGTAACTGATGCGTCGTTTGTTCATCAGGAACTTGCAGGCTATGAAAACATATATAGTTTAATTTTCAAATATGAACGGAGAAAAACTTACTCGACCAGAGAGTAAATTAGTATATAAACGGTCGAGGGGTATTTATTTGATAGTTGTAAATATATCATAATACGCAACGTCTTATATTTCATACTTGTCAGTTTCATAGACGACGAGTAATCATCTGACACACATAAACGGAACAAAAAACATTGCAAACAGTTCTTGTAGATAAGACATACAATTGACGGAAATACAATGCTTTTAAGAGAAAACAATATTTCACAAGCCCTGACTGATATCACGCCAACGTAAACCAGGTCAGTTTCACACTAATTTGCAACCAATCTTGCAAACGAAGGATACATTTTGCAGAGTCAACTGTGAGCAAAGTTATGATGCATCGCTGAATACAATCGTCATGTGACACACTTAAATCGGAACCTATTTTTGAATATGTATTTTTGCACTAGTACGACTACGTGTCAAATGAATATTGGTCTGACGAGCCACACTTCTCTTCTATGTTAAGTACGAGTCAGACCGAAATTCTTACGGACCTATGATATAAACTGGTGAGGAGAAGTTTCATCAGGACTTTCGTCAAAGACGAGTACAATTATCTTCATATACCCATAATTTCATGTTCACAGAAAGCAAACAAGAAAGACAAACATATGGCAAAAATCACTGTAGATACATTCATAACTCTCTCCAAAACAAAGTTAATTGATTTATATGCACTTGGCTTATTTTCAACAGTGTCATTCAGCAAAACGAGAACCATTCATATCGTAGTTAATATACTTTAGTTTGTGCAATCGAATCCAGTAATATGTACATTCTTACCAATGTAGAGTACACTTATATATATATATATATATATATATATATATATATATATATATAAATTATAAGTAATTATTTTACAGCTATGTACATTCATTCCAGATTCATATTAAAGCAATCAACAGACAGAACGGAAAGTGCTCTCACTGGATTATATAGAAGAATGCTTGATAATCGTAGGCACCATTACTATTTTAATACTGACATGCTATTATGCAGGCTAGATAGGTTTTATGTCGTAGTCTACGGAGATTCAAAACCCAGGTCCACGGTTAACGACACTCATAAACTTGCCTGTTCCCTCACGCACACAACAGCAAAAACATTGATGTTACTCAAACGGTTTATATTGTTCTAGATATAAACGGAGAGCGAGAGAGCGAGAGAAGCAAAGAGGGACAGAGTGATAGATTAATTTACAATAATAATAGTTCTAGATTTACGAAATTACTTTTTAAAAATAATAACTTTTGTAATGTATAGAAAAAACTTTTTAATCAATAATTAAATATTATTTATTAGCATCGTGTATTTTACCTATTGACAAAATTGTAATGGCATCCTCTTTCAGTTTTTCATCGATACTTTATTTGCTACTCTCCCTCTCTCTGTCTCTCACTCTCTCTCTCCCTCTCTCTCTCTCTCTCTCTCTCTCTCTCTCTCTCTCTCTCTCTCTCTCTCTCTCTCTCTCTCTCTCTCTCTAAAGATATTAAAACTGTTGCAAAAGTGTGAAATAAATGTTTTTGTTGTTTCATCTGTACATAGCCTGTGCACACACTTCTTGCAGATACAGTTACATTTTATGATAGTTCTTTATTATGCAACACGCTTAAAGCAATTCATTTTGTATCTAGGCATCTGATGTTTTCAGAATGTACATCCTATCACAAGAACATACTTTCCTTGGAAACGACGTTGTGTGTGACCCCTACCTACCGACATCTTAGAATTATGAGGATGGAGATGGGCAGTGAGGTCCAAGAGTCACATCCAGCAATAAACCTATTCTAGGGTATATGCAGTAATCAATCGCACAAGATGGCAATATACATGAGCTTTACAGTAATCGTGGTCGATGTTATCAAACCGGCATGCCTAATTGAAAGTTTTGACGAAAGGTGAATATTGGTTTATTCTAGTGAAAGTCGAGATATTGTTTGTTTGTTATACTATGTTTCATAACGTCCGATATCAAGTTTTCATTTACATCGCTGCGATGTCTGCAATGAGAGAGTTTCTAGTGATGTCTAGCACTGGGACGTCATGCAGCATACATGTAGCATGATATCCCAACCAGTCACGTTATCCTCACACCAGGCCGACCAGTCTTACCACTACCCGCTTAATTCTGTACGGCAAGCGAGGCAACTGTTAGTACCATTTTTGTAGGTCTTTGATATGACTCAGCCGGGAGTCGAACCCACCACCGCCCGCTTTTGCAGTGGACGCCCTAACCACCAGGCCACTGGAGCGGTTGAAAATCGAGATATAAAGTTTCCTCTCTGAGCTATTCCCACTTGATGAAGCTGATACATTTTTAAGTTTTCCGTTTAGCATATTTATATGCAAGAACATATTCGTACGCATATTATATTATAATATCACAGTTATTTCTCTTTTCCCATTGCATCGTTTCTATACTGAAGATTATAAACTTTGGATTTACCATAAAAGGCATTTCAGGAACAAAGTTACAAATTATTTCATGCATTTACAAGATGTGATATGTTTTCTGTCCGGCAGTTATATAACGAGAACCTTTTGTGAGTATTTGATATCAACATTCTATCTAATTTTGTTACACTAAATCAAAAAATAATATCACTCGAAATAGTAAATATCAAATCCTTAAAGGATTTTATTAAACAAATGGACTTGCATAAAATAAATTGACCACTAACTTTATCTGAATAATTTAATTCTGTATCTAGTTAGAAACAAACTGTATAATCATCGAGCCTAATAATTCTTTCTATATTATACAAATGTAAAATTACATTTATCCAAAATCAGTTAATTCAGAACCGTGTAAGTAATGAATTAATGCATGTAGTAGTTCCAAAGTAAAACAAATACTAAAACATTATAAAATATAATCCTCTTAGGTCAGATTTGTTGGATGGTTCCTTATGAAGGATGTGCTCCAATAGCTTAATAACATATTTAAGCTAGTACATGAAAGAGGATCACGACTTTGCCAAGCAAGTACTGAGTCAATATGCCGTAGGATAATGGTAATTTAACGTTGGAAAGGACGTAGCTATATAGTTCACTTCCTGATAGAAATAAAATACCATGAAACAACAAAATAAATCTACGATATCCATTTTTAAAATATAACTGTTCTTATCTCTAATATTAAAGTCGATGTTTTGTTTTTATTAACAAATCCACTGTATATCAAAATATGTACAGCAGTACATACATCAAAACTAAGATCAGCAGTTCTTATACTCATGATAAGTATCCTGACAGAACTTCAAAGTGATAGTAGTACGTGTTATGCTAAATTAATAGCTGCTAGACATTGAGACCGTTAAATGAAGAAGTATTTAGATCAAATCGTGGTTGCGTTTTTCATCACAGATTCACATTTATTTAATGTTTTATACAACACTAGTGTTGCACGTCATACTTGCTACTTCTTAGAATTGTGCTTCTGCATTGAGTTTGACTCCGTTTTAATATTTGTTTCGCTACGTGCGCCCAGGTGACATGGTGAATGTATTATTTTGGGTAATTATGTGACATCTAAGTTCAATATTACCTTATTTTATGGAGGCTTACCTTGTCTGGTGTAGGGATACTTTGATTTAGTCTATTCTCTGTATATACCAGTATCTTTTCTCGATCTATGTATCCATACATCTCTCTGTCCCTGGACATTGTTTGAACCATCTAGCAAATACTAACTTCAGCATATCAATATAATTTCGTAGAGTTTGCATAGTAATGAATGGCACAGAAACAACTTTATGTTCTTGATATTTATATATGTTAAAAAGTATTGTACTGCCGTTGCATGCTATCGTGATTTGCTTCGTTAGCTTTAAAATCACCAATTTCATCATTCTTTGTTGTTAATCCACACCCCTTTGAAGAAAATATATTAGTTTGAAAATGTGCATACCTACATTTCTATGTTAGGTGTGTTTGATTAATAATATTAATTCTTGAACATTTCCTCAGTTTTAACATGCATTACCTATTCAACAGAGACATGTAAATAATATCAATGTATTGTGAGTACCTGATGACGAACTACGAACTACGTCATACGAACTAATCTTAGCTGTCCTGAGTGGAGATTAAGACATGGACCATATTGATCTTGGAAATGCCACGCTAAGCTCCGAGTTATGGTGGTTCAAAAACGGACTTCGACGAAACTGATACTAATATTCAAAAAAATTAAAATAAATGGAATTGACTTTATGAGACATTGACATACGTTGCATACTTAGATGATATCACGCATATTTTCCTAGTGATTCTAGAACAAACGATTGGTTTCAGGTAGGTTATTAACTCATGCATGGGACATACAATATCATTGTGAGACAAAACTAGTTTGATATGTATCTTTGTTCACGTTGTGCTACCTACGTCATCTTATATGCACTGTATACAGTATATGGATCCATTTCTCCCCAACGGAACCACTATGTGGGCTGATATTATACGAGTATATTATTTTATGGAGCCCTTGTGAAGGCAATTACTTTTCACAACCTTTACCTGTGCGAAGATTGGATTTTGATATATTTCCTTTTAGGTTACTGATATTTATGGTTTCAGTACATGCATTGCTTACATCATTGTCTGGAGAACAAACTTAATTTAATGACATACATTATAGAACGAAATAAACATATTAAAAATCATGTACTGAATGAATTATTATATATATATATATGAGTGTGTGTGTGTGTGTGTGTGTGTGTGTGTGTGTGTGTGTGTGTGTGTGTGTGTGAGTGTGTATTGGCACATAATTTCATTTATACATTCCAGTAGCTGATTTTTCGGGGGTAACAAATATAATGATTGAAAATAACAACCGTTATCACTTGGTCTGAGACCCGCAAAGCCTTGTAAAAATCTTCAGTGAGAATAAATAATAGTATCATCATGTATTAATTTAATGATTTATGTATGGAATCATTTTCTAATTCTCTAGATAATATATCAGGAAATTTTACATTCGTCTTTCTCATGTACTTGTTCTACTGTAGCGACAAAATTAGGTAACTATTCTTTGAATTATCTCTATGATGTGTAACATATATTATGCATGAATAAATGTGACTGGGTGCTTCGAGACGAACTGTTTGTTACATGAAAAAAAAGAAAACAAGTATTCATATAAAACGTCATGTCGTCAAGTAAACTTCATACTCGTTTCATCATGTGTTCAGACACTAATATAACTCATTTATTTACTGTTGTATTCGTTGTTTCATTTTTAGTTTGTTTCTAAAGTTTCCGCTTTTCAAACACAGGTTAGTAAATGTTTCATCATTATTTGGCGCTTTCCTGCTGTTACATTGGCCATTAGCTATTTTTGGACTTCTTATTCTAGTCAGCCCAATAGCTTGCTTCAATTTCGACTTCATTACCGAATATTCGCTTGCTTCGTCGAGGACAAGATTTGGGTCCCCCTCATTAGTACATCGACGCGGACTGGGATTTTATAGGTGAAGTTAATTTTGTTGAATGCAAAACCACCAACATTTTGAAAGACTTGTAGTTCAATTAAATACCAGTGATACAAACTGGACGGACTTTTTGGCAGTGTATGTTGTGGTTAGGTTCTCAATAGTATTCTCTGAAATTGGTTGGCCGCTCTATGGTGTCTAGTCTCTATGCTTTATAAGTAAGTGTTTTGCATGCAGAACTGTCAAGTATGATAACCGTCAAATTATACCAGCCAATGCGAAACTAAACCAACATATCTAATAAGTTTTCATGAATTAGACTTTATAATTGTTTGCTCTTCTTATTAAAAAGCAGACCCTAGTAAGGATGACAAAATTTAAAATAAAGATCATAAACAATCACTAGTTTATAGACATAAATATAAATTAAAAGACATTAGATACAATTATGTACCAAACGTTATCAGGACGAATACATAAATATATACATAACATGAACCTTCATACGGAAAATTGGGATATATACGATACAACATTCCTTTTACATCTGAATGTATCATAAAATAGAGTATATTAGTATACTAGTTAAATTACAAAAGACGTATAAGTGTATAAATATGTATACATCGACTAAAATCGACTATTCAACGTTTAGACTAAATTAAGTTATGTAATTTTATTATAACTTTCATCAGTCGTTTTAGATGCACGACAACTGCCAAAAGTTGTTACCTTTATATAGCAAACTCGAATGATGTGTTATTATCTACTGTTTGGCAATTCCTAAACCGCAGTCAATTGACATCAGGTATCAAGTTGTAACCCTTCAAATTGCATTTATTGACCAAACCATATTCATCATTTGTTTACACTGACCTTGAACTATACATTTTACGAGTGTTGCATTAAGTAATCTTAGTAACAACAATGTCCAGTGCACGCGTGATCATCTAAAATTCACACCAAGTTTTGTCAAACTTTAAAAACAAATACATTTATCCTTTCCCTTGACAGGATGCACGAATCACAGATGCATGTTTGCAAGCTGTAATTCTTCAAAATTAATTGCATTTCGATCTCCATTCTGTTCCACTGCGAACTTTCTGTTTTCCTTTGTGGATTTCTCTCTATTTTTATTTTAACTTTTTTTTGTTATGCACCCTTGCTATTTTGTGTTTCTGCATTTGCAGCTGTTTGTTTTCTTTCCACGTTCCTGTATTTGCATTTGCAATTTCATCTTCTTGTGTTTTTGAAATTTGTCTCATATATTCCTCGTCTTTACATTCTTAGCTCATATGTTCTTCGCCCCATTTAATCCTTGTATTTCAACTTCAATTCCGTAATGTAAAGTCAGAAGGAAACTTACTCATCAAACCTAAACCGACTTTATCAAAGCTATTATTTTCAACCAAATATTGAACCACATTATTCTTTGGATTTATTCATTTAGCAACGATAGCTTAGTCTACGAAATATCATAGTCATTGCTAGTTGGAACATTGCGCTCTTTTCAATGAACACTAACCGTTCTTGTGTAGGTTTTAACATAAGGCTCTCTATTGTAAATTACATTTTGCAAGCTTGTTGGTTTCACTATGTCAAATGAAAAGGGTTATGGACTAACCTATTTCTTAAATTAAAATGAAGTAAAAATGAAATAAAGAGTTTCAATATTTCCACCAAAATTTCATTACCAAAGTCAAAATTAATTGATACGTTTTTCTTGATGTTTTCGAATCTGATAATGTGACAGTTCAATCATGCGAACGATCACAGTCACACTCATACAGATGCATGCTCACAAGCACATCCTCGTAAGCAGTTACATTATAACAAATAATAATATGTTATTAATAAAACAAGAAATATCATTATATTTATATGTGTATAAACATTATTACTAATATTTGCGTCGGCTTATCTTTTACATTCTTGAGAACAGACTTAAATAAACTACACGGTTGCCTCGAGGCTCAATGTATTCAGTGGACAATTATTGTATGTATTTTGTTATATTTTGTCTTTCAGGATGAACGAAACGTTAAGCAGTGATTTGAAAAAAGAGATATTAGCAACATGTATCTTTATCCAAGACAATCTTATACTATTCTTAGTTAAAATTATTAAGGACTTTATCTGAATCGTACCGCATCGTTATATTTCGGTTCAATAAAATAACACTATATCAAGCCCAGATAGTATACATATATTTCACCTCATCATTTACATCTATCTATTGTGCTTTGAGGAATATAATTGTAATTTATGAAGCCAAATATAAATTAAGGGACTTGATTAATGTGTCATGTTATGCATTTTAAATACACACATAAGCTCTGATTATATGCAATGTCATGAAACTAAGACATTATCTTTCTTTTTTTCGGCATTCCTTATCTTCATTCATTTCGCACTATATTATATTGCTTGAATATAAATGCAGACTGTCGTTTCAGTGTTTATAGTGGTCTAAAATGAGTATTAGTCGTATTCACCAATAACATTTGTATGAAAAGCATTATATAAGTTACATGCTGATCAGATTTTTGTTTTATTTCGAAGACATATTTTATATTGATTCGTCTATGCCAAACAGCTTCAACTAACGTCTAATCTATCTATTTGGTTTTAACAATACGGATAAAATGAATCTTTTTTACGTATCTCAATCGGTATACAGGTATTGACGTAGGTATACCATCCTATATACGTTGCATCCATCTGTATTACTATGGAACAAATGCCATTACAGACATGTTAGAATGGATTGTCGTCTCCTTTGTTGTGGTCGTATTTGTGGCGGATGGTCTGATTTTCAATGTTTTTAGGATGAATAAACAAAAGAAAATTAGTGTTAAATAATCATATAATCAGATATTGCAGCGTTGTCTTAGTAATTTATTTATGTAAAAATGTATGATGACGTCCATGTGAAAGTTAAAAAAATATATAGGCCTATAGCAAAACTATTCGTATCATTTTCTATGTATTGAATGTTAATGTATAGCTGTTCGTAAGTAAAAAAAATTAATAAACTCAAGTATACTGTACTAACCGCAAATGTACACTTGTGGTATAAATAATCCTTGTCTGAGCTATATTTAATCCCGGGTCATTCTAGCGGCAGTGACACATGCTAGTTCAGGATTTATGTGGAATAACAGTAAGACATATGATGGATAAGTTTTAATATAATAGATGTAAATGCCTCGTTTCGCATTGCAAAGATAATTGATTCCAAGAAAGAACTACAGATGACATGAAAGCAAAATATCGATGACAGTATTGTACAAGTTAGTTTCGGATTCATCACTTGAACAAACGTCTATATCACAGAAGAGATTGTCTTATTAGACATCTTAAGCTTCTGAGAAACAACATAAGGAAATTCTAAACAAATTCATGACAATCCAAAGTTTTCTGAATCAGCAGCAAAACAAAATAATGTTCAAGCGATTGAATTATTGTATGGGACTTCTTAATAATTTATGATTTGTCGCTAAAGAGGCAATACATGTAATTTTAATTTTCAAGCAGGTTTGAACATAATCTGTGCAGGAAAAAAAAACGATTTACCTTTAGTCTCCTTAACTGCGCAAATTTCATGTGTCTTACTTACATTACAGCAAGTAAATACGTATAAATCAATAGCATGTCGGTTTCACTTTGCAGTGTAACATTCAGAAGGGTCTGTTCTCTCCAATAAATAGTTATTGCAGTATATTGATCACGAATGGGTAAAATGAGGAACATCTTTCCGTTACATTAAAATTCATAGTTCTAAACCAAGCAATAAGAAAGATATTTGATAAAAGATACATTGACGTGCCAAGAAGATTTGATATATTGTAGTTAAACACATAATTGAACCTATTAATATCGATCATCTTAAGCACGCTTGTTTATATCAGACATTTCTATCAAAGCCAGTCAAATCAATGCCTGGTTAACAAATATTCTATGCAGTAGACGGTTCTATTAATTCTACAGAGATATATGTGATGCATGCGCGTATGATTTTTTTTATTTTCAATAACACGTGAAAAGAATCGCCTATATTAACATTTCTTTGACTGTTTTGTAGGTCATGCCAGAGCACAGTCGCCATCGCCCCTTCTCTGATTTGAAATAATGTATTGTTATAAAATATATGTATATTTTAACAGAGAATAATTATTGCATTTAGCTTTCCACTTTTAATTGGATCAGGCGAAGTAGTTCACGTTTTCGCCTTTATATTTCACCCTTTGAATTGTTTAATCTAACATTTTCCGAAATAAATCTAACTCAGCAACAAACATTAAACATTGATAATTATTTTTCTTTTTTCAAAAAACAAAAAATGAATTTCGCAACAAATGTAATTGGTATCACGGCAAATTCTAAGCGTACAGCGGTGGAATCATGGCCTACGTTTTGCAGTGAATTTTTTGGGCGTGTCAATCCAATCACTTACACAGAAGCAAACTAATATTACCCATTCAAATCAAATTTGCATAATTATATCTAGTGTACTTGGCCAGTTTAATGTGATTATAATTGCAAACGTATAGCCAATGTTAACTCAGGTTTTATCTTTAACGTGTTGAATTTCGTCATTATTGTTTAACGTTGAAAGCTGGTGGTGTAGGTAGATTCGCTAAAGGTTAAGTTGGTAGACCTGAATTTATTTACAGACCAAAGAATACATGTGATCAGTTTCGTTTTGGAATATAACTAAATACATATTTCCTACATCTATGTAGCATTTCTTTGTGTTCAATGTCTTATTTTATTTATTTCTCTTATCTGAAACTTATTGTTTCATGTGAAGTATTATCAATTTCTATCTCTAACGGTTTCAGTAGGCGGCAAAACGGATGTAGAAAGGCAGTAATTATCAGTTAACAACATACTTGAGTAACAGTTAACATTAGTAATGCGCTCCATCACGGCCAATCCCTCATTGTTACTTTAAACCGTTGTACGTAAGTGCATTGAACTATATGTCAGTATATTCGTCAGTCCGAGCCGACTGATAAATACTTATTAATTGAAAATTAAATTTAGCATACATGTTTATATAACAAAGACTTGATTAGATTAAGATACCATTAGGCAGTATTGTTTATTTTAATAATAAATATTTATTTTTTGTTGCATAGATATTTGACAGCAAAAGAGCGTTAATCATTGCACAAATACATGTATTGTGCATTTCATGTATATCATCCGATTCTGATAATGTGACTGGATTGGACATTATGTTACATGTCTGAAGCATGATGCCCCAGTGTTTGAAATCATCATAAACTGTCACACAGCTGACATCAAAGCGATATGACTGCAAATGTCTTAACGTTACGTTAAAATTCATAATCACACACTCACAGATTTACATTAAAGACACGGCTTCGTAAACTAAATAGTAGTGTCAATAATTATGATCGATATGTTTATTGGAACTGTCTTAAATCATATGTTGTTTGTTTAGTCTGATCAATATGAGTATGGACCATGTTCTGTCTAAGATGTGCTAAGAATAAGCTAGTCCCTGTAACTATTAATTGAAATGTGTTGCGTTCTCTATTTGCCTCTCTCTCTCTCTCTCTCTCTCTCTCTCTCTCTCTCTCTCGTAAACACACGCACACCAATTGTTACCCTGACCAATATTACTATCCAAGGACTCCTATATTGTGTGACAAGAACTTGATTTGCAATCAAACATTTGTAATGGAACTTATTTAACATATTATGTGTATTTAAAAAAAATCAGAATTAACTTTGTTCACATTAATATATTTTGAATGAGTTTTGTTCACTATCTCTTTATACTTGTCAATATACTATTTTAAGTGGCTAAGAAATGAAGGCATGGACGAAATCTTATTTTTCTACCGACTTTCAAGGATATATTGCTTTTGTCATAATTTCCTTCTCCTGCCGTTTTCCTGTATGATGTCTTCTCATGCACTAGGAACGATTAGACAAACTTCCTTCGTATTAGACATGTACTTGTCACTGCTTTCTCAGTTTTGTTTATGACTCATCAAATGTGATGTGGCTTTGACTTTGTGATTCTCACTTTACCATACCGTCGTGACAGACTTGCCTGATACCTTTTCATTTCCAGCTGTAATATCTTTACATTTCTTCAGTCAGTCAACCTGAGCTATATGAGAGTTTGTTATTGCTTCATCGCGCATTTACGGGAACATTCGCAATACTCTGTGTATGTCAGTGAAAATTCAGGGTAGTCTAAAGAAGCATGATTTATTACTGCAGTGCAACAAAATATCATCTTTGTTGAGATTATTGAATGTTATGTTACCGTAGCTTGACAATTGTGGAGGTACTACCTGGTGAAAATAATGTCAACTCTAAGGAAGACATGCCTGTTTCTCGTGTTGTTTGGAATAGGTCAAACAAGAGGTAAATAAATAGGTAGAATGTATACCAGTTTTAAATGAACAATGAATGGAAACTCCTTTATCTGTGAGGTATGGAATTTGTTAGTGACAAAGTATTCTCCTTACCTGAATTTTCTTCTTGAATAAGTGATTTCATGTGCGCTATCTCAAACAACACATTTAGAGTAAAATTACTCAGTTGGAGTTCTTGATGCTGTTATGTAGCATGTAATATTTGACAAAATCTCACACAATTATAATTCATAGCAAAATATGATTTTATTGCATAAACTACCGGTTTTTCAAACTGATGAAATCATATTAGAGATGAGTCTATGAATATAACCTACATAAAGGAATCATTTTAATTGTCGGAGCTTCTGTTCATTAGCGTGCTTGATATGAAATAACAATAAAGAATTATTTTCTAAAGGATTAATGCAAACTAAACGGCAAAAATGCTAAATATTATATAATTCCCTGTGTTTATTATATATTGTTTATCTTCCTCCGCAGAGGATTTCAGGACGTTTCTAAGACATTGCTGAGTTATGGCAACTCCTAAAGAAGTTATTGTAATGACTAGAAACCTGGTCGAATAAACATTTGCTGCTACTGATTTTGTTTGCTTTTTTTTTGTTTGGAGGGGCAAAATTGGTACATTTACAATAAAGAACATAACGTTATGCCAATAAAAACTTCTTTACTGCGTTGTTCACAGGCGTGAACACGTTCGCTGCATAACGTGAACGTGAATATGGAAGTATATGCATGTCCTTTTCAAACATTTAATTTAAATTTAATGAGGTATGTTAATGGCCTTATTACATTTACTAATGATAAAACCACAACTAATATTTGTTACGTTGCATCATCGAAACCAATTTCTAGCAATATACTGCACGTGCCTTCTAAAATGCCCAGCGGTAATTTAATGTTAATTTCAATCTCAGGTTTGATAATAAAGTACATTTTTTGATGCTATTATCGATTTCATGAAGCATCTAAGAAAGTAAGGGATTCTGAACTTTTAGTGAATATTCAGTACTTTCACTACGCCATCAATTTAACAGTGTTATGGTAATACATACAAGACGCAATATGTGTATAGGAGTCATTAGTACAAATAGTAATAAGTGTTTGGCTGTCTGAAAAAGTCGCTGCGAAGACGTTTTAAAGAGCATAAAACAATTAATTAATATATAATAATTACCAGGTGAATAATTTACTCTGATATTCTTGATGCAAAATATCGTAAATTAAGAGAAAACAAAATTTTCCATTGCATAAAGAGATAATTTACAGTAAGTGTGTATTTATAGATGCAAAAAAAGTCCTTTTCTACTGTGTGGTATTTACCTTTTACATTATTTTGAATATAAAACAAATGAATCGGTATGTTAATATTGCAATATAACTTATCTATTGCAGCATGTTCGAAATCAAAAATATACTACCTTGGAGAAAATATAACTGTGAGCATCGATGCAGTTCAAACAAATAGAAACAACGAGTCGGAAATTTGCTTTTGTGGTTCCACCAGTAAGCAACATTTCACTAATCTCATGTGGTATGACACAATGAAGGGCCCTGCTGACGACAGAAGTGTTAATATAAACTACACTGGACGAGTAACAAACATGAAAATGGCCAATGGTAGTCTAAGTTTTATGCTATTGAATGTTACTTTTATGGACAGTGGTAATTTTACCGACAGCAGAAATTCATGTGAGAAAGCAGAAAGCACTATTCTTGTTACACGTACGTATTATTTGAACCTTCCGTAATTAACAAGAGAAATTGTTTCATTAAGTCACGTTCTCGCATAATCATATTGCCTGTACGAAATGCTCTGAAATTTGTTCCGATAAATACAGTATTGATTTCTCGATGTGCATCATACTAATTTTATTTTAGCATAAGCCCATATTAATTTCCCGTGTTTGCGCTATGGTAACAATACACTTCTGACATTCAAGGTTTTATATATTTTGAGTGGAGATTTTCATTATCAGAATATTCAATGTTCATTCGGCTTGACGTTATGGTAAAATATGTTCAAAATGCAAATCTTGATCTAAAAGGTATACTGAATACTATCAGTCATGACCTCCGGACGAATATTGGGATTCCATACATCTGTGCGTCACGGCATGGTCTTTAGTCGCTTTGGGTGGAAACTTGCTAATGCTGGAACAGTTTTTGCCTATGTGATAAACATTCCCGAGGGATTGATGATATACAAAGAAAACTGTCATTACGACGGTAATTTTTGTCGATGAACTGTCAAAATCTCATTATACATAATATATGTAATAGGTGTCCTTTGCAATCGCTGTGTTAATGGTGAGCTTATGATGAGGGGTTAGGCTTGTTTGGGCTTGGAGAAGGGCATAGAAACAAATAGCGGATATTTGCCCTGTGAAATTCTGCAAGTAGGTAAAATTTCATTTCGAAAATCTTTAAGTTTGAAACAAAGTCTGGTCTTAAATACTTTTATAATTGCATTTTGTCTTTTAAATCAAAATGTGTCAGTTACTATAATGTGCTTCCATTCGAATATTTATAAATCATAACCAATCTATTTTGTCACATTCCTATTTTAGGTAGCAGATTGACTGCATCCGTTGATGAAACGTTCATCCTAGATTTCATGTGTAAAATCACGAATACGTCTTTGGTCATAATTAACCAAATGGGATTTAATTATTGCAGAACTTTAGCTATATATAATATGACACAGAAGAATTGTACCTATGTTATGGACCATAATCTCGGTCGTGTCACAAATTGTGAATTCAAGGAAGCGACCCTTCGACTTACATTTCAAAGCTTAACATGGCATAACAAGGACACGTACCTTGCCTGGGATGACAGTGGTCTCCTTTTGGATTCTATATTTATGGACATTCGAGGTAACATTTATGTTCTGCTTAATTCACCCTATTTGTAGAATATTGTCCATAGATTAATTTACAACCCCAGTCTTGTTATGGTAATAATAAAAAAAAGTTTGCAAAGTGTAAATAATTGCTGTTTTAAAATTAGAATTAGAGTTAGAGTTCTGTACATATTGCTCACATTTTATTCCATTTTGAAATGTAAATCAAGCCTGTTTCAAGTTTGAAGTGGTGCTTGCCTTGATATTCAGGGAGATATTTATTATATATGTGGTCCACTCGTGCACATATTTATGATTCCGATATTGACCAAGTCTCGAAGCAACTAACTCAAGCCTACGCCTAATTCGAATCCATCGAAACCATCGCAAATTTAAATATATTGTTTGTATCCCTTAATAATAATATTAGTAATCATAATCTCTCTCTCTCTCTCTCTCTCTCTCTCTCTCTCTCTCTCTCTCTCATTTAGAACTCATCATATATAATGAATGAAGAAAGCTAATTTAATTGAACTTTTGAGAATATTTTTATTTGTAAACATTCGTACATATTTGGTTTACGTTTAATATTTAATAAAGGTTCAGTTACAAGCGTTACTCGAAAGAAATGGACCCTTTATGCCCTGATCAGGTATCTGCAGTTATTGTTGTCATCGATGGTAAATGATATTTAAAAAAGCTACTTTTTTATATTTTTTTTTTTGTGTATTTATTGATTTATGTTTCCCTTCTCTGTTAATTAGTACCACTGCAAGCATTTAGAGTCCAGTATACCAGGTCTTCCTTAACAGGTTTGTATGCATTTATGCACTCGGAGTAGGTATTCGTTTTTATTTATTGGCAAGTAATTCTTTCAGAGGAATGATTAATCTTTCTCTCCACTAAGTAATAAGCGTCTTTAAAGATCGACACCTGGTGGTCGACTATCAGTCGGTAAATTAATTGATCTATAGTTTGTAGGCATATACATCACCCTTTCGTGAGAAGACTTAAAATCAAAGACGGTTATAGTGTCGACACTTTTCTGCTGTCAATCAAATGCGTTCTAGCTCTGAGTTAGAAATGATTAGGAATTCGTCTGAAAGTTACCATGTTTTTATATTTTTTTCTTTTGTATTTAAGAAAAAGGAGAAATTACATCAAGATCTCCTCTGGTTTATAATGTACATTATGGTAAGTAATGACATATATATTTCATTTAAATAGAATAAAGACTTGTTTGTAAATGAATATATTCAAGACATGTTATATACAGAGTTAAAATGTTGCTTTTTTGTCTGGTATAAATCGTTATAATTTATAAATGTCATACTGTATCTGGATATTTACTGATGAAATATAGCTTGTCTGTGTTGTTGTAATGTATAAAACTCCTACCTCACAATTTGTAATTATATGTACTACCCTGTAAGTGCCAACTGTATTTGGTACATCTTTTGAATTAACTTTATATAAAATCATCACATGAAACAGCTTCGAATAATTATACATGCTTTTCACAGTTAAAAATTATGCGTAATATATATATATATATATATATATATATATATATATATATATATATATATATAGATATATAGATATATATATATATACATATATATATATATATATATATATATATATATATATATATATATATATATATATATATATATATATATATATATATATATATATATATATATATATATATATATATATATCTATCTATCTATCTATCTATCTATCTATCTCTACGAATATAAGTTAGCATGTATATATTTAGGTATGTCGTTCAATAATATACATTCTGCTTCTCTACTATTAGCACAAATTTATTTATTTACGGTGAATTTAGATTGGTTTCCGCCGTCTTTATTAGTGATCGTAGTTGTGGTCCTACTAGTGGCAGCAGGCACGGCTAATATTGCCTTGTATAAGCGTCGACAAAGAAGAGGTAATATCAACTATTTAATCAATGCTATCTATTTATTAATAGAGTATTATTTAAATTCCGTCGTATAACTGCAATGTGGTTCTAATTAAAGTGAATGAGAAAACGCAGTTCATCAATAAAGAAAAGTCAAAAGGACTGACACTAATGAATCACACTTTATGAGTTCTAAAAAGACTGAGTAAACAATCACACTTCTTAATTTTTATTTTGCGTAAATGGCCTGCATTTTAATTTATTATGTATATACATTGATGTTTCGTAAAATACAATAAATTTATTAAATATAAAGAGTGTCTTGACATTTTTGGACAATTAATATGTACAGTAAGAAACATTTCCTAAACAAGCAGTAAGAAAAAAAATGAATAAAAACTGAGAATTAGATCTTTAAAAAACAGCATTAATTATTTGTTAATGCGGAACGTAGTTACATCAACTGTACAGTATATAGGGAATGTTCAGGTTCAGATGAACAAACTAAGGAAATATTCACATAAATTACCTTATGGGCAAGTTTCTTTGATGGAAAGGACACTTTATAAAGTAATAAAACATGGATGTTGGGCTACTTGGGATAATCCGGAATATGATTGACTAATTCAACGACACATGAACGACACATCAACATAAGATGTAATATGGTGATTATGGAATTAGATTAGTAGCCTCACTAGCAAAAACACTACGTGAATGAACTGGCATCTCAAAACTGCCATTCATAGTGCTACCTAGAACGACAAGCTAAGCATTAAGCTACGATGTAAACAAAGAAATACAAATATATTTACATATACGAGGATGCCTGAAAACGCCAAGGTCTGTCCACAAACATGAACAAAATCAACTGAAAGCAAAGATAACAATATTTTAAGGTGCTTGGTTTTGAAGCCAAATCATCATCCTCGCGCTATAAAGAACAATAAATTTTACAGCTCCAACCACTATAAATAGTTAACATTGAAGACGCGAAATTTATATTTCATAAAACATGGAGGAGTATGTCTGTCTGTTTGTCTGCAATCCTTTCAGTATCAAACAACGCAGTTAATAATCAAATTTCCTTTCTTTCAGCCAACAGATCTGTTAATGGGTCACAAAGCTTTGAAATGACATCAAGGGCTGAAAACGCTACAATGATTTCGGCGATTAACATCAATTTAGATAATCTTACCAATCTCGTGACTACTAGTTGCACAGGAAACGTCACAATACAAGAGAGGCAGATTATTTACCCAAAAGAGGTACTATCATCCCCCATTACTGCAAGCAAATTCAGGACACATTGTAATTTACCTTTGATTACAAGTGATGGATCACAAAATATCAAGGAACATGAACATGTGTATGATTATCTTCATCTTCAAGATGAATGTCGCTCAGACGAAATATATCATCGCTTGGGGTCGGATTCGTTAGGTAGTGCACATCCGACTACAAATAATATGGGACATGATGCAATGGTTCAACATAGTTATATGACTTTAGAACAATTCGCACCGAATCCCACTGTTACAAAGAAACACAAGAAATTGGTTTCAGTAGCCGATTCCTCATACTGGTATGACCAAGTATACACGAAATCGTTACCAAGAGTCTATCCATCAACTGTATATGATAAGGTACGAAAAGAAAGAGTTGTGGAGACTCGTTGCAGAGGTTCCAACGCTGAGCTACAAAACCAAAAAGTTATCAACGAATATGTTCGGCAAAGATCACTCGCGTTTGAAGATAATGTTGCATCTGACGCAACAAATTCGACCAAACACTTACAAAGAAGGAATACGTCAACAGAGGGGGAAAGATAGTTCTTCTGCTCTAATATGATCTTGCCTACATGAAAATAGTTCGAGTATCGAGGTAAAATCTTCATACATTGTGACTGATTTTCAAATTTGTATACATATATTACACACGAGAAAAATGTTAACAGTAGTCTTATTGATCTTTAAAATTCAGTGTTTCAACCGCTAACTTGATAATTAGGTATAATATGTTTTTTAATCGGCTCATAAACACATGCTTTTACGTTCAGATTTTACCAATTGTATGACTGAATGAAATGCTTAAATGCCTTATTAAAATATATAGAGCTTTAGATGTATTTGTATTTTTCTATCTATCTATCTATCTATCTATCTATCTATCTATCTATCTATCTATCTATCTATCTATCTATCTATCTATCTATCTGTCTGTCTGTCTGTCTGTCCATTCGTCAGTATGTATGTCTGCCTGTTTGTCTGTCCGCCCGTGTGTCCGTCCGACCGAACTGCCTTCCGGCCATCCATCCATTTCTGTCTGTATGTCTGTCTGTCTGTCCATCCGTCCATCCATCCATCCATCCATACATCCATCCATCCATCCATCTATCTATATTTATATATATCTATCTATATATCTATCTATCTATCTATCTATCTATCTATCTATCTATCTATCTATCTATCTATCTATCTATCTATCTATCTATCTATATATCTATCTATCTATCTGTCAGTCTGTATGTCTGTATGTCTATATCTATCTATCTATCTATCTATCTATCTATCTATCTATCTATCTATCTATCTATCTATCTATCTATCTATCTATCTATCTATCTATCTGTCTATCTATCTATCTATCTCTCTCCTCTCTCTCTATATCTATCTCTTTATAAATATATATATATATATATATATATATATATATATATATATATATATATATATATATATATAAAATCAGCAAATAAAGCAGCTTCGAAACATGATACATGTTGTGCAGTCAGTAAATTATGTATAATATATATATATATATATATATATATATATATATATGTGTGTGTGTGTATGTTTGTATGAGTGTGTGTGTGTGTATCACTTTTAATTTTTCATTTTCCTCTCTCTCAGAAAGAAACATAATATATTCATGTCTGTGAATCATTGACTAATTATTGTGTTTTCATGACCAAATATTTTTTTGCCTCTGTATAAGGAGTGAACGTTTGAAAAATAATCTTGGATTAAGGATGTTCAATGTCAGCAAAGATGTTGTTATTGCAATGCCTGGCAGAATCACAGACAGCTAATGATGTGGACAGACGCAAAACACTTAGCAGTAAATCATCATATTCAAAGGAGAATTATACAAATATCTTCGCTATTACTGATATATTGTCAGGTATATATGTCTTGTTTTCCTCCTAACATTTTCCTTTAAAAATAAAACACGTGGCTGTCATTTTGTAAATTAATCTTTTACATCTGTTTTGAAGGTTTATATTTTAATTGTATAGATGCATTGTAGTCCAGAGTCATTTACCTTGACGGACGTAACGTACATATTGACATTTAGCACGATAATCTGGAGTTTCGTCACAATGCTTCTATTATGGTTTTAAATGACTGCATTTTAATCACTCGCAAGAAGTAGATCTGTCGGAACGTTTTCATCGTACCACTAAAAGAATGAATTCCCGTTTTATTTTGAAGGGTATTTTTATATATATATGTGTGTGTGTGTGTGTGTGTGTGTGTGAGTGTGAGTGTTATGTTAGCACTTATATGAGTATATGTGGAGACGTAACCAAAGGCGTTACTATGGAGTGTTTTCTATCCCGAAAATTATTATCTTTTCTTGACTGTAAGCTATGTAAGCTAGATTTAACCTGGGAAAATACGCTCAACGTTCCTAATTATACATGGATTACAGAACTTATATACTTTCAGTTATATTTCTTTAAAATAGCATTTCAAACAAAACTTGTTTCTTATGAAAAATTTTATGATCCAACTCCATACTATACATTTTCTGCTCCACAGTTAAATTGTTTCCGTTAGATACTTTGAACTTATCCTGTCTATAACTGATATAAGAAAAGGTCTCATGCCACGGAGTGAATGCGTTGTTTTTAACGTCCTTATTTAATAAATGTCCCGTACAATAGTTTGCTCAGTGAAAACGGAAATTTAATGGGTTTCATTTTCATTTCCTCCCCAATATTCTACCACGTCTTGCTGCATGGACCTTGATTTGGTCTTCTTCGTCCATATACAACATACTTTCTAATAATACACATTTTTGTGTTGGTATTTATTACTGCAACGTATATTTTAAACAGATACCTGAAATCATGGGCACATTTGCCTCATAAAAGTAATTCAGTCCAATAACAGTGCGTCATAGTTTACGTCATTTATCAATTTATTATATAACTTGTGCACCGCTCCGGTGGCTTAATGGTTCGATCGTCTGCCACGGAAGGAGGTCGTGGGTTCGATCCCCAACCGAGTCATACCAAAGACGTACACACATGGCAATAATAAATGCCTTGCTTGGCGCTCAGCATTAAGAGTTTAGTGTTAGAACTAGTCGGCCTGGTGTCAGAAGAATGTGACTGGGAGGGACATTATTCTACATGTCTGCGGCATGATGCCCCAGTGCTAGGCATCACTATAAACTGGCTCAGTGCAGCTATCGTAGCGATATGACTGAAACATTGTTAAGGCTACGTTACAAATCCTAATCAAATCAAGAAAAAATGAACTTGTGTAACACATAAATGTGGATGATACCAGTACACAACCGAGAGGGTATTTCCCCAATGTAAATGTATTATAGACTGAATAGCATCAACAACCTATCCTATGAAACTATTTTAATACATAATTTCATTTTATATTCATTTCTTTTATTATTTGTATTTCTCTTCTGTTGAAAAGTTTGAATATTATGCAAGCGAAATAATTTGTGATCGCAATGCCAGTGATCCCTGGGTTTGTATAACTATATGAACTTGCATATTTTAGTTTTGAAATGATAATCCTTCTTTTCGGCGAATATAATGAAGACAGTTTTAATAGTATTCTTTGTAAATGGAGCTGTACAGCATGTTTACTTGCTACTACATACAACCATTCAAGTCCACGTAAAATATATGGAGCATATGTACAATGTATATGCATCCTGGTTTTGTATAAACGACTTATTTACTGAAGATATTTTCACTTCCTCTCTTTAATGGTAATTTAATAATTGAACGTAAACGAATTTCGGTCGACATCTCTGTGTGTTTTGTTTGTTTGTTTTTATGATTTCACGCCATTGTTCAGCATAAGATAGGCTATACATGGCGGCCAGTAGTAATGATGGAGGAAGAACCCGGAAACTCCGAAAACAACCACCCACCCACGAGAAGCTATTGGCAACCTTTCTCACATACCCTCATTTAACGAATCCAAGACTCGATCCCACGTAGACAGAGGTGAGATGGATTTGATCCGTAACGGACAGCGCTTTAGACCACTCGGCCACTCGGGGCCCCACATCTCTAGACGTATATATAGATAATGTGAGTAGACGGTTATGACACAAAAGTGTCCTTTCTACATTCACGTAATTTTTAATTATTTGGAACAAGATATCTGAACACAAATCTGATTTATTATTCATTATTACCGACATGCACTGTAATCACCTCATTATGACAGTATACTAATCTACAAAAACCGAAATTTATATAAGGGTAATTAGCCGCTTTACTGCACTTATTTTTACTGACACTGATAAGAATCGTGATTTAAAATGTTATTATTGTGTAATAATCAAATCTAGTCGACATACACTTCAAAAATCAGTGATATCGTGCCTAATGCATGTTTATTATAGGCAGTAAATCACAAGTAGGTTTTATTCATTCACGGAATGTATGACATTTTTACTTTCTGATTCGTGCCTAATAAGACGTTATTTATACCATTTGTATTTCTACTCGAGCGATGCTACTTACTGAGTTGAAGCGATCAAGGTGATGATTTTTGTTGTTGTTGCATTAAACTGCATTATATTCGTGTCTACATAACTGTTGGGATTAAAGGTTAAGCTGAATTAATTGTCTTTTTGACCGTGCCGTCGGTTATGCATATACGCCTGTTCCACTCGACAAATCAGCATTGAAATGCATTCACCATGTTTGCTTATTATGTCATGTTCTGTCATTTACTCCAATTAAACATAAGTAAGTACATACCAAGCAACTCTTTAACAAAACTATGTTCGACAAATCTTATCAAACATTAATTTGTCTTCCAAACATTATTAAAAGATAAATCACCTTCTTTAAATACATCAATACTACAATTAAAAAGTACAATGTATATAATACAAAATTTGCTGCTATTGAGAGAGAGAGAGAGAGAGAGAGAGAGAGAGAGAGAGAGAGAGAGAGAGAGAGAGAGAGAGAGAGAGAGAGAGAAGAGAGAGAGATAGAGAGAGAGGGTGGTGGGGTGGTGGCACAGGGATTATTCAGTGTAATCGTTATACTCCCACCCCAAGAAAATATCAACGAATGCAACATAATTAAAAACCGATTTGTTTTCAAGAGCAACTAGCAGTTCAAAAAGATTTCAACATAAATATTTTGGATGTTAATTCTGGTTCTTTTCCTAACTTAGTAAATGTCTATTAATTAATGAATGTTAATAAATGTTTGAAACTCCTTTTTGGTGTTGTGAGACTTTGCAGAAGATATATAGATAGAAAGATAGATATATGCACAGAGAGAGAGAGAGAGAGAGAGAGAGAGAGAGAGAGAGAGAGAGACAGAGACAGACAGAGAGAGAGAGAGACAGACAGAGAGAGACAGACAGAGAAGATAGTTAGATAATTACACAGATAGAGAGGGCATGGGTAAAATATAGCGGATGCTAATAGATCTTTAAAATGATTCATATTAATTTTCGTCTTTCTTCAGTAGCTTTTGTGCCCTTTTGTACTTCCTCCTTTTCTTTGAGATCCATTTTTTATGGTAAATTGGTTTCACTTTTCTTCAATCGAGTATTTTCTAGACTGGCTAACATATATGGTAGATGCATTATTGTTGGAATGCTTTATGTGATGGCTCTATTCAACAACAATAGACGAAACTGATGCTTAGAATCAATTCAGTTTCAAAAATCAATTTTGTATCATTTTTATTCACTGATGATAGCTATTCGCCACAGGCCAGGCGATCGCTCTTTCTTCTGAGGATGGAGATCTTAAGAACCCCCGTTCCATTATTTCGTCAATAACTACGTTCGTCATAATACTGTTTTGAAAGAAAGGACATTCATTTTATATTTTTGTTATTAACTTACTACCAAATCAACTTTCCATGTCATTATACGAATGGTTACATATTACTTTATAAAGCACATGTTTGAACATTGCTTTCATGCTTCAATTAAGTGTTCATCATAAGCACAGGCTTAACTATAGCTTACATTGATGTAACATGTGGGCTTTATAATTATTTATTCATCACCCATGTCTTCCAAAAATCTCTGAATAATATTGTACCACTTCAATGTAAATGTTTCGGTCAGAAATTATTGAAAAATATAGCACCTTTTCATAATGTCCATGTCAGTACAAATTTTTATACCGAAGATAACATGTAAATGTAGTTGGTATACAATCAGAAAGTGACATAATTTAATTATGATGTACAAAACATATTTTTGCCTGTATTGGCCTTGTCATACTTTACACGTTATGGAACACGGCAAATTATATACCAACGCAAACGTGTAGTGTATTAAATGCATATCGTTTGAGACGGAATAATAATTTATTTCCTTATCGTTTTATTTTCGGAACAAGATAAAATCCTACTAGGTGAAACAGCAAAAGTCGCTAAGTTATTTTAGTAGCTCTAATGGAGTGAAAACACACGGTCACGCATTAGAATAGTATTGTGTCTTTAAAAAAACTGTATGTAATGCAATCGGTAAAAAACTAATATTTGCATGTAATAATTTAGCCATTATCAACATATCCAATTTGGCACTAAGCATTTATATAACACATTTTATTAGGATATGTACCTTTATTATTTCAGAATTTGCAACCCAGTCGTATGATTGCTTTCTGTACATAATCCAATCATCTATTTGTATCTTTATCTGATCTATGCATCAAAGGTAAAATGTTCTTTAGATGATTAGTTTTTTCAGTTAAGAATGCTATTGATTGTTTTTTGTAGTAGGTTAACTTTTCGTTCCTGTCCACCCACCCTTCTAGCACATCATAGACGTACATCAGCAGCATAAGCACACACATATATATATATATATATATATATATATATATATATATATATATATATATATATATATATATATATGTATATATATATATATATATATATATATATATATATATATATATATATATATATATATATATGTATGGGAATATCAGAATACCTCTAATATGAATGGAATTGGAATCTGCTTGGATACCTTTCTGTTTATTCGTATTGGGGATTGTCTTACTTCCTACATTTCAAAATCACCACAAAAGTCAATCATGTAACGACGACATCAATGTATCAGACATACAATTTGCATTCCAAATAAGTGATTTCTTGTGTATTCCTCTAATATTATGTATCCAAATGTTTCAAAATGGCTGTCTCCGCATAGTCCATCCCTATTCGACACGTGTTCTTTGGTTATACGTATGCAGTTAATATTTCCGTATCCATTCTTGAGATGTGATGAAGATAATAATTTTATATCTGAAACTGCTTCTCTGAGTATAGAAATGTTTAAGTGCCTTTTATTAAAAGCGCTGGTATATCCACATTACAATAGTTTGTGATCCTGGAGTGACGATAAAATTTTGTGTTTCTTTATCCGTGTTTTTCATGTATGCTTACTGTGAAAATTAACTTTGCAATAATCTGTTTAACCCTGACATTTAAAGTATATATCAGTGTTATTATTGATATTCCGGACTGATTCGTAACGAAATATACCGTTTGCTTGTTTGGTTTAGTTTATTACACATTTTTTCATTGTTTCCAAAAATTTGGAGAGGAGACATAACTGGTGCAGAATAACGGATAAAGCAGCCAAGGTACGTATCTTTTCATATTTGTTTGGAATATGACATTGACGAGTCAATTAACTGAACATACACGAGTTTCCAATAAGCAATACATGGAAAGGTGCACTTATCAACATAGGGCCACAAAATAACCTGAACTTCTAATCTATTCGTGAGCGTTTTCCTGGATAGATACCTGACATATTATATCATGTGGTACCGGAGAACGTTCGACCTCTTATGTCATCACGCATTGAAAGATCACCTATTCTTCTATAAAAGGTACAGATATGTGGTAGATAAATACAATTTTCTCCCGCACTCCCTTTCTCTCTCTCACTCTTTCTCTCTCTTTCTCTCTCTCTCTCTCTCTCTCTCTCTCTCTCTTTATATCTCTGTTTCTATCTCTCTCTCACTTGTATTTGGTTTGTATGTGTATGTTGGATGTGTATGCTGACACACAAACTAATGTCAAGGAACAAATGTACACCACTTCCAATAACCTTCTCTCCACTAGACCTACCAGACCAATTTGAAAATTTCTTCGATGACAAAGTTCAAACCATTAGAGATTCGCTTGACAGCACAATTTCAACTGATTCGTCACCATACAGTTATGATGCAGAATTTCAGCGACAACCGTTAGGAGCATTTGAACTTGTTTCTATAGATTCAGTACGGATAATCGTGATGTAAAGTGCACCACAAGTCCTGTCAACTTGATCCGATTCCGACGTCGCTGCTGCTTGAGTGCATAGACCCAATATTGCCTTCACTAACTGATGTTATTAATATTTCTCTCTCATCAGGGGAATTCCCATCATTTTTCAAAACTGATATCGTAAAGACATTGCTGAAGAAACCAACACTGGACTATAACGATTTAAAGAACTACTGCCCAGTTTCTAATCAACCTTTCATATCAAAAATCTTAGAAAAGATTGTTTTAACTCAACTTGTATCTCATTTGAAATGAAACAGTCTTTTTAGCAATGTGCAGTCTGAATATCGCCCTTGTCACAGTACGGAAACTACTCTTCTGAAAGTATTTAGTGATGTTCTCTCTGCTTTGGATTGTGGAAAGGTTACAGTCCTCACTCTCCTGGATTTATATGAAGCAATTTGACACAATAGACCATGATATATTACTTCACCGTCTCCAGCATGTATTTGGCAATCAGAATATAGCCTCACAGTGGTTCAAGTCATGGGATACACTCTAGCCCAGTTGACGTATGGTGTGGTGTTCCACAGGGATCTGTTCTTGGACCTGTTCTCTTCCTTCTTTACACTCAACTGCTCTCAAGTGTCATAAATCATCACCCAGTGTTGCACAAATTGTACGCTGATGACACCCAAATATACAAGTCTAGCCACCCAACTGATGTTGATGTTACCATCCATGGAGTAGAGAAGTGCATTTCGGATGTGAAATCATGAATGACATGTAACAAGCTGCAGATGAATGATGATAATACTGAGGCTTTTCTGATCACAATACAAAGACTTTCTCATTCACATCCTTTACCGCAGACAATAAATATCAGCAACATCAACATTAAATTCTCACAGTCAGTACGGAATCTTTGGCGTTACTCTAGACTGTACTCTCACACTGCACCAACATGTCAGGAAGATCTGCAGGGCTGCATATCTTGAATTGAGACTCATCAGTTCCATTCGTAAATATCTTTCAGCTGATGCCACAAAAATAATTCTGTGTTCATTAGTACTTTTATGACTGGACTATTGTAACTCAATTCTGTCTGCTTCATTACAATATTTACTCCAGAAACTTCAAAAAGTTCAAACACAGCTGCACGGATCATCTTTAGAGTACCTTGTTCGGAGCACACCTCGACACTGCTCTGTACCCTACACTGGCTATCAATTCGTTACAGAATAAAACACAAAATTTGTTCTCTGTGCTATATTTAAATGACAGACTCCAGTCCAACATACCTATACATCCTCACCCATGTGTATACACCAGCTAGATCCTTACGATCTTCTTCTGATAATCGTATACTCACTGTTATCTAGGTGAAAACAAAGTCATATGGGCAACGTTCATTTGCACACCAGGGCCCGGCACGTGGAACGAATTGCCCATTGAAATTAGACACAAAGACACAGTGGTCCCTTTTAAGAGTGCTCTCAAGACTCACCTGTTTCGACTGCATGGAAAACCTTAGCGACCTAATCATGTTTTGTATCTTATATGTTTTCAGCATGTTTTTATGTTTTCCAATTTCACTGTTTTTGTCATTTGTTGTTCTGTAGTGTAGTCATATCATTATTAATAGTGTAAAGCGCTTAGAGTTTCTGAAGTTTAGGCGCTATACAAAGTCTTCATTATTATTATTATATATCGACGTAAGATTAAAGCTTAGTTTTTTTTTATCCCAGGTTCACTAAATACTACAATCGTTTATGCTTTTACTGAAATTCTGTTCATTCATTGTATTTGCATCACAGATTGTCATCAAGGATAAACATGCATGATTCTAGCAATATATATAGTATTATGTGTGAAGACATTTTTGCAAATACTTTGCAGTACAAAATTGTTATCATCAAACATTTGTAGTACTGAATGGCTACGCTTTGAGATTCCGCAACTATTTGATGATAATTCTACTACTTAAAAAAGTATAATTATGATCTCAATACTAATTTATATACTGCGTTTGGTGCTCATAGAGTGTATATTTATCATCATTTATATTGCATTATAAATCACACTATTTTACGGAAAATACTCTTTCAATAGCAAACAAAAAAGAAGCTATAGTTTATCTTGCAGGTGTTTTCATACTTTCCTAATGCTTTTTTATGACTTTTCTTTTCAGCGGAGATAATTTTCAAAATATTACTGTAATTATATCAAAAATATTAATGAGAAGGAATGGTAGCATTCAATCTTCATATAATATTTTCTTTAATACAAAATTAATTAGTACGGTAATGCCTACAATCCTTGCGGTTACGTTTTTCAGAAATCAAATGGCAAGCTGTTGAGATCAATACAGCCACGTCTTAATAAATTACCAATCAAAGCTCGTAATAACTACTGATTCCCCGCAAGCATTATATTTCAATCGTGTGGAAAGGTTTTGTTTAGGGTATACACCTGTTGAAACGTATTTCATCTAGTTATTTTTAAAATTGAACAAAGACTGATATAAAGAAAGGGCTTAAATTTTTATCAAGTTAAGTTTTTCAAATAAATGCTTCTAATTCCAATCATGTTGATAGTTATGATACTTAAAACAGACTGTCAGTTTCATTTGATATGATTTCTTTCTTTTACTACTAGAATGTACTGTTTACATCTAAATGCTAACTACATTTGTATTGTTTAGATTGGGATATAATAAATACTACTCGTCTAAAATAATACATTATTTTTAATAATTTGTATATATGTTACATATTAATCCATCACTGTTTTTGTAAGACCGATGACAGTTGTGTATACATATATTTTATCCATCTGTATTACTCTGTGTTAACACCATAAGTCATCTATTCTATTATATACATGTTATAATGGATTTTCGTCTCTACAGTGGTGGTCTTAATTGTAGTCGCTGGCCGGAATGCCAATACTTTGCGGATGTTTCTAAACAGGACCAATATGATCAAATAGTCCTACATCCAGATAATAAAGTATTCTCCTTTTAATTTGTAGATAAAAGAGATGATTTATGACACCCATTTAAATATTAAAACATGTGTCTAAGCCTATAGCGATACTAGTTGTCACATTGTGTGAAGCTTTTTGATGGAATGCATTTAAATGAATAACTGTAATTTAATATCTACGATAAAGTGAATAATACGATATCGGCCTACCAGACCTTTTCTGGTCTCGATGAGTTCTCATCACCAAACCGGTACGCTAACATCATATTCACAATTTGTTCCAGACGGTTTGCGGATAAAATTAGACAAGAATTGAAACTGATGTACTAGTTTAATTAGAATAAGTAACGATTACCTCATTTCACATCGAAACAGATCATTTATTCAAATACATAACAAAAAACCTAAGATATTTGTACATATAAGTGTTGGCTGCATTAATTGAACAAACATCTGAATTAAATATTAGATATTATAATCACGTTAAATACATAATTATATATATCTCTTTCTGTATGATATATGGCAGGTATGAAAGCATATATATCTCAACAACATAACAGCAACACACATTATGCAGCCAAGTGGGTAACTGATTCGTCGGTTGTTCATCAGGCTATTCTTGACTGATTTGTAAAGGAATATACTTGCAGGCTATGAAAACATATAGTTTAATTTTCAAATATGAACGAAGAAAAACTTACTCGACAAGTTAGTAAATTTGTTTATAAAGCGTCGAGGGGTATTCATTTGATATATATATATATATATATCGATCCGACGATTTAAAGCTATATACCGGTCACGAACGTCAGTACCAACTCCATATGATATTTAGACATCACTGATTTCTAAAGATATTTAAAATGTTGCAAAAGTGTAGAATAAATCTTTTGTTGTTGTATCTGTACATTGCCTGCGCGCACAATTCTAGCAGCTGCAGTTACATGTTATGATAGTCCTTTGTTATTTAACACGATTAAAGCAAGTCATTTTGCAACTAGGCAGCTGATGTTTTCAGCATATATATCCTATCACAAGAACATACTTTCCTTAGACACGACGTTGTGTGTGACCCCTTCCTTACCGACATCTTAGAATTTTGAGGATGGAGATGGGCAGTGATGTCTAAGAGGCACATACAGCAATAAACCTATTCTATGGTATATGCATTAATCAATCGCTCAAGATGGCAATATATGAACTAGAAAGTAATCTTGGTCGATGTTATCAAACCTGCAGACCTAATTGAAAGTTTATATGAAAGATGAATATTGGTGTATTCTAGTGAAAGTCGAGATATTGTTTGTTTGTTAGATTATGTTTCATAACGTACCACTAACAATTTTTCATTCACATCGATGCGATGTCTGCAGTTAGAGAGTTTCTAGTGATATCTAGCACTGAGGCATAATGCCGCGTACATGTAGCATGGTATCCCACCCAGTCAAATTATCCTGACACCAGCCCGAACAGTCTTACCACTACCCGAATAATGCTGAGCGCCAAGCGAGGCAACTGTTTGTACTATTTGTGTAAGTCTTTGATATGACTCAGCCGGGAATCGAACCCACGACCGCCCGCTTTCGCAACTGACGCCCAAACCACCAGGCCACTGGAGCGGTTGAAAATCAAGACATAAAGTTTCCTCACTGAGCTATTCCCACTTGATGAAGCTGGTACATTTTTAAGTTTTCAGTTTAGCATATTTATATGAAGGAACATATTCGTGAGCATATTATATTATAATATCACAGTTATTTCTCTTGTCCCAGTGCTGCTTTTTTATACTGAAAAGTATAAACTTTGCTTTAACCATGAAAATCATTTCATAAATAATGCATTTACAAGATGTAATACGTTTACTATCTTGGCAGGTATATATCGAGAACCACATTCAACATTCTATCTAATTTTGTAACACTGAATACAAAAAATAAAATAATATCACTTTAAACAGTAACTATCAAATACTTAAAGAATTTTATGAAACAAATGGTATTGCATAGAAGAAGTTAAAATCACTAACCACTAATACTTTTTTATATATTACACAAATGCAAAAATACATCTATCCTAAACCAGTTAATTGAGAAATATGTAAGTTATGAATTAATGCTTGGAGTAGATCCAAAGTAAAATAAATACTAATGACATAAACATCATAAAATATATTTTCTTCTGTCAGTGTTGTTGTATGATTATTTATGAAGGATGTACTCCAATAGCGTAATAAAATATATCAGCTAGTACATGAATGAGGATCAGGACATTGCCAACCAAGTAATGAGTCCATATGCCGTAGGATAAAGGTAATTTAACATTATAAAGGACTTTGATATATAGTTTACATCTTTATAGAAATATAATACCGTGAAGAAAATAAAACATAAATTTCCGAGAAACATTTTTAAAATATAACTTTTCTTTTCACTAATATTAAAGTCGATGTTTTTTCTTGTTTTTTTTAAATATCCACTGTATATCAAAATGATCCGCGGATCTTATACCGGACGTAAATCTTGACTGAACTTCAAAGTGATAGTAGTACATGTTATGCTATGTTAATATCTGCTAGATTTTGAGACTGTTCAAATAAGAAATATTTAGATCAAATCGTGGTTGCATTTTTCATCACAGATTCACATTTATTTAATGCTTTATACAACATTAGCGTTGCACGTCATACTTGCTACTTCGTGGAATTGACCTTCTGAATTGAGTTTGACTCAGTTTTTATATTGGATTCACTATGTGCGCCCAGGTGACACGTTGAACAACTTTATTTGGATAATTATGTGACAACTAAGTTCAATATTACGTTATTCTCTGCAGGCTTGCCCTGTCTGAAGTAGGGATACTTTGATATGGTATATGCTTTGTATATATCAGTATCTTTCCTCGGTCTATCTATACATACATCCCTCTTTCCCAGGACATTGTTTGAACCATCTAGCAAATACTAACTTCAGCGGAGCAATATAATTTCACGGAGTACTATGCATAGTAATGAATCTTCATGGCACATAAGCATCTTTATGTTCTTGATATTTATAAATGTTAAAAAATATTGTACTACCGTTGCATGATATCGTGATTTGCTTCGTCATTTTTTATCACCAATTTCATCATTCTTTGTTGTTAACCCACACCCTTTTGAAGAAAATATATCAGTTTGAAAATACGCATGAAAAAAATTTCTATATTAGATGTGTTTGATTAATAATATTATTTCTTGAACATCTCCTCAATTTTAACATTTATTACCTATTCAACAGAGACATGTAAATAATATCAATGTATTTTATGTACCTGATGACACGTCATACGAACTGATCTTAGCTGACCCGTGTGGAGATTAAAACATGGACCATATTGATATTGGATGTGCTACCATAAGATCCGAGTCATGGTGGTTCAAACACGGACTTCGACCAAACTGATACTACAATTCACAAAAATTAAAATAAATGGAATTGACTTGATGAGACATTGACATACGTTACATACTTAGATGATATCACGTATATTTTTATAAAGCGTCTAAAGCAAAAGATTGGTTTCAGGTAGCTTATTGACTATGTGTCATACAAATATCATTGTGAGACAAAACTAGTTTGATATGTACCTTTGCACACGTTGTGCTACCTACGTCATCGTATATGCACTGTATACAGTATATGGATCCACTTCTCCCCCAAAGGAGCCACTACGCTGGCTGATATTATTCGAGTATATTATGTATATTATTTTATGGAGCCATTGTGAAGGCAATTACTTTTCACAACCTTTATCTCTGCGAAGATTGGTTTTTTGATATATTTCATTTCAGGTTGCTGATATTCATGGTTTCAGTACATGCATTGCCTGCATCATTGTCTGGAGAACAAACTTAATTTAATGACATACATTATAGAACGAAATAAACATATTACAAATCAGGTATTGAATAAACCACAGTGAATAAGGTGTTGACCCGCAGTCGTATTCCTGCTTCAATTTGTGTTTGTAGCTCTATGTATTAGCATGACAAGCATAAGTAAATTCAACACTAAAAAATAAATATCAGCAATACCAACATTAAATTCACACATTATGACAAATATTTCATAATATAGACTGTAATATCACATGGCACCAACATGTCATGAACATATGTAAGGCTGCATGTTTTGAGCAGAGACACATCAGATCCATACGCAAATATATTTCAGTTGATGACACAAAAACACTTGTGTGTTCATTAGATATGTCAAGATTGGACTATGCAAAACACAGATGTTCACATCATTCTTAGAGTGTCACGATCAGAGCACACCTCCCCGCTGTTCTGTACACAGCACTGGCAATCCATTCTATTAAAAACCAAACATAACATTTGTTCTCCGTGGTGCGAACTCCTGCAAAACTTACCTATCATGCTTCAAATATGTTTGCACACCAGCACAAATGTGTCATATACAGATGCTGTCGATAAAGTGTGTTTAACCTTAGTCAAATATATTGGACTAAACTTTAAGATAATATTCTTGCTTTGATTTGAGTCTAGTACGTTCATTTTGGATTAGGATATTCGTAAGGCTGATTCGCTTGAAGCTAAATTAAGTAACCTTTATATATATATATATATATATATATATATATATATATATATATATATATATATATATATATATATATATATATATATATATATATATATATATATATATATATGTGTGTGTGTGTGTGTGTGTGTGTGTGTGTGTGTATAACATTTCACCCATATGTCAGTAAACTTACTCTATTTGTTCTGACTTTAAACACAGGTTAAATCATGGGAAACAATTTATACTAAAGCTAAACTGGATTTTGATAAACTTAGCACAACAATTCTAGAATTGTACCGAACATAATCTGATAAGACCAATCTTCTGGAACGTCATATTGCAATGATCGAGACTGAAAGTAATGCTAGACTTTTGAACTAGCACTGCCTGTAGCGGATGTTATTATACCTCAGGAACATTAAATTATGATGACCTGGTCTTGAAGTACTACAAATATCATCGGCCAGCAAGTATTTAGGAAAATATGAAGAAAACGTTTCCAAATAGAATTATACATGTTAGCCATGAATAAATTTACTACCAATATTTAGACAACTGACGGTAACAGAAAATTAAAATGTCTTGAAAACTTTAAATATGGTCGAAACTGAAATGAATACAAAAACTTCGAAGCTAGCAACGGATTATCAAAGAATAAAATTATATTTCCTCAAATATAATAAAACATTAAGTAGATGTTTATCAAACTATACATATTTAAGATTTAAAGTGCAAAATTCACATATATATGCCTTATATATTAATGAATAAAGAATTGTCCTTAGATTGGCGAGGAGTGAAAATGTTAATTACAAGTTTAAAATATACCTCAAACGGAATTTGCAAATGTTTTAACAAACGTTAGAAATTATCAAATCTTTTCTACCAATTGTTAAAAGATACGTATTCAAAAAAAGGTTTAGCCCCAGGGTTCCTAACTAATGAAAACTCAACCTACATAATGAATATCTTACCTCTTCCAAGCAAAATATAAAAAAAGAGAGAATTTAAAAGAACGTATCTAATATAAACTTTTTATATTATGAAATAAGAAAACATACCTTTTTCTTACAGTTTAAACGTTTCTAGCCTGTACCTCAAATTAGAAAGGGAGATGATTATGGCGTTCCCATATTCAACAAGCTTGCTCATATACCAAAATAAATTTAAGATAAAGATATTTGCAAAGTTGACAACATTATGAAACCAGACTAATCTTCCAATCATCTATTATAGTGTTATTTTGCCATAAAAACACACTACATGTAGATGTTAAAATAATGTAGATAGATAGTATGACCTTGAAACTATTTATATTGTATTATGGTTTCTACAGTACTCATGGGGAAACAAGCACTTAGTATATAAAAAGTAGGTCAGAGGATAATTAATATCCAGGGTTTAGATTTTTCTTTGTTTGCGTTACAGGTTATTATTAGTTATGCTCCATGTAAATATATTGATACTACTTTTCTGACACAAGACCAATCTTTCGTCTTGACTTATTATCATGCAATTTGCGCGCTGTTTCCGAATCGGGTAATCCGTTTCACATTCGAAAACTGCTATAAAGTTAGACCTGTAATTAGGTAAACTAAAACAATTGAAATATGAATGCTGTTTTTTATTTCTCTAGCAATCATGATTGCATAGTTGGCTTCCTTTTTCCCTGATCAAGATCATGTTCTTCTCCATAAATTACATGTAATCCATATTTAATACTGATCGCGGAGAACTTGCTTGAACTATTGATTTACAGCGTATTGTCAACTATGGATACACGACTAAATTCACTGTATTGGTCAAACCTACTACAGTTTGACGTCATTCCTCTATAAGCTGACCTGATCTGACGATATGATTTGGACACGACTGGTCTATATTTCACCTGAAGCTTTAAAACATACTCAAAAATGTTTGGTGTAGACAATTGTGAGTTAAAAAGATGTGGATCATCTTTACCAAACACTACAGGGCTGTATGCGTTTATTCACGTTGAAGTGGTGGAATTCGACACGATTTAGAACGATAGCTCCTACCATAGCTGCATTGCGTACAGCAATCCTTAGAATACATTATACGATCTTGAATCGGAGTCCAGTGCAATTGCGGATATTTTCATCTGCACCCGTCATAGTGGGTAGTCTATATTTCTACTAAGTGTGTATCGTTTATACATTAAGTAAGACTTCCAAAAGTCTCAAGTAAAATATGGTTTCTGTGATGATGGTTTTGTACTCTTCAGCAATGTCTCTAATTCCATTTTAAATGTCGAAATTACATTGCACTGGTTGTCTGAAGACACATCTAGCTTTGTTTCATATAATCGTCACTGTGACACCGTTTAATGATCATATACCGCACAACAAAGAAACAATTTACTGTACATTACTAGAACACGCTGCTGATGATCTGAGATAATTAAATGTTTTGTATTATATGTACCGAGCAAAGCTAGACAACAAAATCGTAAACTGCATGTGATTACTGTCGGAACGTACTGTTTGTATTGTACTGGAAAATACATTCTCTAAAAGTGTCAGGACTATGTAAAAAGTTTTAGAACAAATAAAATTAGACCAAACCTTACAATGCAATATTCATTTAAGTTTGGTAACATGACTATATCACATAAAAGATTGTACTCTTAGACATCTTAAGCTCCTGAGAAACAAAATAAGGAAATTCTAAACAAATTGATGACAATCCAAAATTTACTGAATCAGCAGCAAAACAAAATAATGTTCAAGCGATTGAATTATTGTATTGGAGTATTTAATAATTTATGATTTGTCGCTTAAGAGTTGATACATGTAATTTTAATTTTCACGTAGGTTTGAACATAATCAATGAAGCAAAAATAGACGATTTACTTTTAGTCTCTTTAATTTCGCAAATTTCATGTGTCGTACTGACATTACAGCAAGGAAATACGCAGAAATCAATAGCTTGTCAGTTTTACTTTGCAGTGTAATATTCAGAAGGGTCTGTTATCTATAATAAATAGTAATTGATGTATATTGATCACGTATTTGTATAATGAAGAACATTTTTCCGTTACACTAAAATTCATAGGTTTAAAGGAATCAATAAGAAAGATATTTGATAAAAGCTACATTGTCGTTAAGCACATAATTGAACCCATTAACTGCGATCATCTTAAGCACGCTTATTTATATCAGACATTTCTAGCAAAGCCACTCAAATCAATGCCTGGTTAACAAATATTGTATCAAGTAGACGGTTCTATTAATTCTACAGAGATATACGTGATCCATGCAACTTTGATTATTTATTTTAACAACACGTGAATTGAATCGCCTATATGAACATTTCTTTGAATGTTATGTAGGTCATGCCAGAGCACGCTCGCCATCACCCCGTCTCTGATTTGAAATAATATACTGTTATATTATAAGCGTACTGCGGTAGAATCATGAACAAGATTTTGCAGGAAATTCTTTGGGCGTGTTAATCCAATCACTTCCACTGAAGCAAACTAAAATTACCTATGCAAATCAAATTTGCATATTTATATCTAGTATACTTGGTCAGTTTTAATGTGATTATACGTTTAGCCAGTGATTTCTCAGGTTTTATATTCAACGTGTTGAATTTCGTCATTAATGTTTTACGTTGAATGCTGGTGGTGTACGTAGATTCGCTAAAGGTTAAGTTAGCTGACCTGAATTTATTTACAGACCAAAGCATAAATGTGTTTAGTTTCATTTGGAATACAACTAAATACATATTTACTACATATATGTAGCATTTGTGTGTGTTCAGTGTCTTAATTCATTTCCTGCTCTTATCTGAAACATTGTTTCATGTACAATGTTATATATTCCTGTCTCTAACGGTTTCAGTAGGCGGCAAAACGGATGTAGAAAGGCAGTAATTATCAGTGAACAACATAATTGACTGACAGATAATATCAGTAATGCACTCCATCACGGCCAATCCTTTATTGTTACTTTAAACCGTTTGTACATAAGAGCTTTGAACTATATGTCAGTATATTCGTCAGTCCGAGCCGACTGATAAATACTTATTAATAGAAAAATTAAATTTAGCATACATGTTTATATAACAAAGACCTGATTAGATTAAGATACCATTAGGCAGTATTGTTTATTTTAATAATACATGTTTGATTTTGTAGCATAGATATTTGACAGCAAAAGAGCGGTAATCATTCCACAAATAAATGTACTGTGCGTTTAATGTATATCATTCGTTTCTGATAATGTGACTAGGTTGGAAATCATTTTACATGTCTGACGCATGATGCCCCAGTGTTAAAAATCATCATAATCTGTCACATTGCAGATATCATAGCGAAATGACTGAAAATGTCTTAACATTTACGTTAAAAATCTGAATCACACACTCACACATTTACATTAAAGACACGGCTTCGTAAACTAAATAGTAGTGTCAATAATAATGATCGATATGTTTATAGGAACTGTCTTAAATCATATGTTGCTTGTTTTGTCTGTTCAATATGAGTATGGACCATGTTCTGTCTAAGATGTGCTAAGAAAAAGCGAGTCCCTTTAACTATTAATTTAAACGTGTTGCGTTCTCTATTTGTTTCTCTCTCTCTCTGTCTCTCTCTCGCTCTCTCTCTCTCTCTCTCTCTTTCTCTCTCTCTGTCTGTCTGTCTGTCTGTCTGTCTGTCTCTCTCTCTCTCTCTCTCTCTCTCTCTCTCTCTCTCTCTCTCTCGTTCTCTCTCTGGTGCACACACGCACACTAATTGTTAGGGTAAATGTTGGAATTAATTAATGAAATAAATTCAGTATAATGCATCTATATCATTTAAACATGACTTAAACATCAGCGATATACAACATATTGTATTCGAGTACATTGCTTTATAAAGTCTATATAGTATGTCACTTGTAGTTATTTTCGTATCCGAAAGAAAACAAAAATAATTAGAAAAATATATATTCCTTCCATACAAAATCATAAAAGTTTTTGGGTAGTTTTGTATTTGTTGATGTGAAAAACTATTGCATTACATCAAATTACTGTTTGCACCAAAGATACTAAGATGACATAAAATCTCACTTTAAACGCTTATTTGGAGTTCTAAACTAGCAGACAATTTAAAGTTTAGTCCCATAACTTAATCATGAATATAGTAACATATTTAAGTTAATGAAAATATCGATTCCTTCATTCGATGTCTTGCTGCAATGAAAATGCGTTTGTCCAAACACCATTACAAATAACCTTTCGTAGTTAAATATTTAGAGAAGTTAAAAGTTATGCGAAACTCTACACGTAGTACCGATACTGAGCCCATAGTATTGTTATAGCCACAACGTGTTTTCTAATAAGACATTTGAAGATATATCTTCGCATTTTCATCTTGGTTTATTGGTAGTAGTAGTTAATACTGTTGCATTTGGTTTTAAAAAATCATTACGCCACCTAAAGGATTAATGCAAACTAAACAGCAAGAATGCTAAATATTATATAATTCCCTTTCTTTATTATATAATATTTATCTTTCTCCGCAGAGGTTTTCATGACGTTTCTAAGGCATTTCTGAAATATGGCAACTCCTAAAGAAGTTATTCTAGAAACATGATTTGAATAAACATTTACTGCTACCGAGTTGTTTTGCTCTTTTTCTTTGGAGGGGCAAAATTGGTAAATTTTCAATAAAGAACTTAAAGTTCTGCCAATAAGAACATTTTTACTACGTTGTTCACAGGCGTGAACACGTTCACTGCATAACGTGAACGTGCATATATAGGTATATGCATGTTCTTTTCAAATATTTATTTTAAATTTAATAAGGTATGTGAATAGCCTTATTACATTTACTAATACTAATAATGAAACCACATCTAATATTTGCTACGTTGCATCAACGGAAACAATTTTTAGCTGTTTACTGCACGTGTCTTCTAAAATAACCAAAGGTAATTTAATGTTAATTTGAATCTCAGGTTTAAATACATTTCTTGATGCTTTCATAGATTTCATGAAGCATCTAAGAGAGTAAGGGATTCTGAGCTTTTAGTGAATATTCAGTACCTTCACGACAGCATCAATTTAGCAGTGTTATGATAATATATACAAGAAGCAATATGTGTTTAGTAGTCATTAGTACAAATTTTAATAATTGATTGGCTGTCTGGAAAAGTCACTGCGAAGACGTTTTAAAGAGCATAAAACAGTTAATTACTATATGTTAATTGCCAGGTGAATAGTTTACTCTGATATTCTTGATACAAAATATTTTAACTTAAGAGAAACAAAATTATCCATTGCATAAAGAGATAATTTCCAGTAAGTGTGTATTTATAGATGCAGAAAAGTCTTTTTGCACTGTTTGGTATATACCTTTTGGATTATTTTGAATATAAAACAAAATAATCGTTATGTTAATAATGCAATATAACTATAGTACGTACTATCAATTGCAGCATATTCGAAATCAAAAATATACTACCCTGGATATAATGTAACTGTGAGCATTGATGCAGTTCAAACAAATAGAAACAACGAGTCGGAAATTAACTTTTGTGGTTCCACCAGTATGCAACATTTCACTTATGTGATGTTGTATGACACAAGTAACGGCCATGCGGACAACATAGGTGTTAGTAGAAACTACACTGGACGAATAACAAACATGAAAATGACCAATGGTAGTCTAAGTTTTATGCTTTTGAATGTTACTTTTACGGACAGTGGAAATTGTACCAACAGCAGAAATTCATGTGAGAAAGCAAAAAGCACCATTCTCGTTACACGTACGTATTATTTGAACCTTCCTTAATTAACAAGAGAAATTGTTTCACTAAGTCACGTTTTCGCATAAACACATTGCGTGTACGAAATGCTCTGAAATTTGTTTCGATATATACAGTCCCGATTTCTCGATGTGCATCATACTAATTTTACTTTAGCATAAGCCCATATTAATTTCTCGTTTTTGCGCTATGATAACATCATACTTCTGACATCTAAGGTTGTACATATTTTGAGTGGAGATTTTCATTATCAGAATATTCATTGCTAACTCGGTTTTACGTTATGACAATATAATTTCAAATGCAAAGCTTGACCTAAAAGGTATACTGAATACTATCACTCATGACCTCCTGGCGAATAGTGGGATTTCATACGTCTGTGCGTCACGGCACTTTGGGTGGAAACTTGCTAATGCTAGGGGAAGTGTTTGTCTATGTGATAAACATTCCCGAGGGAAGGATGCTATAAAAAGAAAACGCCATTACGGTGGTATTTTTGTCGATAAACTGTCAAAATCTAATTATACATAATATATGTAATATGTGTCCATTGCAATCCCAGTGTTAATGTTGAGCTTATGATGATGGGTTAGGCTTGTTCGGGTTGGAGAAGGTCATAGAAACAAATAACGTATATTTGCCCTGTGAAACTCTACAAGTAGGTAAAATTTCATTTCGAAAATCATTAAGTTTAAAACAACGTCTTTCCTTAAAGCCTTTTATAATTGCATTTTGTCTTTTATATCAAAATGTGTCAGTTACTATAATGTGCTTAAATTCGAATATTTACAAATAATATAAATCTATTTTGTAACATTCCTATTTTTGGTCGCAGATTGACTATATACGTTGATGAAACAATACGTCTTTGGTCATAATTAACCAAATGGGATTAAATGATTGCAGAACGTTGGCTATTAATAATATGATACAAGAGAACTGTACCTATGTTATGGACGATAATCTCGGTCGTGTCAAAAATTGTGAATTCAAGGAAGCCACCCTTCGGCTTACATTTGTAAGCTAAACATGGCATAACAGGGACACGTACATTGACTGGGATGACAGCCTTAATCCACCCTATTTGATAAATATTCTCCATTGATTAATTTACAATCTCAGTCTTGTTATAGTTATATGAAAACAAATTTGGAAATTGTATATAAGTGTTGTTTTAAAATTATAATTAGAAATAGAGTTTTGTACATATTGCCCAAACTTTATTCCATTTCGAAATGTAAATTAAGCCTTTTTCAATTTTGAAGTGGTGCCTGCTTGATATTCAGGCAGATATTTTTTATATATGTTGTCCACTCGTGCTCATATTTATGATTCTGATATTGATCACGTCTCGACGAAACTGACGCAAACCTACGACAGATTCGTAACCCTAGAAGGCAACACAAATTTAAGTATATTCTTTATATCCCTTAATTATAATATTAGTAATCATACTATCCGTCTCTGTCTATCTCACTCTCTCATAACAACATTAATTTGTTTACTATAACTAATATACTTTACATTTCCATCAATATCAATGTTATCACATGTCCGATTATAAGTACTCGCATCATGATCTTCTCAAACCTCCTATTATTTACGGCTTAAGAATCGTCTTATTATTATACTGTGAATGGTGTTTCACTCACCTTATTTTAATCATCAATCGTAAGCATGATGGAAAGATATTCTACTTGCACTTTTTCAGAAGTATTATGTCCTGCTGTTCACTAATGATTCGCGTTATAGGTTGCAGATGGAATATGGGCTAGACAGGGTCTATTTACGGGCAAATATTACACATAATTTAAAAGGTTTCCTACTGCGTTATGTGCCAATGTATACGTAACTAAACATGATACTCGCATCTTGACATTAAATGTTATATAATATAAGTGCAAGTAGATCACGTTTAGATGAAGAACATTAAGCTAACAAACAATTGAAAACAAATAATTAAACGTATCTAAAGAACCAAATGAAATTCATCAGATATAAGGTGATCATGTATGAAGCCTACTGTATTAAACTATTGAATTTATTTTAATTTAGAAAGGAGCGAACTATCAAGCACAGAACGTCCACATGGATATTTCTACTCATAATTTGTAACTAATACAGCAAGATTTGATAAGGAAAATGGTATGTATCGAAAAACAAATACAAATTAAGAGATTTCAATTAGTTTTCTCGGTTAATTTCGAATACTTAAATATATACATGGCTCATTATGTCGAGCGATAACAGCATTACTATTTTCGTTACTTCAAATGTTGCAAAGTATATTCTCACCCGAAGACACCATGTGCTTGTATTATTTATCGAGGAGTAAAATAAATATATATCCTATCTACTAATAACACTACTATATGATCTTTACTAATCAGATACTTGGTAATTTGCACGATACATCTGTTTAAATAATATGTGAGAACGAATATGATGATTTTCAATTGTAAACAAATGTGCCGTATGAAATAAACATAAATGAATTACAAAATTGTAGTACTCGCAAGTCAACGTTAAGAAAAAAAAATATGAAACTCTTGTATCTAATATGTAACGCAACATTGTCAAAATCTCGTATAAAATAGTTTCATGTTGCTTAGCTTTAGATATAGAAAGGCATAAATAATCAAATTTCGATTTAATTTATATTGTATCCAAAACAATAACTGTTATTGTTTCCATATAAATTCTCTTCGTGATAGATTATACTGAAGATAACTTACATAGTCATCAGCAATTATAGATATTGTACTCTTCTCGACGAAACGAAAGCGTAATACTCCTTGTGTAGCACATTTGTGCAATGTATACAACCAATTCTGTTTCACACAATAACTCTATAACTTGCCTTATTTCCTCAAAGTGGATCAAGGGCAGATTCTGGAAAAGTATTTTTATAATTAATTTGTTGGATTGATATAGGTAGGGAGTTTTAAAGTTTAACATTGCGATGTTAAAATAAACTATGTTGACTTTTTGTGAAAACAAATGTTTCCGATGGCATATGAAGAAGGAAATGGTGTTGAATTGATACAGTATCGTTTACATTCACTTACAGAAGTATGTCACAGGTTATTGTTCGCTGCCGCTGGATTTGCGTGACTGTTCCATTTACTTTCGCCATTACTTTGTTAATACTGTGGAGAAGATGTTCTTTCCGATTCAACTGCATGAAACCAGGTGAGTGATTTCATCAGTACATATTTTACCAGCCATCGACTTAATTCGATTGATTCGAACAAGGTAGACATCCGTATTTAAACAGGATCACATTCGCGCAAAGAGAGACACATGTCTGTCTCAGACTTTAGTCGAGTTTATAATATTTTAACTATTATCTATATCTTGACAGCAAATTGAATCTGTCTATCTATCTATATCTATCTATCTATCTAAATATCTATCTATCTATCTATCTATCTATCTATCTATCTATCTATCTATCTATCTATCTATCTATCTATCTATCTATCTATCTATCTATCTATCTATCTATCTATATACACATACCATTTCTAAATAAATAATGCCCATATACCCTTGAAATTGAAGACCCAATACAATACCTTTATGTATCACTATAGATGACTGAATATAACACCTGTTTGTATTCATCGTTTGTATAGCCATAGTAGAAGAGACAACTACCGAAGAGCCCACTTAAAATATGTCTACTAGAATATGTTTATTGGAAAATGACTGATGCCCTCCCTTCGACGTCTATGTAAGGAACAATTAAATTTGGAAAATCTTATTTTCATTTGGTTGGTTGGCATTTGCTACACGCATCAACATTTATAGAAGGAAAAAGAATCGCTATACTTGGAAACCTCGGTTGGGCGAGAGTAAAATCGACACTTCAAGTCGTTTTGTGATACGAACGTTTTGCCAGTTCAACTATTGCCTTCATGATTTATCAGTTTGTAAATTGTTAGGGAAATCCTGTAAGATTGTTAGACCCCTTAGCTGAAGCCTCCTTACATAATTCAAACGCGTTCTAGTAGTAAAGCAGTAGACTTTGTACTCCGCTAGAATCCACGATCAATAAATTTAGATTCATAAATGTTGGTGTGGTAGCGTAATGTCGGACTATTTATTATTGTATAAACCTTGCAATGACTGAATCAGTTGTAGGACGATTTAAGTATATTTGTTCTATCACTTTGCCTTTTCTTCTATATCATAACTGCTGACCATAATCTGAATTTGTCTAGTGTTTCAGTGAGTCATATTATATCACTATTGATTCTTGCTACGTTTGGAGTCCAAATTTACGCTTAAAAATAATTAATATTAGCATCTTTGTATACTCTTATTTCATAATTAGAAGGTATGAATAATAATTAATACATACCCACATTGATAAATCATGTAGATTGCTGTCAACATTCTTTGATCGATATTACCTCAGACCAAGCCTTAAAGATGGGACCGATTTCCAGAAATACTACCAAACGTGATGCAGCTGATGAAAGGGAATATGAAGAGCCTCGCAGCATTACGACTATTCTAAGCAAATATTTAGAATCTATTGGTAAATACCTCTGTCTGAATATATGTCTGTTGTTTCTATTCACTATCGCTGTCTTTCTCTGTCTCTCTATATGTCTCTGTCTCTATCCTAGAAAAGTAATTTGAATCATACGTGCTAGAATCTATAGGGATAATAAATCATGTAAAGATGCATTATGCAATGCGAACCTAGTCATATGTAAATATATTCATAAATTTCTGGACACGGAAGATATAATGTAGCTTAAATACTGCCAATTTACATTTCTCTTTGAAAACAAACAATTCAAACAGTCCATTGAAAATGCACCATGAAATACCGATCATTTTGTTTACCACATTTTATGTTATACTTTTAGTAGCATACCTTTCTTATTATGGTTAAGATTTGTTTCGATGTCATGTGTAAAGTTCCAGCTAGAAACGTATCATTAGGTAATAGTGATTTTAGGAAATGCTAATTGGGGTTGGAGTATCCAGTATAAGACTCTGAAATCTTGTTTATCTATACATTTTAAAACTCGTTCGTTAGTTTTAATTTTATATGAGCTATTGATAGTCAAGTATTCGAGGTATAAATGCATATTTTAGAAATGTTAATACATTTTTGGCTATCTTGATTATGTCCGTTACTTTATGTACATCCTTAGTGATAAAGAGTTCTCGTGACAGAATTACCTTCTAAACAAATCTGATCTGCTGGAATGTCTTTAGCATTACTTTGAATGTTGTGTTACTGTTGTTTAATCATTCCAGGGTAAGTATATCACATAATGTAAAAATCATCACTGTCTCTAACCTACCAACAGAGTACACTAGCATGTTAACTTTCATCATATTGTATTTGTCATATATCTGTTGGTTACTTATTTTTTCTTATTTTATTGCCATTTGTTATCTTTTTAAAAAAGTTTACGTTAGTTCGCCATTATGTATTATAGTTAAAGTCGCTTTTCCGTTGCATGAAATAGGATTTTTTTTTGTTAAAGATTTTGTATCATGAGGTGCGATCTTTTATTTTTAATTCAAGTTGTAAACATTTTGCATATTTTACAAACTTTATTTGTAGTAAAATGTATTGTACTTCTCTCGTCTCCATTGTATATTTAAGATATCTTGATTTATGTGCACGGTTTGTTAGATTTGTATTAATTATAATTATATGCTATACATAATTGTATTTTGGACGTGACTTTGTTCAAAATAAACTTCATATTCTACCACAACATAGAAAATTTACCATGACATGTTTGTCTCTTTGCTTTCTACAGTTCATGTAATATTTTTAGTATGTTACGTATATTTGATATAAATTATTTATTTTTAATTGTCAGATCCAAATTTGTCATTTTGGGTTTTAAAAGTCATTAATTGGGAAATTATTCTAGAAAAATCTCTATGACCATACTTTATCTGTTAACATATTTTTGACCTTGGCTTGTTGACCTATTTTCTGACCCTGCTTCAGACAGTGTCAACAAGCTTCTAAAACGATTGGCTAAAATTAGGGACATCTTTTTATTTTTAGTTCTTGGTGGTACGAAGTGATTTATTTTCTTATCTAGATCTTTCCTTGAGTACGTGATTTAGTGAAGGTAGCCTTTTTCTATGACCTTCTGTGCACTTCCATAAAATCACGTGATCCCTTTTTTACGTAAAAAACAGGTATATAAATTATTGTTTGGGATATACAAATTCAGTATATGTTGGGCTTTTATATTATTAAGTTGTTTTCTGTTTGAGTTATAATATTAATTACCTTGTCCTGGAAATTGTGTCATTTCGTTGTAGCAAGAGGAATTATTCCATTTATCCAGAAAAGGACATGTGTTCATGATTTTCATTTGGATTATTTTAAAACAAGAACTGCATCACGTGACATCGTTGGCCATTTTAGATTACATTGTCAAGATTCGAGCCTAGAACTATTAGAACATTTATTTATCAGGACTCTTGCAATTCCATTAGTGGATTATTTTTGTAAATTTTATATTGGATTAATGTTGGATTTGATTCTCTAAAACCGTAAGTTTATTTATTTTATGAAAAATATTTGTACTTAATAAATTCATTGTTAAAGGTTTACAAGCTTGTTAGTTTTCACTCCTTCTGTGTTGCTGCTTATTCGAGCCTAAGCCCGTAACAAGTAGCACACCTTTTAGTTATAAGAATTGTATCTTGTAAGCATGTGAAAAATTCCAAAAGGAACGTACCTGTAGGCAATTGTGATTTTTAAGAAAATATTAATTGTGGTTTGGGTTCCATTAGAGGACTTTATAATCTTGTTTATCTAGAAAATATTCATATGTAAATTAAGGTCTGAGCAGAATCAGTTTGAACTGAAGTCGATATAATTGTGCGACATGTTTAAATCGAATTGCTTTTTTTAAAAACATATATGTGCAAGAATTCCTTGACAAGACTTAAATGTCTAAATATTGTTAACTAAATTCGCAGTATTTAAGCTACAATTACAATTTATCTCACATGCTTTGATGTCATTGATAACGCCCGTACTGAAGGATGATAATCACATGACGATTTGCATCTTATTTTATTACATTCAAATTGTAAAACATTTTGCATATTTGAATTATTGTATTTGTAGTGAAAATTTATTGTACTTCTCTCTCCATTGTTTGATGTTTAAGTTTCAGTTCCTTATTTAAATTACAATGTCATCTACTGTTTGGATAATTTCTTTTTTTGTATTATATCCAGACATGGAAGTAATTCGTTGTTGTGTAAATGTTTTGTACTGTGTCTCATCGCTTTTTGTAATTATAAAGAACACTCTAAAAACAAGCTTGAAAGAGTAATTGATTCTTGGTGTTATATAAATACATAAATAAATGCTTTTTATTCATCAATTATCTTGGAAATTGCAATGGCATTAAGATTAAGTACTTGTTGATGAATAAAAAGCAGTGATATATTTTACAGGGATAAAAATAATTTTATTTTACTTAAATTATTTTATTTTACTGATTTTTTTTATTTTTCACTGATTTTTCACTGATTTTGTTGATTTTTCACTGATTTTTCACTGATTTTGATGATTTTTCACTGATTTTTCACTGATTGTTAGTCATTTTTACAATACAAAATCGGGTAAAGTAGTCAAAAATACATAAGATTTTCCATAGGAAAAAGCTGTTACGGATTATTTTTATGATATTTCTTGAAATATTTCTGATTTTCGATGATTTTTAACTGATTTTTGGTGATTTTCACTGATTTTTGGTGATTTTCACTGATTTTTCTCTGATTTTATAAAAATAAAAATCGGGTAAAGTAGTCAAAAATACATGGGATTTTCCATAGGAAAAAGCTGTTACGGATATTTATTAATATTGTAAGATATCTCGGTGGTGCCATTGACATCTTATCGATAATTATCAATAATTGTTGAAAATATCATGGGAATATTATTGGAATTTCGAGACATCTCGGTGGTGCCATTGACATCTTATCGACAATTATCAATAATTGTTGAAAATATCATGGGAATATCATGGGAATATTATTGAAAATTATTGAAAATTATTGGAATTTTTTTTTTGGAATTTTTTAAAATTTATATCAAATAATGTCGATAAGACCAAAAACGCTAACACCGCAGCAAATCGAAGAAATTATTAATTTGCGAGGTTTTGATACTATTTCAAATATCACTAAAAAAATACCATATTGGAGTTTCTAGATTGTATTCGATTTGGGGTGGACAAAACCGGTAATATAAAACCAAATATAATATTTTAAACCGAATCGTTGAACACGTTACACAAGATCATATAATTGTATCTGATGATAAAAAAAAAACCGTTGAAACAACAATTGCAGTTGGATTTCAATAATAAACAGTCACAGTCACAATCGCAGTCGGAGTTACAATCGCAGTTGGAGTCGCAACGGCAACAATATGAAAAAAAATTTGTCATTGCGAGATACCACCATTGATAAATTAAATTCACAAAACAAAGAACTAAAAAAAAAATTAGACAACGTTTGCAGAATAAATAATGATCTTGAAAAGGAAAATCGAATATTTTCAAATGAAAATCAAGTATTGTTATCACAGTTAAATGATCAAAATAGAATTATCGGTGGCGGACAACAACAGCAACAACAGCTGATTAACGATCTTGAACAACAACGACAACAAAAAAGTTTATTGGTGGAACAAAATAGTTTGTTAACGGATTAACAAAATCAAATGAAACAGCAGCAGGAAAAAGAACGTGATGAGATACAGTTATTAAAAAACCAATGTCCGGAAAAAAGATTACTTGATTGGTCGGCTTGAAGAGGAATCTTCCGAGAAAATAATTATAATAGAACAACTCAACAAAGATAAAACTGCAATAAAAGCATCTCTGAAACCATATAAGGATGAAGCTAAATACTACTGCGAACTATATGAGATGGCTAGGAAAAATTCAATTTCCGACAACAACAACATTTTAAATCTTCAATCGTGGTAAGTGTTTCAATGATTGGTTCAATGATTGGTTCAATGATTGGTTTATGTATTTCCAATGATTGGTTTATTTATTTATTCCCAATGATTGGTTTATTTATTTATTCCCAATGAGTTTATTTATTTATTCCCAATGATTGGTTTATTTATTTATTCCTTCTTCGGCGAAGCATAATCCAATACGATCCATCTCTGTTAAAAATTCTTCATCGGGGATTTCCGGATTTGCCAACATTGTCATAATCTTCTTTTTTTGCAACCTACGTCGTACAATAATAGCAGGGCTATTAATGTTAATCGCGTTAAATTTAAATTTACCACCATCAGGTATTTTTTGGTTTGCACGGTATTTATCACCGTTAAATTTAATTTTTATCGTAGATGAACAAATTTGTTTTCTATTCTTGATCAATGTTTCGAACTGTTCCGGGTAATATTTGATATATGGCATTATAATTAAACTATATTTTTAATATAATTGAAATCTTTGAAATCTATATGTGATATGTGATATGTGATACGTGATACATGAAGGTGAAAGTGAAGGTGAAGGTGAAAGGAAAAAAAAATATTTCATATTCAATATGACAAATTTATCGAAGATTTCCCAACATGTGAATCATGAACCACCATGAACCATCTAAGAATTTATTGCTACATCTTATACATCAATTTTATTTCTAATTATTCTTTGATTATTAACAAACTCTTGAACTGTTGGTGGATTTTTACGCTGATAATATTTATTCGTTCGTGTGTTATAATAACATAACAATGATCGGTATTTATCAACACCACATTTTTCTATTTCTACATCTTATACATCAATTTTATTTCTAATTATTTTTTTATTATTAACAAACTCTTGAACTGTTGGTGGATTTTTACACTGATAATATTTATTCGTTCGTGTGTTATAATAACATAACAATGATCGGTATTTATCAACACCACATTTTACACATAAATTATATACACCTTTAACTCCTCGTTGACAAACGATACAAGGTTGTGGACCAGTATTATTATTTTTCCGGATCGCAAATTGATGAACACCGCAATAATCACTGGTGCAACTTTTCCCGCAAGTTCTAATAGATCCAACTGGAAGCCATTTGCATCTATAAGTTCCTTTATGAAAGGGCATTGTATATATTTAACTAGAATTAAATCTAAATTAAAATTTAAATTATTTTGCTTTTAAACATATACTTGATCTTAATTAAACATATATATTATATAATAAAATAATATGGCACGACGTAATCGCCACAACATTGTCAAAGAATTGTTGCGAAAATATTTTGAACAAACTGGACAAACCTTTAAGTATCCAAAGTCAAATAAAGATTTAGAAAAGTTAAAATTGTTTTTGGAGCATGAAAAGATTGTTGCTGTACCACATATTACTCCACGCCAATATAAGGTATTGTTGACTAGGTCGGCAATACATGATCAAGATCGCACTTACACATGGGAACCCAATGACATTGTTAGTGTTGCTATGCCTGAGTTAATCAAAATGATAATCAATGTTAGCCCAAGTGTGAAAATAATTATCACCGCGGTTGTAAAATTTACATCTGCGATACCACCAAACAAGGAAATCACCGTTGATTTAATTCAACCAGCACGTGTAGTTCTCGCCGGCGACAACATAGATAAAACCGCGAAATCAATCACGGGAAAATACATCGATGATGTTGATGAATATACTGGAGTTGGTTCTGGATGGGTGATTAACAAACTAGAACTAATCAAGTTTGATATATTTAAATATGATCCGCTACGTGTTGGATCTTTTGTTGAACTTCCACAACCGATAAAAGATTCACAATGTTGTATAAATGTAAAATCCGACGATGACAAATGTTTAATCTGGAGTGTACTAGCTGCGTTACATCCCGCTGAAAAAGACCCCAACCGGGTTGGGAAATATTTACCGTGTCTCAACGAGATCAACGTTGCTGGTTTAAAGTTTCCTGTGAAGATTACACAGATTGATATGTTCGTCGACAACAACAAATCGTTGTTACGCGGTGGACTAAATATATTTGGATTCGACAACAACAATACATTATTTCCTAGAAAACTATCGAAAACACCAGATAACACCACTATAAATTTATTATTGTGGAAAAATCACTTCGTGTACTTGAAAAACTTTAACGGGCTCGCACGCAAACAATTTTCGAAACATCGTGGGGAACATCATTTTTGCGTAAAGTGTTTGGCTGGTTTCATCAACGTTGATGACCTAATTATTCATCAGCGAAATTGTATTTCTGAACAGCGAACATCATATCCATCCACCAACAACAATATTTTAAAATTTAACAACCACAGAAACAAGTTGTTGATACCGGTGATAATCACGTATGATTTTGAGGCAATGTTAGTGCATGCACAACACGATCATATATCCCCGAGTAGAACAACAACGGTGATTCAACGACATGTTCCTGTATCAGTCGCATATAAAATTAACAGCGTTGATCCGCGATATGATAAACCTGTTAAATTATACCGTCGTAACAGCGATTCTGATGAAGATCCCGCTGTCTGGTTATTAAGAAATTTATTATCTGACGCGGATAATATTTTAATGAAAAAATCCCCTTATGAGTTATCGTCGGACGAGTTATCGCTGGATGAGTTATCGCCGGATGAATTATCTGAGTACGTGTGTTCAACTAAATGCTTTGTATGTGATGATGAGTTGCACAACGATAAAGTGATGTCGCGTTGTAATATTACAGGAGTTTACGGCGGTGCAGCTCACGAATTCTGCGCTAAAAAACATCAGCAAACTTTTATTCCTGTAATCGCGCATATGATAGCCATTTTGTTATTACAGCGTTAGCTGATCCTGAAATACAGCGATTAATTGGAAAACACACCATTGATGGTATTCCAACTAATTCAGAGAAATTTATGTCGCTGACGATCCGATAACGACTAAAATTCATTGATAGCCAACAGTTTATGAACTCAACGTTGGACCAGTTAGCGAAAAATTGTTCAACATTTCCCAAAATGGATAAACACTACGGTGATAAATCAACAATGATACGCGCCAAAGGAATATTTCCATATGAGTATATAACAGATTATTCACGTTTGTGCGAAACAAAATTACCCTCACATGATAAATTTTATTCTACGTTGTCACGTGAAAATATTTCCAACAATGACTATAAACGAACGCTAAAAACATTTACCGCGCTTAAATGCAACACAATCGGAGATTATTTCGATGAATATTTAATCCAAGATGTGTTATTGTTGTCGGATATTATTACCGAGTTCAGGAATAGTTCTATGAGCGCGTACAAGTTAGATCCGTGTTGGTATGTTTCATCACCTGGATTAGCCTGGGATGCAATGCTGAAGATGACTAAAATTGAACTCGAATTAATTACTAACCCGGACAAATATCAGTTTATCGAAAACTCAATCAGAGGTGGTATTAGTGTTATCACGAAAAGAAAATCTATCGCGAATAATAAATACAAACTTGATTTTTCATAGAGTGATCCAGTGTCGTATTTGATTTACCTCCACTCGAACAATTTATATGGGTGGGCGATGAGCGAGTATATGCCATATAGATGTGCAAATTGGGTCACCGAACAACGGTTCAATTCTGTAACTGGAAACTGCACAGTAGATTTATCAAAATCAAATTTTTCGTACTTCGTTGAATGTGATGTGGAATACCCTGATAATCTTCACGACCACCATAACGACTATCCATTTCTACCTGAAAAAATGTCTCTGCCGGATCAGTTACTATCACCGGAACAATTACTACATCGTGAAAAAGTAAATGGGGTCGCCGTTAAAAAACTAGTCCCGAATTTATCATCGAAACGAAATTATATATGTCATTATCGAACGCTTCATCAAGCTGTCAAAGCTGGATTAAAAGTTACTAAAGTTCACCGCGCGCTAAAGTTTTATCAATCGAGTTGGCTCGCCGAGTACATCAAATACAACACTGATATGCGAGCAGCGGCGACAAATGATTTTCAAAAAGAATTTTATAAATTAATGAACAATAGCGTTTTTGGTAAAACCATTGAAAATGTCAGAAATAGGTGTAATATAGAACTCGTAAATGAAAACTAAAAAATGTTCTCAAAATTAGTTTCACCGAATAACTTCAACGGAAGGATCTTTATCAAAGACGATCTTGTTTTCGTGAAGAAATTAAAAACAAATATTGTACTAGCTAAACCAATGTATGTTGGTGCCTCAGTGTTAGATATCTCAAAAACGTTAATGTATGATTTTCATTATGGTTTTATTAAACAAGTATATCCGAATGCGCGATTATGTTTCTCAGATACGGACTCGTTGTTGTATGAAATTCCTGGTAGCTATTGCAATAATGATTTATATGAGAATATTTTTCAACACCGAGCATTATTTGACCTGTCAGATGTTGTTGGCGTATACAACGATAACACCAATACAAAAATAATTGGAAAGTTTAAAGATGAATTATGTTTTAACCCGATTAAAGAATTTATTGGACTACGTCCTAAAATGTACTCGGTGTTAGCCGCAGACCCTAAGCGTAACATGATCAAATCTAAATGGGTTAAGAAACTAGTTGTCAAAAAAACCTTTAATCATAGCCTGTATGAGGCTGTTCACGCTTGTGATATCACAAAACACACCGCATCAATGACTGTATTTCAATCTAAACATCATCAACTATCTACGGTAACGATAAATAAATCCGGATTAATCAATTTCGATGCTAAGCGATATTGCGCCGACAACATAAATACTTTTGCGATTGGTCACTGTTGTTTGACTTCCTTATTAGCGCAGAGTAATCCATGCATTCACATTACAAAATAAAAAGCCTTCGATGGAATATTTTATATTTCATTGATGAATTTTTAACTTAAACTGTTATTTTTCATATCTTCCATATTTCATTGATGAAGTTTTAACTTAACATAGAGACCTTATTACTCAAAATATAAGCTTCCTGATGGAGTGCGTTCACTTTACAAATGAAAAATTATTTTATTGATAAAGTTTTAACTTAAACCGTTATTTTTTAATAAAAAAACCTTCGATGGAGTGAGTTCACTTTTATAAAAATGAAAAATTATTTTGTTAATAACCGTTATTTTTTAATAAAAAACCTTCTATGGATATTTTTATATCTTTATGTTGTATGAAATTTTAACTTAAACCTTATTTTCATTAAAACTAGTATTTTTTAAAAATATTAAATATAATTCTAAAATGGATAACTAAGGGTTGGTTTTAATGGAAATTAACATAGAGACCTTATTACTCCAAAATAACAACTTCCTGATGGAGTGCGTTCATAACCTCATTTTACCCTTCTTCTGTCTGTACTGATGTACCAAAGGGTCTAATAAGTGATAGCAGAATGATTGGTAGAATCCTTGATGCATTTAAAGAATCTCACTGTTGGTCAACAATTTGAATTGATGGTAGTGTTGATGCTACCAGGTAGGCCGAAAGAGCAGCAGTGATGATCTCACATCTTGACAAGAAAAAGTATTATTTTAGAATGAAATTCATTATCCGCTCAGAAACGTGGGATTGGATTATACGCGACAAATTTGAACCGATCCTGAAAAAAGAGAACTACCACTGTGAGTCAATATTCCAAACAAGGAATTCTGACTGGGATTGACAAACCGTATTTCGAGAGACCCTTACCTGTAACCGCGGTTGTTTATGGGATCTATCCGATAAATGATAAACCGAATATAGAAAAATTAAAACCAATGAAATATTCGCCGTTAAATTGTCTAGCAGAACAAATAATAGAGCATTTTACAAATGCGTTGATGATGAAAATATTTCCTGAACACTCAGAGTTGCGACAGATTCATTTGACATCAATGTGGAATATAAAGAGGCATTGAATCATTGTACAACCACTGTACCACTGGTAATCAGTGGAGTTCATGGAGAAATAAGGAAGAAAAGCTTCACGAATATTGTGAACCAGATGATGTTACGAAGAAAGATGAGTATTATTGTAATCATATATCAGAATCGTCAAATAAACCGTCTGTGTACGATCCAATATCAAGACATAACACATTTTCTAAAGCTGGCCAGGAGGTTGTGTTAAAATGACTAGTGTTATTCAAATATTTTGAAACGATTCGGATACGATTGTGTTGACACCAACACATACACTAGCCAGGGAAAAGAAAAACCGAGGAATTTATTATTGTTGGAGCGGTGATGCGAGAACCTCTGCAATAATGGAAGAGAAATGTATCTCTATGATTATTTTAGGGATGAAATATGTACAGTATCGTTGAAAACATTAAAAAGGTTTCCTGATTGGCTATTATTTAAGAAAAATGATGAAATAATGTGTGGAGATCCGGGTCAATCACCACTATATAACGGATAATCTCCACAAGATTGGTTAAAAAGATCCGTGGGCTATTACAAAAAATAAATATTGATCATAGAGCGCTTGATAAAGAATTAAAATCATTTAAAAATCAATAAGATTGCAATGAAATAAAATTCAATGTATGGTAACACGTACAATAATTACCGCGACTTTCATGGTTGAGTTTTTTGGAAGTGTTGAGACCAAATGATTTAATAATAGCAGGTTGAAAAATAACCAGAGATATACTTTAAATTAAATTAAATTATTTAACATACAACAGGAAAAATATCCAACGATGCCGTTATGTTCCGGACCAAGTGATACACGACGACAAAATATCGACGTTGATATTCCAGGAAAATGTTTCAAGGAAAATTTAGTACTAAATTATACACAAGAAAACACTACATTGATGTGTCTCGAATATAATATACGCAAAGGTGCTAGTTAAGCTGATGTGGCCGTACATGTGCATATGGAATTACTTGCGAGTGTTCACGTATAAATTGTCGTTGAGGAGCAGTTGAATCTAATCTATATTTTAAGGGCCTACCGTTGATGTAACTAAGGAAGAAATTTTATATATAGTAGCAGTATAAATAGGATCAGTCGCTCTTTTGTTTACCACCTTCAATTTCACCGCGTTCATATATTATATATAACAATGACATTACCAAGTATTTGTTGTTTCGAAAAATCACTTCGTTGTATTGATATATTTATATTTTTTTGTGATTGCAATAATAGGTTTCATGGAAATTGCTTGAGTTGTTTCATTATTTAATGTTGATTTCGTATCGCGAATAAATTCTTTCGCGTATTGATATCCCAATAACCGCTCAGCATGTGTTCGATGAAATCATTCAACATCTGCCTGATCACGATGAATCATAGTATGTCATCGTCATTTCTTTTACATCATGATGTTTCATTAATGATAATACTGTAACAAACAATTCTTTTCCAGGATCAACATGTAATAGATTTGGCGTTCGCAAGGGTCCCCCTTTATAAATTCGTTTAAATGCAGAAGCAACTTCTACTGATGTCTATGTAGTTAATGGTTCTGCTTCTTTGCATCTACCTGCAACGATTGATTAACTTCATTTTAAATGCTAACAAGAAAATGTTCGTATTTAATTTTTAAGAGGTGGTGGATAAATCTGTGATATTACCTGTCGGGATAACCCATTTGCTGCAGTGGCGCGTGTACCATTTGCTGTGACGGCTAATTTATTAATTTATTAACTGCTGTCTTACCCTTCCAGGATCACTTTGGTGAATATTAAATCGATTACATTATAATAATCAGATGAATAATTACTAACCCGTGAAATTCCGCTTCCAAATACAATCAATGTTACCTTTCATAATGGATTTATTAACCATGTAGCTAATCGAAAGTTTTCTTTTTTTAAAGAATTTAACATACAAATCAGTTTTACTTCTGCGATATGTCTCTGTTGTATATCATTACTTGTATACACTAAAACATGAACATGATAAGCTTGGACAATCGCATCTATCGGATTATCACCAGGTTTTTGCTGATCTAGATCATCAAGTCGAGTATAAAGTCGAATATCAAGTCGAGTTCCAGGACCGCAGTAATTATATCCTGAAATATTATTTTTTCCTGGATATTTAGCACATGGAGTCTCTGGTATGTTTTAAAACAATTTCACCTACTTTTTTAAGTAGATGTGTCAACTGTGGTAAATCTAAATTTGTACGACAACGTGTCCATTAATCAGTTAACGCTGGTCTGTTATTACTCCTTATGATCGTTGTTAGATCATATGTTGGGATACTCGTCTTGCATTTCACACAATATATATAGATAATGTATATTATATATATATATATATATATATATATATATATATATATATATATATATATATATATATATATATATATATTGTATTGATGTAATTGGTTTTTCAGCGACAAAATTATGAGAACCTGTCAAACGTCATCCAGCGATACGAAATTATATCAGAATGATTATCATATGTCCATCTTTTTAGCGGAAAGACGCAATTGGTACTAAATCTAATAATGAGATGGCTCAAATGGGATAAACAATATTTAATTGCACCATCAATTGATTATCAGTTGTGTTACGAGTTCCTTAAAAATTTTAAAGACAACGTAAATTGTTGGATAAAGATAATGATGTTATGAATTTATCACTGATATTCATGATGCGCCGTCCATCGATTATATTGACGGAAGTATAAATAATATAGCAGTGTATAATGATGTAATGTTAGTTAAAGAGTCAATTCCAGCAAGATTGTTTTCCCGAGGAAAGCATACAAAATCTGAAGTGATTTAAGTAACTCAAAGACATACATAAATTCCAAACGTAATTAGAGACAACTATAATAGTCTTGCTTTGTTCAAGGGAGTTGATATACATACACTAATAAATACTCATCAAACTTGCTACAACTTAGATTACAATTATAATCATTTTATAATTGTTTTTAGTCATGCTCAATCAACCCACATCGTTGTATAACAATACATTTACATGACCCTAAATTGACAGATAGAATCAGTCTTCATAAATTGATTGGAGAAAAACCATTGCAGGATAAACTCTAAATACACCACCAATAAGATTCCAACGAAGAAACAATAAATACCATCATATATAGAAAACATCAACGACGAGAAATATAGTAATAAAATTAACTAACTAAATGGAGAACCTCTCATTAGTTAGAAATTTTAACTTCATGAATTGTTTTTTTTTTCTTCTCAGTCTTGTATGAAGCCTTCATTTATCATGCGGACCCTTTAAAAAGTGGGGGCTTCAGCCCTTCTGTTGCGACCTTTGTTACATTAACTGGTTTTTTAATAAAAAAACACATTGATTTAACATTGGAGTCAAATATGCTTTAGGTCAGGAGTAATTTTTTCACAAACTATGCTGAATGAATGGAATAACAGGACAACATTTATTGGTGATTTGAATATATTAATGTCGCTCTAAAAGCACCATAAACTCTTTTAACTGACGAAAATCAACATAAATTAATTATAATATTCAGAACATTTATGAAGATTCGATTGTAATGTCTAAAGCTAGGTCAAGGTAATAAAATCAAATCATCACAGACCAATACACTTTATTTGTACTGATTTCATTTCTCGTGTCAAAACTAAAGCCAAATTGTCAAGAATATAATAAAATGAAAATACTGCTCAGTATAATGCCATAGTACGTGTATTTTTATGCATAGATCACATTTGAAATCGTTTAGTTGCATTATACATTTTATCAAAAAATCAACAAATCTTGACATTATTTGCAGTAATGTGGCTGTCGATATAAGTCCTTTGTGATGATTATACACGGAGCAGATAAAACATATAACTAGTGTTATTGTGCCGTCCAAAGCAAAATTTTGCCGATTTAAGAGATTGATAGAAGTGTCAACCGTTACAGATATCCAACACCGTAGTTTTACATCTCATTTGATCGTATTAGTATTAATGCATCTATTTATAATGTCGCATTGGTTCTCCAAGAAAAATAATCGATTTTGTTGTTCAAGACAAAGTTGGATGCACATTTATTTTTGTGCTTAAGAAAAGCACATAAAACCGATTAACAGTTCAAAACTACGAATATATTTTCGCTGTTAAATTCTTGTCAATGTATCCGTATCCGTTTTATTATATTTCTTACTCCATTCACACATTAACATAAAACAGTAAGAAGAAAATATAATATTCTCGATTCCTATATTTATTGACTTATTTTATAAATGTTTTGTAATTGCTCATTTGTAGCTACACGTTTAAATTCCATCTCTCTATATATTAATCTACCCATTTTTCTTTCGCAGTCAGTGAGACAGTAATTATAGAAATTGATTTAGATTCACATGTAGATTAATGATCGTTTTGAGTAAGTGTATATAGTCTCTAGCCTAATCAGTGTCGTACGCCCTAATAAAAAGCAAAAAAAGAGAGTGAGTAAAGACATAAATGCAATCACATCTTCACAATATTGTGAATTGCATTCAAAATCGTTGTCATTAATTTTACCTCAAACCACGGTAATATGCTAGTTTCGTACTCCTTAAATTATCGTTGCTTCGGGAAACGCTGCATGATACGGATCTAATACATGTTGTTCATCTCGTAAATATATGATGCATATCGATTGTCTCACACGTGTCTGACGTGTGTCTTTCTTAATAATACCATGTGAATAATTATGTGTGGCGTATGTTTTTTTTCTGCCTAGCATTGCATATAACTGTTTTTTTCTGATGCTAAATAAGACCTTCACAAGACGGAGATTACTTGTATGCATAAACTGTATTAATGCTTTCATCATATAAGTAGCGACAATATATATTGAACACCTATTCACTGTTTGATATTTGCATAGTCTCATCAGACTGTAAAATCATGGGTAAATCAAAAACCGTACGCGTTTTCCTCATACTGCCTGGAATCGTTCATACATAAGGTAAGATAAAGTCAAATGATATTTCTAATATATCTTACACTACGAATGAGAAATGTATAGTAACATAAATAATGAAGCAAATAAACAAAAAGAATACCTACCTACATACCTACATACATACATATATACCTACATACATACATACATCCATACATACATACATACATACATACATACATACATACATACATACATACATACATACATACATACATACATACATACATACATACATACATACATACATACATACATACATACATACATACATACATACATACATACATACATACATACATACATACATACATACATACCTACATACATACATACATACCTACATACATACATACATACATATATACATACATACATACATACATACATACATACATACATACATACATACATACATACATACATACATACATACATACATACATACATACATACATACATACATACATATATACATACATACATACATACATACATACATACATACATACATACATACATACATACCTACCTACCTACCTACCTACCTACCTACCTACCTACCTACCTACCTACCTACCTACCTACCTACATACATACATACATACATACATACATACATACATACATACATACATACATACATACATACATACATACATACATACATACATACATACATACATACATACATACATACATACCTACATACATGCATGCATGCATGCATACATACATACATACATACATACATACATACATACATACATACATACATACATACATACATACATACATACATACATACATACATACATACATACATACATACATACATACATACATACATACATACATAAATACATACATGCAAACATACAAACATCTGACCAGTTCATTCTACCTGTCTGGATGATGTTTCAATGCCTGATGCTCCGCAAACTTTACCTGGTGTATATTGTTATGTTGTCAGTCTACTTTTGTCTCTGTCGACCTCTCCTTTTGTCACCTTGGACACTGCCATGCAGTACTGTTGTGGATAGACTTGGTTTTAGTGACGTGGATATACCATTTCAGCTTTTTTCTTTTAGACGATGGTGAGGTGGTAATCATATGGGCCTATTTTGTGTCTGGTGGTGTTACAAACTGCTTCATTTGTTATTTATCCATGTAAAAGATGTAATATATAGCTTTATAGCATCTCATTTAAAGTGCCTGGATTCTTCTTTGTAGTTCTTTCGTAAGGGTCGAGACCTCACATGAATACAAAACCATGGAGATGACTAGTGTTAGCAATAGTCTGATTTTAGTTTTCATACGGATATTCTTGAGTATTCGTGAGTTTCGGTTTGGTCACGGGTGGATTTCCAAAGAAATCTAATAGAGGTTTGTCAATATTGTCAATTATACTTCTTTGTAATTTAGAAAACTGATCGAATTTAGTTATATGGTCGTCGTATTCACCACGTAGTTTTTTTAATGGTTCTATATTTTTAATTCTATCCACAATATTTGAAATGGGAACATCTGGTTTAAGTTTACCTTGATCGGAAAATACCGCGATAGAATTTACCGTTACACCGTGTTGTTTAACTAAACTATCATCAAGGAAAACTTTGCTAGTTTTCAGTTTACCCTGACGATCTTGAAATACAACTATTTCATTGGGATCAACACTTACGAGGTTTAACATCTCGGATATTTAATCTTCAATTATTTTTTTTTACATCACAGGTTGCAGATATTTCTGGGGAGGTTTTTTTCAGGCTTGATAAAGGTCCCCCCGAATATCAATAATGTTATTTTATATAATTTCTCTCTAAAATAGCGATTACTCGTATATTCGTGTACAGTTTTATGTGGTGGTTTTCCCAATGATGAAATAGCGTTGAGTACATTGAATACTTCTATGCCGCATATTGGTGTGTCATTCATTTTCTGTCTTGGTATCGTAGAACACCAGATAGGAGTTTTTAAGCTGTTATATAACGCCTTAATTCTTTAGGCGGTGCTAATCCATACGAATCGAAATAAACAATTGCACGCGGATCAATTGCGTATGCAACCCAGTGAGTTCCACGTCCGGTGTTGTTATCGAGATTAATGATGCCTGTTTCAGTGTTGTTTTGTTGTTGTGTCAATTGATCTCTCATAAATGTTTTTTCGCTAGTGTTTTAGCAGCATCGAGTAAATCAAACTTTGACATGGGAACTATTGTGAGTAAACTGTTCCTCGTCTCAGGCCGTTTCCGCTCTACCATGAATACGGAGTTCCTTGTAATCGTAGACCCTTTTCTGATCGTTTCTTTCTTTTGTATCTCTGTCCGGTAGCTTTCTTTAGTGCCATCCCTGCCGCTGTACTAAGGGCTCCTAGAGCGGCAGACTTTGCTACCGCTGGGGCCATGGCCGCAATCAACGCTGGTAATGCAAATAAAAGTGGGAATACACCATCTGATTTAATCATGTTCTTAATTGCGGCCGCTGAGAGAGTGACATGAACACCATTTTTATCTTTGATTGCATCATTGAAGTGTTTTATCTCACGAGATGTCAATCACGGCTTATTCTGACCACCATACATTTGAATGTGTTTCAGCGATATCGTGGTTCCACATATTTTAGCTGATTCCGATTGCAATTTTTTAATTTGACCAGGAGTTAACGTAACACTAAAAATGACTATATGACATTTTATTTAAAACAGATTGAGATAATTGTTACATTACATATTTTCCACTGGTGGATCAATTATTCGTCAACCAACGCCTTCGAGTAGCAATGATTTGTCACTGAGAATGACAGAAACTGCTCTGTAACCACCAGCAGGAGGAGCGGTTTCACGAGCTCGAAAGTACATGTCAACGACGGATTGTCTGGTTAAGTCAAGACGTTCTACAGTTTTATAAAATCCCGTCGTGATATTTGCAGACCAGTATCTACATTAGTATCGCGTCCCATAAATGATAATAAACGATGATACGTGCGTGCTATTTGAGTTTTGTCGTAATTAAGTAAAATATCATCGGATAGTTCCTGTTGGCACTTTATCCTCAACGAGATTTCATTAACACCCAATTGATCAAATATCATATGGCTGCGAAATTGTGAACCCAATTGCGTTTTATCCTGTAACGCAACAAGTATATGCCGTGTCGCAGAAACCCCTTGTTTTGATGCCATGTGCCATGTGAATACACCATTAACAGTATTATCCATAGTTTCAGTTGTTGATAGCAATGATTTGCCGCCTGTATCCATAAATGAGAGTAATCTGTTTTCTGCGTTGATTGATGGAGTCATTACTGGCATCCACAGTGATAGTTTTGTTATATTTACTTTACCATCAGCGACTAGAGCAGCAGCATGACCCTTTTCTCGCCAGATTGCAGTATTATCGTCGGCACCTCGCACGAGTAGTACTGTAGGCTTCGCTCCATAGATAACTTTTTTAACATTTCTGCACAATCCAAATATATGATGTAGTGGATTCGCGCATGAGAATAATTTACGCTGTCCATGTAACACTGATACGCGTGTTGCAAACCCTATGTTGTAACGAGCACTATCACCTTTTATAACATTAAAAACACCAGCTGGTCTAGCTTCATGTTCAACATATTCATCTTCATCAGCTGTTGGTTGTGGATCGGACGCAGTATCTCTTGGTGTCCTTACTTTAAGATTCTTATAGTTATCAGCGTAATCAGTAATATCCTTATGGAACATCATCGATGGACCTGCCGATCTTGTATAATCATCGGAGTATCTTGCTAACCCCACTATTGTTGTGGCAACATCAACATCATGTTCTATGGATTCAATCTGTATCATCAATATCTTGAAAATCAGAACGAATTCCATCACAATCTAATTTATCTGACAATTTAATTCCTTGATTTTTCAAATTTGAAATTTAGTTAATAATGACCTTCATATTTTCGAAATTCATCATATGAAATAATATATATCTAATAAAAGATAAGGTTCATTTTTGACCCGTTTTTGTATGATGTGATTATATTTGAGCTCCATTCGCTCTAAGGTGTTATTCACATCTTATTGCGTATACAATGCAGAACAGAATTCAGACATATGTAAATTGAATTGTATGTCCGGTTCTCTTGGAAATCGCTGATTGATATTTTTGTCCTGCAACATACCAACACCTTCGAGTAGCAGTGATTTGTCGCTGAGAATAACAGCAACTGCTCTGTAATTCGTGATAGTGACAACACCACCTACAACCGGACGAGTTACACGAGCTCTGAAGTGTATGCCAACTATGGATTGTCTTGTTAAGTCAAGATGTTCCAGCGAGAAATAACAGATCGGATATCAATTTTTAAAATCAAATTTTGATATTTGCAGACCAGTATCCACATTATTATCGCGTCCCATAAATGTCAACAAACGATGATACGCGCGTGCTATTTGGTTGGTTCCATAATCAAATAGTGTATCCTTGAAACACCTTGTTTTAATGCCAGGTGCCATGTAAGTGCACCATCAAGATTGGAATCTATGGTTTCTGTGGTCACTGTTAGCCATGATAGCAATGATGTTCCTCCATGATGCATAAATGATAGTGATTTTTCATCTGCGGTTATTGATGAAGTCATTACTGGCATCTACAATGATAGTTTTGATATAATGACTCTACCATCAGCAACACCAGCACCACGCCAGATTGCATCATTATCACTACCCTTTTGCACGAGTGCTACTGTATGCTTGGCTCCATAGATAACTCTTCTAACATTTCTGCAAAACCCGAAAATGCAGCGCATGAAAATTGTCGACGCTGTCATTGCAATATTGCCACGCCTGTTGCAAACCTCGAGTTATGATTAGGATTAGTAATCAAAGTTACCAGCTAGTCTATCCTAGTGTTCAACATCATCTTGTTGTGGATAAACTTCAGCTCTTGGTGTTAGCAATTTAACATATGGATTGTGTTCAGCGTGATCAGTGAAATCCTTAGAGAACATCTTAGGCGGACCTGCCGATCTTGTAAAAACATCAAGGTATCGTGCCAACACCACTATTGTTGTGGCAACATCAACCTCACGCTCTATAGAATCGATTTCTCTTCCATAAATTATGTATCTAGCACTCTCGAATAGCGCCATGATACCATTATTGACAGAGCTAATTTGGATATTTGAGTCATTTGTATATGGTTCATCAGCTGCAACATTTGATTCGAGTTCTCCTTCTACTTCGATACAAGCTTCAGCGGGTAGAAAATATTTGCTGTTATCATGGACCTGAAGTTGGATTCATGATCGAATGCCTTAAAGCCCCAATTCTTATATAGAAAAACCTTCCGATCGGTACAGTCGACAATAATGCCTGCCACTAGATTCCAACGATGGGCCCCTGGACGAGATCCCAACCTTGTATGGAATACACTAATGTTCTTAATCTACGGGTATATAATTTTGGATATAATATAAGTGTATCACGTGAAGGGTTTAACGGATGATGTATACATCCACACATAAAAGCCATTCAGTTAGACCATGAGTCATCAAAAAACCCCATTGAGATACGTTACTACAACAAACAAGTTATCGTTGTTTCAAAACCGTATACGCAAGCCTACCCGAGTTATTTCCTTGGTTTTACATATATACAGTACAAAACAGAATTCAGACATATGTATTTTGAAATCTATGTCTGGTTCTCTTTGAAAATGCTGATTGAGATATTTGTTCTGCAACATATCATACTAAGAGTATACAAATATCGAAATACTTTCTAGCTTCATTCATTTATTGAAATACTCTTTTTTCGTTATTTTCTGTATTAAATGATTTTATAGGTTTCGCATTTTTCGAGTATTTTCCAGTCCCTCCTCGTTTGGTATTTTCACTCTGAGTAATAGACTGTAGATTCGATAAAGAATTGTTCCTAGGATTGGAATCAATATGATCGATTACAAACCCAACTTTTATCAATCCATGGTAACACTCGTATACGATTCTGTGACAGTAATATTTTTTCCATCCAGTACTAAACATAATATATCCAAGACTATTGTCCGTCCTTAATAGTTTCTTCAGTCTGCGGTGTCTGACAATACCATCACGAGATGCTTCATAATCAATAATCGTAGGATGTGGTTTAAGTTCTTGGTTCATTTATATACTATAATATTAGTTGTCTAATTAATTATTTGGTTTAATTATTACTCAAGAATCTATCAATGTAGTTTTGAGGTGTTCTAATGATTGTGTCCATGACAGAGTCAAGGACGCTGACACAGTCAGTCATTAATGGAGTTTTTAACGGAATCTTTGAGTTTTTAACTCTAGTATCATGAGAGCGCTTTAACTCTCTGTATTGCTTACCACCACAATTGAGACACAACTGCGAATTACCACGCACACCTACTCCACATCCTATGCAAGATAACGGCCCAAAACTCCCACGACGTACACTTTGTAAATGATATCCACAGAGGTCATTTCTGCATTTGTTACAAGCGGTTACTGATCCTATTATAAGCCATTTGAAATGATTCATTATATTATAAATTCTTTATTTAAATACTTGTTTAAATTATAATATGGAGGAGTTCGACAGATTATTGAAAATTACGCCTTGGATAAAATGTTGAATTCAATCTAGATAGAGTCTCCACTGATGCACCAAAGGGTCAAATAAGTGATAGCAGCATGATAGGTAGAATCCGTGATGCATTTAATGAATTCATTCGCGATGGAGCATCTCACTGTTGGTCAACATTTCGAATTGATGGTAGTGTTGATGCTACAATGTACGACGAAAGAGCAGCAGTGATAATCTCATATCTTGAAAAGAAAAAAATATTATATTTGTTTAGAGTGCAATTCATTATCTGCTCAGACACGGGGAATTGGATTATACGCGACACATTTGAACCCCTCCTGAAAAAAGAGAACTGTCACTGTGAGTCAGGAATCCAAACCAGGAATTAAGACTGGGATTGACAAACGTATTACGAGAGATCCTATCCTCTACCGCATTTGTTTATGGGATCAATCCGATAAATGATAAACCGAGTATTGAAAAATTAAAACCCATGAAATATTCGTCGTTGAATTGGGTAGCAGAACGAATAATAGAGCAGTTTACAAATGCGTTGCGTGGAAACAAATTGACGGATGTAAGACGCAAAAAAATAAATGAATGCGGATTAAAGAGATGGAGAGCGGAGGAAAAATTCCAAATGTAACCGCGTTAGAGCGGATACTAAAATTCCCAATATCCGTAGACACAGTAACAGCCGAGATAGTATATGAACCGAAATATAAATCGAGACGATCTTCAATCAAAACTATTGACCATAATGCGCACGCTTGGACTTCCGCAGTAACACTATTTCCGCAAGATAGAACAATACAATATCTACCCGTGGAGTTCTCCAGAGAAGAACACTAGGTAAAATTTATTTGATTTTATTTCTTAGTCAAGTAAAAACGATCCTGTGTCAGTGTGGTTACTTCACAGTTTTGAAGACTAAGAGGGAACATTCGATCAATTTGTAAGACCCAATGGCGATTTATATCGTGCTGAAGCCCTCCATGATGAGCTGAAAAACTAGCTAGTTTTTTTTCAACGGAACACGACGAACAATTACTGACAAACTGTTTTACAATACCGTCAAATGCAGGTCATTTCAGGAGAAAATGAAATCTATGTAAACCAACACGAGCAGAATTTGACTCGGATATCCAAGATAGTTGTGTTGATCATGGCCATGGTGGATTATAGAATACAAAATACGACCCCAAAAGTATTATATCGGTTGATATGATTGCGTGTTATCCAGGGAGTTTTCTCGGGTACGGAGACTGTTATGAGTATTTTAAATGATTGTGGCATCCCACACATTAGATGACCCGTGTTGTGATTAATGGACCACTGCCCGGTTTTGATTTAACCGGATTCGCTCGTGTTGTATCATTTGAATTAGCTAAAGAACTTCATCCGTGTTGTTATGTTTGGTTTGGTAGACATCTCTGAAAAACACTGGATGCCAATAATGTTATTGCTAGGGGTATATATGTGAATAGTAAATACGCTTTCTTATCCGATGGAACCAAATTAGGTACAATTGTTACTTATAACGACGGAGAAAATCCTCAATATACGTACTTAAGGTTCTCTATGCTGGCTCATGCTTCTATTAATTTAATTTCGATGATAAATAGATTTCCAGACACCGGAGTTACAGTCGCCATTGATTTATTTTTTACAGACGTAAAATATAAAGAAGCAGTGACGGAATTCACTAATTCAGACGAGAGTTGAGGATCATGGAGAATTAAAAAGGAAATACTGCTTGATTACTCCGAATCAGCAGATGTTACAATTGAAAACAATTATTTGAAAAATAATCAGATATCAGAAGTATATAATGTACCGTTGTATTCCGATCCACTATGTATATATAAAACCAGTTACTGAAACGGTTGTGGTGGATCATGGTAGATGACTCGTACGATTGAATTATTTCGAGGGAAATCAAACATGATTGTGCTAACACAAACACACAGTCTTGTAAGAGAGATGAAGCAACGAGGAATTAATGCTTGCACTTATCACAGGTTCTTTCGATGGAAACGTGCCGAATGTACTCCTGATCGAATGGGTGAGAAATATATTCCTGAAATCATTATTTGGGATGAGATATGTACAGCGTCGTTAGATGTATTACAATGGTTTCTCGATTGGTTATTGCTAGCGAAGACAAAAGTGATAATGTGTGACGATCATTGACAACCACCACCATTTGTCGGTTTATCCCCACATAATTGGCTGAAGAGTTTTGTAGACTATTATAAACTAATTAGTACTGGTGATAGATCACTTGATAAACAATTATACGAGTTCAAGAAATCAGATTACAGCCGGATAGAATCAGATGTGAAATAGCGCGTGAAATAATTTCTTAAACCCCATTAAATGATTTTTGGGAAGCGTGGAGACCAAACGATTTGATGGTGGCAAGTAGAAATATAGTCAGATATACACTTCAGATGAAGATATTTAACACGCATAAAGAAACATTTGCAACACTTCCTGTGCCGCTGTGTTATAGACCCAAGGGAACACGAAGACAAAATATCAAAGTTGATATTCCAGGCTTAAAAAGAGAAGCAGATTCTAGTGTTAAATGGTATTGTGTTGGTTGATATCAGTGTTGTCGAAGATACATTGCGTGCTGATAAATCAGCATTGATACGCAGCCACAATACATCCTTCGCAGGGGTTGACTCTATCCGATACAATTATTTGGATCATACATAATCGGATCGAGTAGTCGAATTTAGTTTATCTTGCTGTGTCCAGAGTACGAAGAATAAATCAACTTCGAAGAGTTGTTTTAGACTATAATAACTCTACAATAAGTGATATTGTGAGCGATGATATCATCAGAAAAAAAAACTCTCTGGTTATAAACAGCAGGATACAAAAATCATAGAAAATTTGTCATCGATGCCGAGTTTATAATAACACTGAAACAACAACAGAATAAGCACTGCGCGAGTTGTAATTGTAAAATGCGTTGGTGTTGGTCGGATAAAGACGCCAACCAATTTACCGCAGACAGAAAAAAATAGCAGCGTAGGTCATATCAGAGATAATGTGATGTTGACTTGTATTGAGTGCAACAGACGCAGAGGTGCTAGTTAAGACCGCGCGGCGGTAATTGAGTATCCTTGGGTATCACTTGTAGTTGTTCACGAGTAAATCCTAACTAAGGAGCAGTTGAATCCAACCTATAGACTGGCGGTCCGCCCGTAGATCTCGTTTTACTAGATATTTTATATGCAGTAACACTCCAAATAAGATCAATAGCTCTTTTTGTGCCCCCTTCGAGCTCTCTTGGTTCATATAAATACTTAAAAGTGACATTGCCGAGTATTGGTTGTTTTGAAAAATCATTTTGATGTTTTACAGGTATATACTTTTTTAAATCGCGTTGTTATGTTTCATATTAATTGTTCGAGTAATTTCATTTTTCAGCGGGGTAATCGCTTGACCCATTCACGGGATCGTTTATCCTGAATAAACTCATTTGCGGATTGATATCCAAATAACCGCTCAGCAATTGTCCGATTAAATCGTTCAACATCTGCCTGATCGCGATGTACGGCAGTATGTTTTATTCTGATGGTGACATTATGATGCTTCGTTGTTGATAACACTGCACCCTGACATTCCTTGACAGGATCAGATTGTAATAGATTTTGCCAATGCAGAGGACCCCTTCGATAAATCCTTTCAAACGGAGAAGCCGCTTTAGTTAATGATTTTGTCTTTAGAGGTTCTGCTTGTTTGTATCTACTCGCAACATCAACTACGTAATGGCAATATTTTAACATTGGCATTTCTTATAGGTGCTGAATAATCGTGTGATCTTGTATTCTACACGTGCGCACCTATTCGGTTAATATAGTGATGTGAAATCGTAATAGCGACTACAGCATTACAACTGACGGTCGCCAGAGTAAAAGAAAATGCCATTTTGATTTTCTTAATGGTGTACATAGAACATTATGAAAATGCCGTAGACAACGAAAGAATGGATACATGATCCATTGTAGCCTCTTCGTCACGTATCGTGCGGCTTCTGAGATCCGAATATGTTCTAGTCGTAGGTCCTCTTAAACCGCAACGTGTGGTTATTGACAACTATTGATATCATGTATATAAGTACCTGCTATAATCGGATGACTTCTGCCCAAAACTGTATTTGAATTAAATTATCTCTGGAATTAAGGCATAGATAGGACAAGCTAGAGAACAGGAACATCTGATGGTATAATATAATTATAACTATGGTAAGATATATGTATAATGAAGTTGATTGATATAGTCTTTAAACCTGCATGCATTTAATGAAATTTGTGATAACATCGTAATCATTTCACAGCCTGAGCCAACACTTTATGTTCCATGCATGCTATTACTTTAGATTTTCCGAAGCCAGGATCAACATACTAAATGAGTGAGACAGTCGATTTGCAGGTAGAAATGCGAGGATTCATAATTGTTAAGAATGTAAGGCTTCCTCGTCCATTGCATATCGTTACAGTATGTCTTATCAAAGCAACGCCACGATACAAATAGTGTAGGCTATTATAACATGTATATTTCATGTATATTTCATACTTCCATCCTCACTACGACGTTTTATACATTTCTCAAAGGATCATGTTGTGATAACTATATTTAGCAATAGTGTAATAATTGATGGATGGGATTATAATTTATCTCCTTTGCATAGTCTGGCTGCAGTGGTGACAATTCGATATTGACAATTTCTTAAAGGAATCGACTATGAACACCCGTACGTTCAGAACACATACAATGCTGTTTTTTTTTCACAAAGCAAACGTTCTCACTATTGATTTATATTGGCCCAGAATCCATTCATGTGATGACATTTTTGGGATAGCTAAACAGTCATATCATACTATGGAAAATAATTATATTTTTAATTTCATATTTTTATAACATTTAAACAAATTTGAGGAATTGCGGCTGCAGTACATATTATATACATAAGCTTAAAATGATCAATTTTATCTTTAAGTTGACAGAGTTATTTCACTATTTTGACACCTTTTACAAATTTACCGACAGGTTATGTAAGCAAATTTCCGCTATTTATTAGATAAATAATATTTTTCTTAATTATTCGAGTCTATATTGCAACATGTAACTGAGAAAGAGGTCATCAAACTGTTTCAGTAAACTATCTCAACATAAATGAAATGCATTGAAGGTAATCGTATTGTTCAGAACAATTACCCCTGATAATTTTGAATCATAGTAAAAGTAATGTTCCTTACTAGTTTCACCAATCCATACCAAATGGTGATAATATCTGAGCTCTCGACTGTAATATTTATTGAATAGTTGAAACCACATTCCATCAAATCTTGTTTGTACTGAAATGTTTATATTCTCTATCTCTCTTTCTTTCTTTCCTTCTCTCTCTGTTAATGGTTTTTATCATCCAAAGTGGTTATGTACATGACATTACTATATTTTTCAATCAAAATGTTTTGAGATGCTCATAAAGACCTATGGTCGTGATGTTATCGTGTTTGGATGAAATATATGATATAGTCTTTAAAACAGAGGATCACATATAATAACATTTTTCGGAATTTCGTTCAAGCAACAAACTAAACTGTACACATTACTTTATTGCAGATGTTTACCATATGTGATTCGAAATTATTTCAGATTTACATATAGACCTGAAACGCTTATGACGTTGATGAAATATATATAGTCTGGTTTCTTATATCTTGTCCTACGCTCCTGTACATATTAAGGAAGAAAAAAAAGATTTTGTGCGCAACCACATCCACGTATTAATTCATATTTATGTGAATATATTTATCCTAACCGTTCAAGCATCCGCCTTTAAGACGTTGCTTCCTTTGCCATCATAATACTTCCTACTACTGACGGGAAATATATGTTAGTTTTACAATGTGTTTTGTCTCCTACTGCGCTTATGCAGGTTCTTTATCTCTCTCGTTTCTGATAGGTGTCTCATGTATTTATACATAAGCAAGAATTAAGTGTGGCATATTCTTATTTACTGGGACGCTGCCTCTACGTTATGTTCGTACTATGACATTGTATTGATACTAACTATGATTCGTCAGTTATTTAAATGTAACATCTGACTATTGCTTCCGGCATGTATATTGAATTCGTTTCCTCTGACTGATTATGATGCAATTACATCGATGTGTGAAATCATGGATAGCATACCAGCCATGTGTGCTTTATTCATGTTGTATGCAATAGTTCATGCAAAAGGTAAGCTAAATTAAAGTCGACGGGCGTTTCTAATTTAACACCGCTAATTAATATATCCACAATAATACAATTTAAAATAGGTCA
>JAQISU010000294.1:0-2500 GCA_029339505.1 Unio delphinus
AACATTTCAAATAAAAGCGATTAACTTTAAAGGTATATACATCTTGATGTCCTCCACCTGCTTGTTTTGTAAAATGTCGATTGTAATATGATTAAACTATTGTCTGTATAAATATCTGAATGATACTCCAAATGCTGTAATTTTCGGACGGACATGTAAATAAGTCTGTTCAAACTTTCTGCTTGTTATTTTCCTTTGACCATACAGTGAATGCCGGGTAACAATAAATATTTCCGTTGTACACATTTGCGAGAGAGAGAGAGAGAGAGAGAGAGAGAGAGAGAGAGAGAGAGGAGAGAGAGAGAGAGAGAGAGAGAGAGAGAGGCACAGAGAGAGAGATGCTTTAGTTTTATAATATCAAAAGAACAGAAGAAATATTAACTTACAAATATCAACACTGAATCATTTATTGTTCTTTTCTAGAAATAGATTATGAGTATATTTAATATGGTATTTCTTATCCGGCAGGTTTAAATAAGTATAGTCGCGACATATCCAGTTTTAAGTAAGATCATGAAGAATGCAAAGAAGATAAGATCAATGTGAATTTGTATGATATTTGTATTGTATTGCATTGTCTTGTGTATGTATGTATGTATATTTTATGTTCGTATGTATGTTTGTATGTATGTTGTTCATAGTTTCGCCTACATTTTAAATACTAATGTATCTCGTCCAAGGAATATATACTAATTGATTTGCCCGCATACTTTGTATTTGTTTGATTGTAAAGTTGTCATGGTCTTGGGTTTATGTAGTTGTAAATGTAACTGTATGACGTGTAATCGCTTGCAGTAACAAGTGAATAAATCTATGCAAGCAAGCCTGTTTTTCTTTTGTAACTTGCAACAAATAACAGACTTTAAGTAACATAATCAACACGTGGTAATGTTTTATTCGTTTTAATAAATATAGAAGGAAACTATTTATAATAATTACCTGGATTTTGAGTCATTTCCTTTTTACCGTTTAATAACAACACAATAATAGTATAAGTTCATAGTATCGATTGTTAATGTATATTTTTTGCAAAAAAAAATAAAAAGATCTAATGCAACATATCCAAAACAGGGCAGATGATTAATGATTTATGTAGATAGAGTATGAAAATACATATGCTAGTGTTTACTATATCATAATTTTTAAAGTATGGACTTAAACATGTAAAAATTAAGAGAAAGACATGGAGCATTTGAGAATAGAAAATAACACAAATAGATTGTAATTATGTTTTAGTTTGGTTTTATTTTTGATGTTTGCTGAAGGTTTTATCAGATGGTCGAAAAAGACCATTGATCCATTTTAGGTTTGAATTTTACGTAAGTGCTTTCAAAGGATGCTTTCTTTTGAATTGGTTTCAATGAATTCACAAATTTGTGTATTATTTGGACAGACACATGTGATCAATTTATTATAATGTAATGTCATTATGATGGTGGGGTTCATGAATTGATGAATATTAAGGAAACCTTACATTTGTATGTAAGAGAATTTGACAATACTCTGTGCAACCCTACGTTAAAAAAATCCTTTTGTTAGTGCAATGACAATCCCGTAATAGTATTATTATTGTATCCACCTATATCTGATTCTATATCTCTCTTTCCCTCTTCCTCTCTCTCAGTGTGTGTGACATGTGTATAAGTGTGTGTGTGAATGTGTGTGTGTGTGTGTAAGTGTGTGAGCATGTTGTATTGTGTGTGTGTGTGTGTATGTGAGAGAGACGTTTTAGAAACTTCCACTGTATATAATTCATGTTCCCCATAATCTATGTATGCATATATGGGTTCTATAGTTTCGAAAACATTTCAAAATAAAAGCGATTAACTTTAAAGGTATATACATCTTGATGTCTCCACCTGCTTGTTTTGTAAAAAGTCGATTGTAATATGATTAAACTATTGTTCTGTATAAATATCTGAATGATACTCCAAATGCTGTAATTTCGGACGGACATGTAAATAAGTCTGTTCAAACTTTCTGCTTGTTATTTTTCTTTGACCATACAGTGAATGCCGGGTAACAATAAATATTATCGTTGTACACATTTGCGAGAGAGAGAGAGAGAGAGGAGAGAGAGTGAGAGTAGAGAGAGAGAGAGAGAGAGAGAGAGAGAGAGAGAGAGAGAGAGAGAGAGAGAGGCAGAGAGAGAGAGAGATGCTTTAGTTTTATAATATCAAAAGAACAGAAGAAATACTAACTTACCAATATCAACACTGAATCATTTATTGTTCTTTTCTAGAAATAGACTATTGAGTATTTATATTAATATGGTATTTCTTATTCGACAGGTTTAAATAAGTATAGTCGCGACATATCCAGTTTTAAGTAAGATCATGAAGATGCAAAGAAGATAAGATCAATGTGAATTTGTATGATATTTGTATTGTATTGCATTGTCTTATATTGTCTTGTGTATGTTTGTATGTATATTTTATGTTTTGTATGTATGTTTGTATGTATGTTGTTCATTGTTTCGCCTACATTTTAAATACTAATG